>JAQSUU010000257.1:11645000-12010719 GCA_038087645.1 Saccharum hybrid cultivar R570
GTGAAAATGTCAGCGAGCAGATCAGTGGTGTTGATGTGGTTGGCCTTCGCACTCCTATCTTCCAAGCAACTTCTAATGAAGTGATACCAGATCCTAATGTGCTTGCTCCTCTCATGGAAGACAGGACTCTTCGCCAGGGCCAGAGCGGACTTGCTGTCCACCCTGAGCTCAACTGCTTTGACCTCCCTGCCGAGAAGCTCCCCCAACAGCTGAGACAGCCAGAGGGATTGAGTTGCAGCGGAGGTGGCGGCGATGTACTCTGCTTCACAGCTTGATAGAGCCATCACACGCTGCTTGAGCGATTGCCAGCTAACGAGACACTTGCCGAGGAAGAACATGGTGCTGCTCGTGCTCTTGCTTGTGTCAATGTCACCGGCGAGGTCGCTGTCGCAGTAGCTGACGATATGCGTCGCGCCAGGGTTCCTTGCATCGTGCAGGCCATAGTCGAGGGTGCCCGTCACATAGCACATAACTCACTTGACCTGTAGGTGCTCCACCGTGGGCCGCTCCATGAATCGGCTCACATACTCGACGGCGAACGCCAAGTCTAGCCCTGTATGCACTAGGTAGTGGAGATTGCCGATGATGCGTCGGTATAGCGTCGCGTCGACCTCCGCCGTGCTATGAGCTGGATTGCAGCCACACAACTCAACGTCATCCTCCAGTGGTGTGACAAACGTGGGCGCCTGCTGTTCACCAGAGGGAGGCGTCACAACCAGCGTAGCGGGTGACTTGCATCACCGACGGAGCAGCAGCCGGCCTAGTCGCCTCCGCACCATGACTGCTTCCTTTGGACCAGTCTCAGCCACGTCCTTCGTCGAAGATGACGTCACACGCCATGCGCACGTGCTGGGTCACCGGGTCGAGGACACGTTACGCCTTGGCGCCCTGACAACCAGAGTGCGCCCGTGCCAAGCCTCGTAGGGGGTCTTGCCCTCCAAACTCTTGGTCGACGATCCGTTGAGTAGATGAACAGCAATCATCACTTCTTCACCCTAATACGTCATTGGCATGCCTCTGCTTCAGCAGCACGTGCGCGCGATCGCCGATCACCACCACGGTCTGCAAGTAGGCAGTATCGTAGTGCCGCTAGATGCCTTCGTCCTCTTTCTCTGTCGCCGCATGGACTTGCTTGATGGCGTCCGCAGCTAGTCTTTTTGTTGGAAGGAGGACCGCCCACCTGAAGCAGGACACGTCATCCACTAGAAGCAGGGAATAGCACCAGCCGCCAAGAGTCGCCAGTGTGATGGGGCCACACAGGTCGCCAAGTACGAGCTCGAGCTGCTCCTGCGCGCGGTACAAGGCCTGACGCGGGAATGGGTGCCTCCTCTGCTTGGTGACCACACGCCATCTTCTCGCATCCCAACTTCCACAAGGCCTCAAAGTGGAGGTGCCCAAATCGCTTATGCCAGCGCCAAGCTTCATCGTCACCACGAGCGGCGAGGCGGCCACCTCCAGGTGCAGCACATAGAGATGGTTGAGGCCACGGCTAACCTTGGCGAGGAGGCGACCATGGTGGTCCCAAACCTGAAGTATTCCCCGATCGATCTCCACCCACGAGCCGCCTTTGTCAAGCTGGTCAAGGCTGATGGAGTTGCGAAGCGCCAGGATGTAGTAGACGTCGTGGAGCACCCTGTGCTCGCCGGTCTTGGCCTTGAACCGGATGGAGCCGACACTGCAGATCTCCACCGAGGACGAATCCACGAACTTGACGGAGCCTTGAACGATGCGGTATAGGATTGAGAATAGCTCCCGGCGCCCGGTCATGTGTGTGGCACCGCTGTCGAGGTACCACCCATCAAGCTTGTCGCCCAAGCGGTCACCGGCGTCGAACGAGGATGGGGAAATGTTGAAGCTTTCCCCTTTCCTCTGCCTTCTTCAGTCTCCAGCTTGAGACAGCCATGGACAAAAAACAGGGCAAGCTCTTGTTCCTCCTCTGCTTGGGCCATGTGGGCCACTCAGCTGCGCTCACGCTTGGGCTGCCGACAGAGCTTAGGCAGGTGTCGTCATGGTTCGCTTTGCGTTCGGTGCCGCCGCTTGCCTTACCACTGCGGCCACCACCAGCCTTGTCCCTCATCCGCGGACGCCGGCAACGCTCCTGGGCGCACTCGTGCCCTCCCCTTCTTCTGGCGGGCTAGCCACTGCTCCTCGGTTCACCTATGGCGACCGACTCAATGGGAGGCGCCTCCTCACGGTCATTCCACCGCCTTGAGCTTGCCCTCACCTCTCCTCAATGGAGAGCATCTTGAAATCCAGGAGTGTCTCCATCGCTAGAGCAATCTGGGTATACTTCTTCAGGACGACGCGTAGGTACTTCTCAACATAGCACATGAAACAATCAAACCAATTCAGTACTCAATCCATAGGCGCAAAGACCATACACAAATTCATCATGCACTTGCTTTAACCTTGACGAGAATCAGACGCCCCACCCTCGGCACCAGCACTTCCCAAACCTTTTTCTTTCACTTGCTTTTCCCATTGTTTCCCTACCTTTTCCTATTTTCTTTAGCAGGCACCATGTCGTTTACCTATTACTAATCGAGGACTCGATGGGAGGCGCCACCTCACGGTCATCCACCGCCTTGAGCTTGCCCATCACCTCCTCAATGGAGAGGATCTTGAAATCCAAGAGCGTCTCCATCGCTAGAGCGATCTAGGTATACATCTGATGTCGCCTTCACCGTGCCGAACCAGCTGCTGCATCAGGCCTGAGAGGCGGAGGGCGAAGTCATCGACATCCTCGCCAGGGCAGAACACGAGACGATCCCAATCCTGGCAGATTCTGTAGAGTAGCCTTGCGAACGTGATCGAAGCCAATGCACGTCGCGGCGATGGAGTCCAAGGTGTGCTTGCAGTGGGTTTGTCCACGAGGGTAGCCCCCATCTTCGGTGGAACGGCAACAAGGAGAGCCTCGAGCGCCCATCAATCGTCGTGGAAGTCGGCGTCCCCGTACTCGACAGCATCTCAGAGCTGCCAGGTCTGCATCTTCACCTTCATCACCAGGCTCCACTTGTTGTATTTCGTCTTGGTGAGCATCGGCCATGGCATGCTCCCCCAGACTCCTTGAGCAGTAGGCCATCAGCCATACTCTAGCTGTCCAGACCTTTGTTCCTGACCGCGTCCAGTGTGCTGTCCTCTTGGAGAGCAGCTCTGATTTCTTCAAACACTACGTCTTGGAGTAGAGAGAGCTTGGCATGCTGACAGTTCTTCCGTGTCACGGCACGGCAGCGCATCTAGGCTTATACTCAACGGTGAAATCAAAACCCATCAGCTTACTTGCATTGATGTTGTGGAATGGTGGACAGCCTCTAATTTAGGAGTAATTTCAAACTCCAGTGATCGGTTTGACAACAAATGGTTGTCCCCAAAGGTAAGGGCTGCTACAAATAAAGACTGAACTGGATTGTCACTAATGGTGGGTCACACCAAAGGAGCATTTGGACTTCTTAAGGAAGAGCTGATGATCCTGAAGTTGCTGCAGGACCAAACAGACATGGCAAAGATGTTCCTAACCATGATTGGCTGTAGATGAGGATGTCATCAAAGAAAACTAGCACAAATCTGCGAAGAAAAGGTTTAAGCACTGAGTTCATTAGCGCTTGGACTGCTGCCAGTGCGTTGGTGAGGCCAAAAGGCATGACAAGGAACTCAAATAAGCCTTGGTGAGTTCAGAATGCTATCTTGGAAATATCATCCTCACTCGTGAGTATTTGATGGTATCCTGATAGTAGATCCAACTTAGTGAAATATTCGGCATTGGGATCAGGAACTTGCCCTTCACCGAGACAGTGTTAAGGGCATGATAGTCGATGCACATCCGTCATGATCCGTCCTGCTTCTTGACCAGCAGTGCTGGAGATGAAAACATCGACGTGCTCGGTCTGATGACCCCATGGCGCAGCAGCTCCGCACATTGGCCCTCCAACTCATCCTTCTAGGTGTGAGCATACCGATAGGACCGAACAGCGACTGCCTCAGCTCCGGCATGAAGTCTGATGCGATGACTGATATCCCAGCGAGGCGGCAGCCCAGTAGGCTCCCTGGAAATCCCCTGATACTCCTCCAGGAGCAGATCCATGTGGCGATCAGCAGTAAGTGCCAGATTGTGGAGTTGTGCCCTGGCTGCATGGTCCAGGCCTGTCCACAGGATGCGCCAGTCCCCGCGCAAAAGCACAACGTCTGCTCGGCAAAGTCCCACAAAGTCAGTCCAAGTGTGCTGAGGAATTGCACACCCAGGATGATGTTGTGACCATCCAATGGCATGGCATAGCAGTACATCATGAAGTCCTCAGAGCCAATGAGCAGTGGCAAATCTGGATATAATCCCGGGCAATTGATGCGATCACCATTGCCCACGGTGATAAACATACCATGTTGCTGTCGTATCTTAAGACCGAGGTGTTGTGCCATGCCTTCGTTAATGAAATTGCGCGTTGATCCGGAATCCAACAAGGCCTCAAGGCGGATAGAACCAAGAGTGACCCCAATGTGGATGGTTCTGAAACGTGGTGACCTGATGCCTGTGAGTGCATGCAGCAAAATCTCAGGTGTCTCAGGCGTCACCAATGCGTTGTTGTCCACTCTTCTTCCTCCCCAATGTCTTCTGGTAGGACCTCCAGGACAAACACACACTTGCACTTGTTGCCATAGGCAAACTTCTCATCAGAATTGTAGCAAAGACCATCTGTGCGGCGCTGAGCCATCTCAGCCGGTGTTAGCCACTGCCGTGGAAGTGTTGTTGCACCACCAGAGAAGAATTCCTTCCATGCTTGGTGGGAGAAAACTAGCAGCAGCACCGTTGATGGGTTGATGAGGCAAGGAATTAATTCGCTCATTATACTCGGAGCTTGGACTATATGGAAGCATCGCAATGGGTGTGTTTTTGATGGAACAGCTCCAAACTTAGCTGGTGCTTTGATCATAGCTGGCGAGGAGTGCCGCTTGTGGTCTATGGCAGGGGCTCGAGGGCTATCATTCTTGACTGCCCCCCTCCTTGGTAGTTGAGTGTCTAGCTCAGTAGTGGTCGCCTTGTGTAGTTTTGTCACGGGCGCGAATGTCATGCTTGTAGCTGTTGGGGCATAAAAGTGTGTGTTTGTGGTGCCTTTGCTTGGGCTCTTGCCCTTTTCTCTTCTTAATATAATGAGGCGCAGCTCTCCTGCGTTTTCAAGAAGAAAAATCAAAGAGGCCAACCAATCATAGCCGCACAGAATTTGATCACCGAACCAGATCCCATTCCATTAGATTAGGAAGGAAATGATTACTTCCCCAGTCAAAAGGATTTCCTAAATCATTTGCGTATACACAAGTTATCATTATTTTAAGTGCAATAAGATCACTAAAAGGAAATATACCTGTTCACTGTGATCAGGAAGGCAAGGAGGACCACCTTCTGGAGGCCTCAAAATCAGCTCGACTAACTCAAGTGCATGAGATGCCCAGTGCGGCAACCCGTTACCTCGAAATCCATCATCTTCAACACAATCATTGTCAGCTCGGCGACTCTCTCTCGAAACTTCCTCCCTCACTAGATCAAGGAGAATTGCAGTCTGACAGTAACCAGAAGTCAGAATTTTATTGATGACGCTAAAACAGAAACTCAAATTTTAAGAGCCATGTTTGCCATTCTCAGCATATTGTGCCTTAGAAGATTAAGGTCAGTAATTAAGGGCAGTAACATTCATATAACTCTTTTGTCCTCCAATAGATCACGAGCATAAATAAGATGGAGTTACCAAAACATAAAGAATGACTACTTGAACATAGTGTTAGAGGAAAACAGTGTCCTTACCAAGGATGGAGATGTACTATTGTTTACAAGAGCTTGTAAGATGTCAAATCTCTGAGATGATGGCACCATTGAAATAACCTGACAATTTCGTGTCATAAATTAGTGCAATATTAAAAAAAAAAGGCTAGGCAATATCACGGTACATAGTATTAGGATATGTATATATCAGGATCAATTACAGAGATCCCCTAGATAGGCTACTTACTATGTATAGCCTAGGATAGCTTCCTTGTAATAGCTTTCTATGTTTGTACCTTCCATGTATGCCTTATTGGCTGCATATATATGAAAGGCTCCCCACCCACAATGGGTGTGTGGTGATTCTCCCCTTTCTACATGGTATCAGAGATCTAGGCCTTTCTTTCCTCCTCCCTCCCTCCCACCGCACCAGCCTCTCTCCCCAGGTCGACCATGTCGACTTCCTCTGCCACCAGCCCCTCTGGCACCTCGGCATCTATGGGCACTCTGTCTGCCCCAGCCATCTTTGTCGCCCCCTACGCGACAATCTCTGTCAAGAACCATATCCCGGTGACCCTGGAGCTGACACAGCCCAACTACAACCAGTGGGAGCCGTTCTTCACCTCCCTCTGCGGGAAATTTGGCCTCCTCCTCCACGTCAACGGCACGGCGGAGGCCAGACCCACTGACCCTGCTTGGGCCATTGCGGATTCCTGCGTTCGCAGCTGGCTCCTTGGTTTTGTCGGGCCGGACGTCATCGGCCTTGCCATGGCACCGAACCAGACCGCGCGCGAGCTCTGGGTCGCCATCAAGCGCCTCTTCGAGGCCAACAAGGCTCCGCGCGCCATCTTCCTGAGTCACGAGTTCCACTCCATGACTCAGGGCAACTCCTCCATCAACGACTACTGCAAGTGGATGAAGGCCACCGCCGACGCGCTCCGCGATGTCGGTCGCACCATCACCAACTCGGAGCTCGTCCTCAATCTCTTGCGGGGCCTCAATCCTCGCTTTGCAGGTACCGCCGACAACATCGCCGACTCACACCCACTGCCGGACTTCGCAGGTACCGCTCGTGCTGAAGGAGCTCCGCCTCGCCAACGAGGGCACCGTCGCTGCCCAGACGGCGTTCCACGCCACGTGCGGCACAGCCTGCCGCTCCTCCTCCAGCAACACGGGCGGTGGTTCCCCTGCCAGTCACCAAGGCGGTAACGGCGGCGGCTCCAGCAGCGGTGGCCACAGCAGCGGCTACAGGGGCGGCGGCCAGGGCGGTGGCGGCGGTCGCTGGAAGAAGGGCAAGGGCTCCCAATCCGGGGGCGGACCAAGGGCCCCTGCACTGCCAGCGGGTCCCTGGTACTGCTATGCTCCCTGGACGGGCGGGGCGCAACAGCAGCAGCAGTGGCGTCCACCGGCGCCGAACTCAGCCTGGCGCAGCCCCGGCGTCCTCGGCGCTTTCCCTCAAGCCCAGGCACACACTGCCTTCGCCCCTGTCCAGCTCTCCGATGGTGCAGCACCCAACCCCTCCCACCAGCAGCACGGCAACTGGGATCAGGCCGGCCTCATAGCCGCCCTGAACCAGATGTCCCTCCAGGGGTCCTCTCCCTGGATCCTCGACACCGGTGCCACGACTCACATGTCGCCCTCGGATGGTATACTCCTGTCCCGTCTCCCCCCTCCTACTTCCGGTATCACGATTGGTAACGACACCACCATTCCTATCACCTGCCGTGGCACATCCACACTGTCTTCTTCTTCTTCTACTTTTCATCTTAACAATGTTCTGGTTGCTCCAGCTCTAGCGCGCAACCTCCTTTTCGTCCGTCAATTCACCCGTGACAATCATTGTTCTATTGAATTTGACGCTTTCGGTTTTTCTGTGAAGGACCAACAGACGGGGCGCGTGACTCTTCGCTGCAATAGTGTTGGCGACCTCTACACCTTCCCCTCCACGCCAACGCACCACTGTAGTCTCGCCACCACATCATCACTATGGCACCACCGCCTCGGCCACCCCGGTCCATCCAGCCTCGCCACTCTACAAAGCATGTCGGTCATCTCCTACAATAAGAGCTCGCCATGCCTCTGTCATGCATGTCAACTTGGCAAGCACGTGCGGCTCCCCTTTAGTCCTTCCACCTCTGTGACCACTGCTCCTTTTGATTTAGTTCATTGTGATGTATGGACATCCCCCGTGCTTAGAAACTCTGGTTTTAAATATTATCTTGTTCTACTGGATGATTTTTTCTCATTACTACTGGTCATTTCCCCTTCGGCAGAAATCCGAAGTGCACCGCCACATTGTCGAGTTTATTGCCTACGCTCAAACACAGTTTGGTACCACGCCTAAATCATTCCAAGCTGATAATGGGACCGAGTTTGTTAATAATGCCACTACCTCCTTCCTTACCAGCCATGGCATTACGCTCCGCCTATCATGCCCCTATACCTCCCCCCAAAACGGCAAGGCTGAACGCATGATCCGTACCACAAATAACACCATCTGCACCATGCTTTTTCACGCGTTCATGCCACCTCCCTACTGGGCTGAGGCTCTCGCCACAGCTACCCTCCTAAATAGGCGCCCCTCCTCCATCCAAAACCAAATCCCCTACCAGCTCCTTCACAACCAACTTCCAGATTATTCCTCACTTCGAGTCTTCGGATGCCTCCGTTATCCAAACCTCACTGCCACCTCACCACACAAACTCGCCCCTCGATCAGCACCCTGTGTCTTCCTAGGATATCCATCCTCTCACAAGGGCTACCGCTGCCTAGACATGTCCACTCGTCGAATTACCATCTCTCGCCATGTTGTTTTCGACGAGTCCGTGTTTCCATTTTCGGCAGCACCATTGGCGGCTTCCATGCCGTCTTCACTTGACTTTCTGATGCAGGGACTGTCTTCCCCGACGGCACCAGCGAGCACTACTCCACTGCTCGTTGACACCACCGAGGATATGTCCCCGGAGCTACTGGACCCGGCTATCCTCCAGCTGGGCCCCCAGGCTTCCCCTGCGGGCGGGCACTCTCCACCCGCTCCTTCTGCGGGCGGGCTGCGGGCGGGCTGCAGCCGGGCGGCCAGCGCTTCGGCGTCGTCTACAACCGTCGTCCCTGGCCTACTGCAGCGCCGACCGCCGAGGTAGTGGCCCCTGCGGCTGCTCCAGTGGCCTCTGCTGTACCACCAGCAGCCCCGGCGCCACCTCCCGCTCCTCAGGCAGCAGCAACAGCGCCTCCTGCTGCGCCTCGTGCAGCCACAGCGACCCGGCCTGTGACCCGCTCACAGACCGGCACCCTCCGCACCGTCCAGCACTACGGATTCTCCGCCACCGTCGCTTCGCCCATCCCGGCGAACTACCGCAGTGCACTCGCTGATCCAAATTGGCGCGCTGCGATGGCGGAAGAGCACAAGGCGCTGATCGACAACGGCACCTGGCGCCTCGTCCCTCGTCCGCCTGGTGCGAACATCGTCACTGGCAAGTGGCTGTTCAAGCACAAGTTCCACTCTGACGGCTCCCTCGCCCGGCACAAGGCGCGCTGGGTCGTCCGCGGGTTCTCTCAGCAGGCCGGCGTCGACTATGACGAGACATTCAGTCCGGTCGTCAAGCCGGCCACGATCCGCACCGTCCTCAGCATCGCTGCATCCCGGGATTGGCCCATACACCAGCTCGACGTGAAGAATGCATTTCTTCACGGCAATCTCGAGGAGATGGTCTACTGCGAGCAGCCATCTGGCTTCATCGACCCCGCTGCTCCTAACTCAGTATGTTTGCTGCAGAAGTCCTTGTATGGACTTAAGCAAGCCCCGCGAGCTTGGAACCAGCACTTCTCCAACTTCATCTGCAACATCGGCTTCACCACATCCAAGTCGGACGCCTCCCTGTTCGTCTACAAGGCCGGTGCCGAGCTGGCATACCTCCTTCTCTACGTCGACGACATCGTTGTCACCGCATCGTCACCGGCCCTCCTCCAGCATATCATCTCGCGACTCCACTCGGAGTTCGCCATGACGGACCTCGGCGACCTGCATCACTTCCTCGGCATCTCGGTGACCCGGGACAGCAGTGGGCTGTTCCTTTCCCAGAGGCAGTATGCTGTGGATCTCCTCCAACGTGCTGGCATGTCTGAATGCCACCCGACATCTACTCCTGTGGATGCACGGACCAAGCTGTCCGCCTCAGAGGGCGCCCCGGTCGCCAACCCATCGGAGTACCGGAGCCTTGCTGGTGCTCTCCAGTACCTCACCTTGACGAGGCCGGACCTGGCTTATGCTGTTCAGCAGGTCTGCCTCTTCATGCACGACCCCCGCGAGTCGCACCTTGCGCTGATCAAGCGCATTCTTCGATATGTCAAGGGCTCCTTGTCGGCAGGCCTGCACTTGGGCTCTGGTGCCATCGACCAGCTCACTGCCTACTCCGACGCTGACTGGGCCGGTTGCCCAGACACCTCTGGCTTCTGTGTCTACCTCGGCAACAACCTGGTGTCTTGGTCCTCCAAGCGTCAGACGACGGTGTCTCGCTCCAGCGCCGAAGCGGAGTACCGTGCAGTGGCCCATGCTGTGGCTGAGTGCTGCTGGCTGCGCCAGCTGCTCCAGGAGCTCCACCTCTCCATTCCTCTTGCGACGGTTGTCTACTGTGACAATGTGAGCACTGTCTACATGGCTGCCAACCCCGTCCACCGCCGCACGAAGCACATCGAAATTGACATCCACTTCGTCCGCGAGAAGGTCGCTCTGGGACAGTTCCGAGTTCATGTCCCCTCTACGCATCAGTTCGCTGACATTATGACCAAGGGTCTGCCCGTCCAGCTCTTCACTGACTTTCGGACCAGTCTGTGCGTTCGTGATTCTTCCGCTACGACTGCGGGCGGGTATTAGGATATGTATATATCAGGATCAATTACAGAGATCCCCTAGATAGGCTACTTACTATGTATAGCCTAGGATAGCTTCCTTGTAATAGCTTTCTATGTTTGTACCTTCCATGTATGCCTTATTGGTTGCATATATATGAAAGGCTCCCCACCCACAATGGGTGTGTGGTGATTCTCCCCTTTCTACACATAGGACGTAGAGATGCCATTCAAAATCAAGCTATCATCATGGAAATCGTGGCAATTATAATTTTCACACTTGTTGCAAAAATATGCACCAAAAGTGAGGAGCAAACTAAAAAATACGTTAATTAGATCCATGCCATTAGGTTCAAGAAAAAAATAGATCCATGCCATTATAATTCAGCTGTTTCTGAAGTGCACCACTACTTCTCACCGAATAGTATAAGTGCCATTGTAATTCAGCTCATACTTGAGGTATGCCATTATGCACGACGACAGCAACCTTGGGCCCACATGTAGGCATACATACAGCTTCATACCTCCGTATAGGCCAAAATTCCCCTGCTACTCCCCTCTCCTTCCACTCACTGACATACGGGTCCTACTCATACTTATCGTCTCTCTTCCTGTCTTCCCCCAAGGGAGGCTCCCCCTCTCTGCGCCAGCACCGGTGCTGCCCAGCATCGCACTCGGTGCCGCCATGCACCCTCCGTCAGGATGTGCTGGAGGAGGTGGAAGCCTCCATGACGAGGGGAGTAGGAGGCCACCGTAGTACGGAGGGCCTCAAAGAGCTACATCTGGATGAGGGGCAGGATGGTGAGGATGAGCTACAGGAGGTGCATGATCATGATGCCCAAGGAGGCGGCAGCAGAGGAGATGCTCTGGCAAGTGGGACCGAAGCTCAAGGTGATGGTCGAGTCAGTTCTCGAGCCGAGCCTCCGAGCGGCGACATTTCTAGCTCGGGCTCCGGTGGCTCATCCATGACGGTGACAAGCCGGGACTTGTCACCACCGCCATCTGCGGCGGGAGCAGCCGGAGGCAAGCAGCACCGTAGCAAAGAAGCCGGATCCACGACAAGAGGGGTAGGGTCCATGACAGAGAAGGATGGATCTGTCTCCATCCACACTCGGGGCACGCCGCGGGGTACCGCGCGTCATACAAGTTGTAAATCATGTTGCACTCCCACGAGTGACGCAAGGCCTGCTACTTTCAAATCGTCATGACGTCTGACGCCCTGAGGGCCACCGTCCCGCCGCTATCATCTGCTAAATGGGGCCGATGCGGTAGCCAAGGAGCTCTAGGTCCATGAAGAAGGCCACGAAGGGCACGTACAAGTAGTTGACACGGTATCAGCTGCAGTTGGAGGCGTACACGAACATGGCCTTGGAGCAAAAGTTCGCGCCCATGGCGGTCGACCGCTGCACCTTGCGCATGGGCACGTCATCCTCGTAGAAGGCCATGACTACGGAGGTCCATAGGATGGAGTAGCGGAAGTGCTACCCAGAGCGTGAGCTTCAGACGCCGGCATGCATGAGCTCATCGTCAGATGCCACTAGTGAAGATGGACTAGGGAGAGAGAGAGGAAGGGGAAGACGCAAGGTTGTAAGTCAAGTGGGGAGAGGGGTACGATGGGTATTTTGGACCATATGAAAAGTCTACGCAATACATACACCTGCATGTGGGGCAATGTCACTAAAGACGTATAAGATGGCATGGTTCAAAGGGAAGCTAAATTGTAATGGCACGTCCTATTAGGTGAGAATTAGTGGTCGCCTCTGAAACGGCTGAATTATAATGACATGGATCTAATTAACCCATACGCATAGGAAAGAGGAATTCAAGGTACTTGCCTTTTTCAAAGCAACAAAAGCTTTTTTCCGCACCAATGCCACAGGGGCAGCCATCATAACGCTTTCAATGGCCTATCAATGTCATTAAAATGTTTATGCAGTAGAATAAGAAATTACCACATTTTTATAAAAGGAAGAGTGATACCTTGAGTGTTGCAAAAATACGAGGAGCATAGCATGTGAAATCTACATGATTATTGATCTCTTCAACATGATTTTCACCAGCTAGAATCAGCATTAAGTTTAAACCATGGGATTTGATTATCCATGGGTAATGAATTGAGGATAGGACATGTTTAAGCATGTTAATTGCTTCCCATTTTTTCATATGGTTGCCCTGAACTTCCTTCAGTGCTACTTCCAACTGTTCTCCAGCATACTTTGACATATCATTATCATCATACATATGTGTCCACACAACTGTAGAACAGGTGATACAGGTAACCGATGAGCATATAAAAACGATACACGAAAGAAATTGTTGTAGTAGAAACTATCACCACCTGAAAGTGCTGCACCATCCATAGCAAAGGAAAAATACTCCACAAAATCAGCATCTTCCTCTGCATCACTTTGCAAACAAATTTATCAGCTGAAACTAAAGCAAACCAAATGTGAAGAAATGAACAGAAAAGAAACTGGAAATAAATTGGATCAGTTACACCTTTGGAAAGTTTATCAATTGCCGCTGTGACATCACTGCCCGTTAGCAGACCAAGATAGGTGAATCCACTAGATTTAAGAAATCTGAAACTCTGAAAAACAACTGAACCACAAGCAGAGAGAATATCCTGCTGTCTGCTTCGTGATACAAGAGCCTGAAAGTAAGATGGCATGCATTGCACCATTATAGATCTTATTAGGGAAAAGGAAGAAAATAAACTGTAAAGAAAAGCATCATCTCATGTACTCACTATATTCTGAAGGGAGTATAAACCAAGAATTGCATAGAGATCTTTGTTTTTGTTGAACTTTCAGTAGACAGAACAATAATGCAGAATCAATGAGAACATAGAAATCATAAACAAAATGGTAAAATAAGTTTCAACATTAAACAGCTCACAATAGGTACTTAAATCAACAAACCATTGATTTGCACATTTCTTGAATGGCATTGCCAATGCCATGTGCTGCATTGAAGAGATCAACAGCAGCACTTCCATGTTCCTCAACACATTCTGATACAGCAGCATGCATAACTTTAAGGACAACAGGTAGTGCCACCTTTACTTGCTCGATATGTCGCCTCTGAATTAAAGTAAGCACTGGCCAACGAATAATTAGTTGACAAAACATTGAATAACATGGATACTAGTCTTTTAGACAGCAGGTGAGTAACATATCTGTAGAGTTTATCTACAGTATGCAGTGTTATCCTAAATAGTAAACAGTCATATTTAACATTTAAACAGTTTAGACAGTTTAAATGGCGTAAACAGTTTTCTACTGTATCACCAAAATATACATACTCATGGAACAAAATCTAGTATTCTGCAAGTATACATATTTATGCATTGACATCTGAGCGAAAAAAAACAGAATATACTATGTCTTCCACTAGCGCATTGACAGTTTATGTATCCACTTTCAACATGAAGTAAACTAAAGTTAACTGATTCAGTATTCGGTTCTAATAGGCATTTCATCATGAATCTAATTCACTTCAGCAAATTAATCATGTTTACTCCGTATTTCAACACTTTTTACCGTTTAAACGGTTTGGCCGTCTAATTAGCTGTATATGGCCTAAACAAGACAGACACCTCTTGTTTACTGTTTACATGCTGTTCAAATGGCAGTTTAAGTCATTTAGGTGAAAACTGACTGTATAGTGTATACATGTCAGATTATCGGATTTTTGTGGAACAAATTAAGGTGGATATTAAGATAATAGGATCAAGTTTCAGATAAGATGGGGCACAACAATTCTACAAATATTGAACATGGAAATGAGGAGATAATTATAGAAGTTTTCACAAGACAATAGTGCACATACCTTTAGCAAGTGCATCGAGTAGAAGAACAAAACTGGATAAGCCATTTGGTAGCTCCATTGGTGCATCTAATGCCTGCATTAATCAAATACGATAGGTTAAGCAAAAGAGATCAGAATACTTAAAGGAGCCAAGTATCAATTGTACAGAGTCAGAAAAAACACAAGATTATAACTTCAAAATGAATCAATGAGGAACCACTTGCATTACACAAGTCTGGGCTAAGACGCGAAAGGGCCTCTAGCTGAGTAGGTGGATCGAGTAACCTGGGTTCGACTCCGTGTGGGAGCGAATTTCAGTCTGGGGTTGAAAAAAACCCTTCGTCTGTCCCAAACCAAAGCACCGATCTAAGGCCCAGCCCCGGTCGTGATGGTTCTCACATGGACTATGGTGCCGCTATGTATGGGTGCGGCAGGGGTTGGGGTCTTACCCCCTGCAGGTCGAGTTTTTCTTAGTTTGGGCAAAGACAACATCAGCTACAAGTAAAGATTGTAAGACTAATCCAGATCTATTAGATGAGAAGAAACCATATCAACCATCTCAGAAACCATATCAACCATCTCAGATCCCAAATGAACATCAGTCATAAGCCTTTGCATGCACATATACAAGTACATCTGGGTGAGAAAGGAGCCAAGATTCTCCCCGCAAAATGTGTTGCAAACAGCTTTCTAAGTCCCCTTTGGAACAAGGAAATTCTTCATGTTTCCTGCGTTTTTCCTATGAAAGTGAACTGATTCCTGTGAAATCCCTGTACAATTTCCAGGAAATTCCTGCAATCCAAAGGGGCCCTGAGTGTGGAGAATTTCCTATCAGCAAATGTACACACAACTTGCAAGCATTAACAAGCTCAAATTTCCAAGCGTGGAGGAATTTTCTATCGTCATTGCAAAACGACAGTTATGCCAACCAACAAGAAGAAGTCAAGAACTTAACACATATAATTCGAAGTATAACAAACCTCACACAGGATGGAGAGCATGTCCCTCGGACTGCAATTCGACACGAAGAACTTGAGGATAGCCGCGGCAACATCCCGGCATCTCCCCATCTGAGCCCCTAGCTTCGCCACGGGTTTGGGAAGCACAAGGGAGAGCGCGTCAAGGGCCATCTGTTGTCAGAACAAAGCAACCAAATCAGTACGCCAAACACCCATCGTTCTCCGTTCTCCCAAGCCCACCAAAAAATCACAAGACACATCAATTCGAGAGGAACGCGTTCCGACCTGGTTCGAGATCGATGACGGGCGCGAGAGAAACTCGAGCACCTCGCGGAGCAGCTCTTCGGAGGCCCCTGGCCTTGACGCGTCTTCGCTGTCGTCGCTCCCGTCATCGGCCTCGGCACTTACGACGGCTGCGGTGTCAAGAATGTCGGAGATGGTGAAGGAGGCGGTTTCGGAAGCGTTGGAGTTGCCGGAGTCGCAAGCCTGTGGTGGAGACGGAGATGGGGAGAGTTTAGAAGGGTTCCGGAAAGCAGCAGGTGGTTCGAGAGATTGAAGTGTACTAAGATCGTGGGTTAATGGGTTACCTCGGAGAGGGCGGTCAGTGCTTCGCGGAGGCGGGCGGAGTACGAGGCTGCGGGGGAATAGCTGATGGGGGCGTCGCCGGTGGTGGCGGCGGAGGGTTCGACGGCGGCCATGGAGCTGCTGCGGTGCGGCAGTGTTGGCGTGCTAGGGCCGATAATAAAGAGAGAAGGGAAAATTGGTTTCATGCTACTCAAAGATTAGGACATCCGAAAAATACCATCCGAAGTTCTCTGCTAGGTACCACACATTCTGTTTTTTTAGCCCGTGTTTAGTTCCCGGATTCAGGCATCCAAGTTGGAACAGTAATCATTAAATGCGCACTGTAGCATTTCGTTTGTATTTGGTAAAAATTATCCAAACTTTGACTAATTAGGTTCAAAATGTTCGTCTCGTAAAGTACAACAAAACTGTGTAATTAGTTTTAAATTTTATCTACATTTAGTACTCCATACATGTGCCGATATTTTGATATGATGGAAACCTTCTTTTTGCATAGTAAAATTTAAAAGTAGAATTTGGGAACTAAACATGGCTTAAGGAAAATCTAGCATTCCGTTTCCTTGGTGTTAACGGCGTCCACCAAAGCCCACTCCACCTCACGCAGACAGAAGAGCCCCACTCCGGGCTCGTCATGTCGGGGCATCAGTCGGAGGAGACGGCCGCAGGAAAGAGCTACTGCACCTGGAGCGCCTCGTGCTCCTAGATGCGGAGGAGGGCGGAGCGCTCATCTGCCACACAGGAGAGGAGACCAGCCACAGGCGACACGCACACCAGCTTCTCGGCAGCGCGCACCCCAAGCGTCGTCATCCTTGCACGCCTCGCGAAAGCCCCCAGTGGCGCACTCGCATCAGGGCCACGGGCCCAACAGACAGCTGCTGCTGCTGCCCCGCCGCAAAGTAGTGCGATAGCCGTCGCGCTTCCTGATTCGCCCGCAACGGCGCCGTCTCCCAGCAGCAGCTACGATGGTCGGCTGTCTGTGGTTCATGACCAGCTTCAAGCGCACGTGAGTGATCCTCTGCACACATATCCATTCGTGCTCGATAGTATATCGATTCTAAGCAGCAGCTACGATGGTCGGCTGTCTGTGGTTCATGACCAGCTTCAAGCGCACGTGAGTGATCCTCTGCACACATATCCATTCGTGCTCGATAGTATATCGATTCTAAGCAGCAGCTACGATGGTCGGCTGTCTGTGGTTCATGACCAGCTTCAAGCGCACGTGAGTGATCCTCTGCACACATATCCATTCGTGCTCGATAGTATATCGATTCTAAGGGTGTGTTTAGTTCGCGAAATATTTTTGTTTGGTTACTGTAGCACTTTTGTTTGTATTTGTCAATTAGTGTCTAATCATAGACTAATTAGGCTTAAAAAATTCGTCTCGTGGTTTTCTACCAAACTGTGTAATTAGTTTTTTCTTTTATCTATATTTAATACTCTATGCATATGTTAAAGATTCGATATGACAGAGAATCTTAAAATATTTTGGAAACTAAACATGGTCTAATTCGTGTTTACTTTCCATCGATTCATGTGCTTGATTTTTCAGTTCATATGAATCTATCACAGGAATCCTTCTCCATTGCCTCCACGATCCATGTGCTGTTGCAGACTTGCAGTAGCAATGTTGCAGCTGGAATGGGAATTCCAAGCGTGCAGGGGACTGGGGAGTCGAGAGCGTAGACGCGGTCACGCGGTGTGCGACCAAGCTAATAAATAGCGGTGATAGCGGTCGCAATAGCGGTAGTGGTCCGTTGCCACAGCCGCTACAAGGTAGCGTTCTAAATTTTGCAGTCTGGAACTTTATGACCGCTATTTTGAATAGCGGGTCGATATTACGGCCGCAATTACACGTAGCAAGCCACAATAGCGTGAAAGCAAATAACTCTTATGTAGACGGAGATGGTTCAAGTGACCATGAGGCCGATGATGTTGTTGCTTCTAACAATGACAGTGAGTGATAGTCTTGTGTACTATTTTATGGTTCATAAGTCATAATATGTTTCTTTGCAAACTTTTAATACGATGATTTAGTGCGTGGAAAAACCATATTTGTTTTCTTAATTTAAGTATACGAGACATAAGTTCTTCGAATGCTTTTAAATATCTATTTATACTCATTTTTTATGATATATGTATTTAAAATTATGTAAGACTATTAGGTGCCGCTATTGGAACTTATCGTCCGCAATATCGCCTGCTACCTACAATCTACTACCTCAATACTAATCTGCTACCAACCCACTATACACTATTTATTAGCTTGTGTGCGACACGTCGACACTCGAGCTACTCATCCCGGGCAGGTCCATCTCCTTTCAGTGAACCTCGAGCTACTCATCCCGGGCAGGTCCATCTCCTTTCGGTGAACGTGGTGACGGACTGGATTAGAACACAGTAAGCCATTCTCGTTCATGGAGTAGCTGTGCATGGTGGTGATGATCAGCGGCGAGTACAAAGGATCAGCTGCCGCATGAAGCCCCATCCCGAGCAGCCCATGTCGCAGCCGGCGGTTGTCGCGCCGTTCAGCAACAGCAGGCCCATGGGCATGTCCTTGTTCTACTGCTGCTGTCGTGCAGGTTGTTCTCTACGTCCGTTTAAGGCTGCGCATTCGGGTTACCCGAAAATTTCGGGTCGGGTAATTTGGGTAGTTAAAAATTCGGATATTAAAAATTGCTACTCGATTTTTGTCCCGAAAAAGCATTATCCGAAATTTCGGGTACCCGATAATTCGGGTTCGGATTCGGGTTTTACTCGATATACCCAAAATTGATAAAACCAACCATTTTGAAAGAATTCAAGTACTATTTTAAAGCAATAAACAATAGTCCTTTAAATCACATCATGTCTTTATATCAATTACCAACAAATTACTTATCAAATTAGCATAAATCTACATTAATTCATGCCAAGTAATATATTTATATGGCATTGAACTACCTTATGTCTTCATATTAGAAATAGAAGAGCAAATATTTGAGATATTTCGGGTAATTCGGGTACCGGAAAACATTACCCGAATTACCCAAACTAATTTCGGGTTTTTACGATCACTATCCGAAATTGTGATCGGATAATTCGGGTTCGGGTACTTCGGATCTGGGTTCGGGTAATTCGGGTTCGAGAATTGGGTATCGGGTATTTTGCCCACCCTTACGTCCGTTGCCGTCGTACAGGTTGTTCTCCACATCCTCCCATGGCTGCTGCTCGTTTTTTAGTCAAGTGGAGGCGTCGGACGGAGGCCAACCAACGACATTAACCGCTAAAGTAACAGAGTTTTAGATTTCGGAACGGATAGTCACTTTCAATGATATTTTACGGTAGGATGAACTTTCAATGGTATTTTCTGAATGTTGTGTTCTTTCGGTGCTATAAAACTAATTTTCCCAAGAGAAAACGAGCCCAGAGGTCGCCAGATCCACGCGCTGTCTCGTCGGTGGAGAAGAAAGAAGAACTTGCCGCCTCACCGGTAGGGCCGCTGGCTTCCGCGGAGGTTCGTCGCCAGCGGCCACTGAGCGATGACGCTGCTCCTCTCGGCGCTGAGCGGCGGCGGCGACGGCAGCGCCTTGCGTGCACGAGTGCGCGTGTGAGGCGGCGCGAGGAACAGGAGGGGCTAGGGGTCTTAGGGGCGCAGTCACGAAAGGGCCGGATAGGGCTTTTTGTAACGGTGCCTGGGGACCAGCCTACGATTACACTGAGCTCTTGCATAAATCTGCCGTCTATCAGTGCCGCCCCGCTAAACTAGATAACTGACCACCCAACGGGAAGCATACATCACTTTGCTCATTGCTGAGGTACTCGCTCTGTCCAGGAAAACGAAGAATTCTAGTACTATGTCATGTTTTAGTATCTTAAGTTTAATCAATTATAGATAAAAAAGTATTAATATTTATGATATCAAATAAATATATAAAATATATTTTTATAATAAATTGATTTGGAGCCGTAAATATGAATACTATTCGCTAGAAACTTGGTCTGAACTATTTTTTCTAACACGTAACCTATAGTTGCATGTTTTTATAGATAGAGAAAGTACATCACTTTGCTCATTACTGAGCTGATAGTGACACGGTCTCTAATAACCGGTGTTACATCAGGAGCACCCGTTTTGCAGTTAGGCTGTGTTTAGTTGGTGGGAAAAAATTTGAGTGTCACATCGAATGTTTCGTAAGATGTTGGAAGGAGGTTTCGGATACTAATAAAAAACTAATTACATAGCTTGCCTAAAAACTGTGAAACAAATTTATTAAGCCGGCGTTAGCACATGTGGGGTTACTGTAGCACTTAAGGTTATTCATGAACTAATTAGGCTTAAAAGATTCGTCTTGCGATTTCCCACCAAATTGTGCAATTAAATTTTTTTATCTACATTTAGTATTTCATGCATATGTCCAAACGCTCGATGTTACCTAAATTTTTTTAAGAACTAAACATGGCCTTATATCAGGTATAATCAGGGGCACCCATTTGAATTGTAGTGGCCCAGGTGGAGAGATTTGGAGCATCAAACGTCTTTTTTTTTTTTTTTGCTTCAAGACTCAAGAGCACCAAACGTCTGTTGAACGCGGATGTACGGGATGATTAGTTTGGTGGAAGATATCGACCAGAGTAGCTGGCAGAAATGGCGATATCTATCCACCACGAGAGAACGTCTGGAAAAAAAAAGAGAGACCAAATAGAACTCGATGGCGGAACTGACAGGAAAGGCGATGGACAGATATTTTTCGTTATATATACACCACGCCCAGCAAGTGCAACTTATAGTCCTCATACACAGACACAGTGCAGATGGTAGCAACAGCAAAGGAAAATGTATGAGAAGAGTGGTGCCTGATGCCACACAAAGTCCCGATCACCGAAAGAAACACCACAAGAACAAGTACAAAGTAAAATTCAGACATTCGGTTCGATGGTTCATCACAAAGGATACAACCGGTACTTATTTGGTCACGATTTGAACATAGAAAACACACAGCACACTCATGACTGAGCAGCAACAATGCAGAGGCAACAATGCAGAGGCAACGTCGCAACGATGGGGTCCAATGTCCAGAAGGTACACCCATCTTTATTTATGTAGCAAACACGCCCAGCAGAAGGCGCTGGTGCTTAATCATCATAGTCGTGGCGGCGATGGTGGTGGTGCTTCTGATGACGCTGCTTCTTCTCATCATCCGAGTCATCATCCTACAAAGTGGCAACAAGAAAAGGTTACAATTGGAGAGAAATATCTATTATATTTTTAGCACTTGGAATGTGTTTCTGCAATTCAGGTAATCACTAGAAACAGAAAATTCCTTAATGAAATAGCATAGAAACTACTTTTGCCAACAAAGTGAACAAATAAAGTATATCCAAATATCAAGTTTGTACTGTGGATTTAACTTTGTTCAAAACATGATGTAAATTTGCAGATCTTATTTGTGCTGCCCAGACATATGTCTTACAAAATATATATTCCCTCTATTCAAAATTGTAAAACATTTTGGCTTTTTAGATACATAGATAGATTTTACTATGTACCTACACATAGCGTAAATCTAGGCACATTGAAAAACTTATGCACCTAGAAAAGCCACAACGTCTTACAATTTGGAACGGAGGGAGCATTACACAACAATGCATTATACATGATGTTAAACTCACAGCTCAAGCACAAGGTTGCATTCTTACAACAGAGTACTGAATCCAAATGAATAACCATCAATGATATTCATTTAGCTACAGTATTTTACGTTGAGCTGAATACAGTCATACTATAGATTTCTAGAAACTAGAAACACTACACATAAGCAAATCAGTATTATCAAATGTACACAAAGATATGATAGCTATGCACCACAAATACCACAGATAAACACTAGCAAGAAGTTCATATAGGATCAACTTAATAGAGCATGCTCCTAATATCTTGTTGACACCTTTTGACACAGTGATAAACTTCTCCCAGCACCTAAAACCTATATTTATATCAGCATCATTTATCTACAAGCTATCTTTTACCACCTAAAAGGCCCGTGTGATTTGGTTTTTAGATTCACAAGCTCTACTAGCTAAACAATCGACTACCTCAAAAGGCCATCCTATTCAAGGATTAGTAGGATAAGAGGTTATTGAACCACTACAAGAATTCACATTCACACATCTCAACCAAAGAGAAAGGATCTTACATCTTTCTTGCGGCCATAGTACCCCTCTCCCCCACCATAGCTTGGCCTCTCATACCCATATGAACCCTGTGTCTCCTCGCCATACGGTTTTGGCTTCCGGTAACCACCAGAGCCATAGGCACCTTCATCCTCCTCAGATGCCTTCTTCTCATACCCATAGCCAGAACCACCATAGCTCTGCTCCTCGTTCTTCCTGCCATAGCCATACCCCGAGGAACCATAGCTCTCCTCTTGAGTCTTCCTCCCATACCCACCACCACTGCCATACTCCTCCCCACCCTGCGGCCTGCTGCCGTACCCTGATTCGTAGCTCTCCTCAACCTGCGGCTCCCTCCCGTACCCTGATCCATAGCTCTCCTCCACCTGTGGCTTCCTGCCGTACCCAGACCCATACTCCGATCCGTAGCTCTCATCTACCTGTGGCTTCCTCCCGTAGCCAGAGCCGTAGCTCTCAACCGGCGGATTGGCAGATCCATACACTGCTGACCCATAGCTCTCCTCCGGCCGGGTCTGACCGCCGTAGCCAGAGCCGTACCCGCCGGACCCGTAGCTCTCCTCCGCCTGCGGCGGCTTCCTCCCGTACCCAGATCCATACCCAGAGCCGTAACTCTCCTCCTCCTCCTGCTTCTTCCTACCATACCCGGATCCGTAGCCAGATCCATAGCCGCCGCCCTCCTCCGCAGGGGGCTCGGGCCTGGATCCGTAGCCGCCGCCGCCGCCGCCGTAGGGCGGCTGTTGCTCCTGCTGGGGGCGGAACCCGTAGTTGGGCTTGGGCTTGGCGTGGTGACCGTACGGGGACGGCTCGGAGGCGGAGTAGTGCGGCGCGTCGTAGGAGGTGGAGGGCGCCGAGCACGGGTAGCAGGTCTCCTCCGACGGCGGCAGCGGGCGGCCGAAGGTGACGGCGAGGTCGTACCCACCGCCGTACGGCGTGGGGTCGAACTCATCGAAGTCGTCCGCCTCCTCCGCGGGGCCGCCCCGGGGCCTGGAGCTCTCGTAATACGCGGTCGCCATGGCGGATCGCTGAGATCGGCTGGCTGGTTGATCAGATGGCGAGTGGCTAGCGAGGGCTTGGGGGCTTTGGCCTCCACTTCTGGAGTGAGGGAAGGCTCGAGTGCGTGTCCCGCTTATTGCTCTGTGGGAAAGCGCGTTGGGAGATTGGGGTGGATGGGTAACTGGGGAGACGCGGGGGCACGTGGTCCGGCCTGCGGTGGCCGGTGCGGAGTGCGTGTAGAGTCGGTAGACAGGCCGCTGGATGCGCGGCGTCGGCGACGGGGGCGGCGCGGGGCAAATGGGTTTGGCGAATGGCGACGGCCGACCGCGCGCGACTCGGGACCCGGAGTGTTTTACCTAGGGCCCGTTTAGTTCCAAGAAAATTTTGCAAAATTTTTCAGATTCTCCGTCACATCGAATCTTTGACACATGCATGAAGCATTAAATATAGATAAAAAATAAAACTAATTACACAGTTCAGACGAAATGAACGAGACGAATCTTTTAAGCCTAATTAGACCATGATTGGATACTAATTGCCAAATAACAACGAAAAGTGCTACAGTGCTATTTTGCCAAAAATTTGGCAACTAAACCGGCCCCTAACATGTCAAAGCTTGATGATCTAAACCGGTGTTAGCATTTGGCACCGTCAACCGGACTACAACCATCTGCGAAGCCATTGGAGCGAGGAATGCTCAGAGCTTACTATTTGTCTATAAAATTTCTTTATTATTACATGTCTTCATTCTCTTTCCTATTTCTTCTCACGTACATCTCTATTAGACTCACTATGCCTATGCTTCCGTATCCGGTGCTTGTATGGGAGCCAAGTTCTCCTCTCCTTCCTTCTCTCTTCCACGTCAGTAAAAATATTAATTAGTTTGGCTATAAACCAATTGTTGTACTTGCTCTTAGAAATCAACACTGGTTTTTGACAACGACAACATACAACAACTGGAAGCAAATCTCCACTCACGGCTATTTCAGTTCTTAGCCACAGTTCCATGAATTGTGATGCAGACATAACATTTCAAGCAACCAGGCACAAGAGCTTTAAACGTGAGAAGGATTAGGAATGAAAATGTGAAACATGAGTAAAGAAAAGTAATATTTTTTAAAAAAATATTAGGCAAATAAAAGACAACTGTTGTATGTTTTGGCTCTTCCAACTTGACTTAGGGCCTTCAACAACAAAGTCAACTTGCTCATATGAACGTAAAAGAGATAAGAATAGTAACGTAATATGACATTCATTGCACACCAACAAAATAAGAGAGAAAGAAGAGAGGCTCTGACATTTTTCCTACCGCAAAGAATGAGGATGTTAAGTACAAAGGACATATTTTTCTTCTGTAATCTAACTGTCAATTACAACAGATTTGCTGAGATGTGATATACAAAGGGCCTGCAAGCGAACAACCTTTTCGTCGCAAAACATTACAATTTGATGAGGCCTTAAAGATGGAATTTTTTCCATTAGTTCAAGGACTAACGAAAAAAAAAGGCCTGACGGAACAGAAGACGATAAACCTGTTCTACATAACATGTCAACTTCTGACTCCAGTGCACCGTTGTGCCCGCAACACTATTATGCACCAACTTTCGCAAGTTTCCTTTTCCCTTTCTTTTCTTTGGCTTAATGGATCTGTGTTATTTGGGTTGGCTTTCATCAGACAAACAGGTTCCGCTGGCTTCAATGGAGAACCATTGAAGGCAAAAGTACCAAAATTTCACCTGATCTTCATCAAATACGCATTTGGCGTATTGTACAAAATAATGGTAATAGTTAAAGATGGCCAGTTGCTTGAAGCTGGGAAGACAAACCAACACACTCTTTTTGGTTTGTGTTGTCAACTGATACTAACCACTATATCCTTAATCATCTGTTTGCTGTGCCCGCTTCCTATTAGGTTGGTTGGCAGGCATGTTTTTTAACAATGGTCTCAGAGAAGCCATGATCTCTGAAAATGACGGTCTCATCCTTGGATCTCTGCACAGAACATTAAACAGAACATAATTGAGACAATAAGTAAGGTGCATAAAGATTGGTAAAGACAAGAAAAATACCACGGTTCAATTTAAAGAGAATGAAATTAAGTTTTTCTGAATATCTACTTGTTATTTCAAGTAATAAAGAAATATTCTGTTTTATCTCTTCACACACAGTTGTCTTTTAATTTCCAAAGATAATTCAGTGAAGCATAAACTGAATGTGAATCCTGAGTAGTTGTCTTTACTTCAACAATTTCACAGTGGTAATAATGTGACAAACTTTACCAATTTATGATTTAATGTAAATAACCACACATCTGATACCTCAACAATTTTATATGTGAGTTAACACTATGCATTTCAAAACTCCATTGCAGTTGAGCAAGTTAAAGCATACTAACGTCTGCCAGCATCTCTTGATTATCTCTGCTACAGCAGGGTCCACTGCGCCTGGAATATCAAGTCGTCGTTGCTGAAAACCAACAGCTCCAACAACCTGCATGGGATTCATGCCTTCCCAGGGCTGCAGCAATGTACAGAGTTCCCATAATATGACCCCATAGCTGAAAACATCACATCTGAAAACAAGCACATAATGCATTCATCAATCACAAAACCATTTGGAATCAAAGAGAGCAACATGTAATACCTACTTCTCATCTGATGGCTCATTTCGAAGTACTTCTGGTGCCATCCACTCTGCCTGCATTTGATGTGTAGTGCAGGCAGTTAGCAGCCTCTAGAATTATTTAGCCTAAATCAGAGTTTTTGGCTAAGAAAATTAACCACATATGCAAAAACTTATAAAAGACTGCTGGTATGGCATCGTCAAAGTTCTGTGTTCTAACAGGTACAAGAAAAAAAATCAGGAACCAGCTAAATATGGTAAATTTTTCAGAATCTAAAAGTACTGACCAGTCTATCTCTCATACTCATGCCCACATGGATGCAAATATAACTTGTAGAGTAAACTATAGCATAATCAAAAGACAAACCACACATGCAAGTTCAGATTGATATCAAGATAAAGTAAATTAAGAGTTTTGTACAGGCTTCCAGACCTATCCAATACGATTACCCCCAGGCCCCAGCTCCTCAAGCTACACAACTTAATGTCTCTGCAAATGATTCAAAATCTAACACTCCTTTGCAGTCCATTTCATCCTCATACCCACATGAATGCAAATATGGTATGTAAACCATGCCGTGATCAATAGATGAACCAAATGTGCAAGTCTAGATTGATATCAAGATGAAATGAATTATGAGTTTAAATGTAGGTCTATAGACCTGGCCAACACAATTGCATGCCCCAACCCACACATAACAATTCAAACAAAAAGCTTAGCTGAGGGGGAGTGGTGGACAATTCACTTATTGTCAGAAGAAGGCTAATTGGTGGGAAGCCTCTGGCAAATTGGTATCACTGTCCAGGAGATCACTGCTTAGCAACAAGATCTTGACACCTGAGGAGCACTGGCGTGCGAGAGGAAGGTCAACTTGTGGTAGCAACGTGTTATCATGGGCTGCTTGGCTAAATCAAGTCCCCTAAAGGAACAGGTCGGTGCTGGTCCATTGACGCCCAGAAACCGATACACTATGTAACACTTTGTCGTTGAGGAACTTGCGTGCAGCCTCGGCAGCCAGACACTATGCCTCTTGTTTCATTGCTTGAGAGGCCTTCTTCCCAGCATCACGGTGCTCCCGTTCCTGCTTGCCGCTGTCGTTGATCTCGCCGATATTGGCCTTCTCCAGTATGAAACTAGTTTCACCCTGGTCTCCATGCCTTGCACTTGTTCCAGCAGGGCTTGGAGACCAGAAGGTGGCCAGCAAAGTGTCGAGCTGCTTGGCCTGCTAGTCATCCTCTTGTTCTGCTCCTTGAACCCTGCCCAGTGCTCCTCGGGCATTTAGATCTTGTCGCCAACTATTGATGTCTTGCACGGTGACACCAATGTGTTCTGATCGGTGATAGGCGGAAAGCTTGATGTCCCAGACAGTGACACCATTGTGTTAAGAGGGCTGATTGTGAGAGACAGAAAGTGTAGATTGCAGCCAGAGGGGATGGCGGGACGGGGCACAGGATGTCATTTGCGACCGGTTCTGCGGTGGAGGGATGGCCGGTGGCTAGGGTGTGGAGAAGGGGGAGGCAGCCGTACTATTCACGATAAACAATGCCGTGTGAACAGTATCAGACGCAAGAAAACAGGAAGGCAAAGAGGCGAAAGGTGAGGGTAATAAAAACCTCTAATTCTTTCTCAATTTAATTGAATACATCCCATAAGTTTTTTAGCCGTCTCAGACTTGACTCATAAGCAAACTAAGGATGGGATCCTTATATATTGGATCAACATTTAAAATCAAAGTCGATTCTATCTCTAGTTTCCGTAAACCAAATGAATTACCAATTCTACCTAAACTAGGTACTCTTTAAGATAACTACTTGGTGGGTCCGATAGAGACTGAGAGATAGGGGGAGGGCACGCCCAGGGGTTTGGCGCCCCTGTCTCAGGTTCAGCTAGGGAAGCCGCAGCCCTGGTGCCCCCCTCAGCCGCCTGCTGGATGGATGGGCTGCCCTGGACTGCTGGCTGCCGCCGAGGCCTGCAACACTTACATAGTTCAACACTCGCTCTCTTAGGCCTCATACATGCAAATAGGAGCAATCAACAATTATTATGTTTGATTGCGTTAGCTTGCATTCGAACTTGAACTCTATTCAGTCGCAAGAATCAACCAATTCAACCCAAAAGCTTAACTGATGGGAAGTGGTGGATAGTTCACTTATAAAATTCAACAACAACTAGTTTCCTACTATCAGGACGTATGTATGGTATTATACTATACATATTTGCATCACACATGATAGAAATGTGTTTTACATATGAGGTATGGTAAATATAAACTTGGTGCTTCAGAGAACAAATTTCTTATCATAACAAATGGAAAATGTTTGATTTAACATTATTGCGCAAGCTTACTGTTCCAGCTGTGGATCTTGACGAGAGGAAGGTACTATGTTTCAAACGTGATAAACCAAAATCACAAACCTAAACAAAAAACAAGTAATAATGGTTATATATCTAGAAGTCCCCAAAATTCAAAGCATACCGCTTTAATGGACCTACTTATTACCTTCACAACCCAATTTTTGTCAACAAGTAGATTTGGAGACTTCAAATCTCGGTGAACTATGACAGGGGTGCAATTGTGTAAATAATTCATACCACGCGCCTGTGGCAGACAACAGCCAAGTATTAAAGAATAATAGTTGAAGTTCTTAATATGAATTAACACAACCAAAGGTAACTTAAGCGTACCACATCAAGTGCCATCCTTAAACGCCTTTTTTCATCCAATTGGTTATTGGCCCGATGGATTAGCCGAAATAAACTACCCCTGCATTGCCAATACTATAGTTAGCAATCGTGCATTTATGCAAGTTAAATTGTATATAAATAAGTAAAGACAACATAATGACTTACGGCCGCGATAACCTATACCTGAATAATGCTTTACCATACTATAAATGCCTATATCTCGTACTCTCTCACTACAGTCCTGCAATGTATTCTGATTTTGAATTAAATCTTATACATCCTCTTCTCTATTTTCTGTTAACTGCAGTGTAAACTTGGTAGACCCTATGGGCACAACATCCCATTTCCTTAGCATATTGATGCACTATTTCGAAAATTTACAAAGTGCATCAGTAGTTTTGCATAAATATGAGGAGCAAATTCAATGGTGAGAGGCTGATGTTAAATGATTGTTTGCCCACTAACAACTTTCTACGAGTACTTTGGTCATTTTAAAAAGACGACATTGACCAAGCTGGACCAGCAGAAACTCAAAAGGCGATTGATCGACAGTTTCATATTTGTATGTGAGGGATTGTCATATTAGCTTTGTCAAAGACAAAGAGAATCAATGGTGATGAATCCACTATCAAGCAAAAGTAACGAAGAATCAACATTGGGAGAAAAAAGGCACTTGATAGAGGAGCTCAAAGGATGGCAGAAGTAAGGAGTGTAGATTTTTAACTAAGGGTTGTAGGTTGAGTAGTCCAGTTAGATGACTTGATGATTCTACATCCTCGGCACAAGTAACAGCAGAGTAGCTTTGAGATTTGTGGAACCTTTTCACATTTTTTACTTTAGAAGATTCATTAGTTTACTCTCAAAGATCCATTAAGTTCGTTTTTTTGTAATTGAACACACATCTTTGAGAAAACACAGTCGAGCATTATTAACAGAGATCGGCAACCTATCATTATAACCCATGAAGTAGTCAAAGATTCAAAATCTAAAATAATATTTGAACAACGAAGTAAATCAGTACCTTGGAAGAAATTCAGTCACGATGGAAAGATGAGGAACACGAGTGACAGCACCCATAAAAAGAACAACATTAGGATGGCGCAATCTTCTCATTATTCCCACCTAAACAGAAATAAATAGTGCTATGAATAAGCATGAAAATTTTGGAGAAGAGTTGAATAATCATAACAAAGCAGACACACCGACAGATAATTGCAAGCCATACCATGCAATTGGTGTAAGACAAGCACTAACTTGTTTTGTGAGGAAGATGTGTTTGAACTTTAAAATATATTACCAAATCATAAAAAAATGTTGTTCCATGGGATCTGCAGGTCCAGCAAGGCGACGGCAGCGGAGGCGGCAGCTACATGCACACAGCTATAAGGAACAATGCCAAAAATCCACGTGACAACCCTACCAGAAGTCTACAGGAGTAGAAGGTACCATCTAATCTCTCCTTTTGTCTTGTTTTGAAAATCCACATGGTCTTTGGTACATACGTCAAACATTATTCTTTATAAATTATAATCGTTCATTAGTAAAAAGTACTAAGGATATCATATGATAATTTTGTACATGACTAATTCACTCATTTTATTCTCATGTATCAAATGCTAACAATTTTGCTTTTGAGGCTTGCTGAGCATAAACTAAAACCACATAAAGAATAGTGATGTATTCAAGACAGCTAATTGTATATTCATTAATTTTTCATGGTCTACTTCTAAAACTTGGCACATCCAACATAACATGTTTTAATACCACGCCATCTTGTACTGAATAGGTAACACATGCCCATCCAATTTTAACCATGTATTGAGTTAATCATACTAACTGTTAAAAATGTCCCAACACCAATTATTAGTTTGGCTGTTCTAAGTTCTAACTGATAAATACCCTGTGTCATTTTTAAGCTCGTAGAGGACAATCTTTAAATGTTTTTCACTAATGTGAACTTGATGTCTTAGAAAAATAACTCTTGCCAGACTACATATATTGCATTCGAACAATTTATTCTAATAAGCCTTCTAATAATAAACTGCTGCTATTGGGATTATTAGTCAAATACAACACAACAACATTTAGGGTAAATTGCACCTTAGCCAAATGGAAGGTATGGAAACTCTGTGTATCTATATAACAGTCTGATGGGCCCAAGATTTTGGCTCAACTGTCTGATGGTGATGGGCTCAAAATTATTAGTTCATTCAGATTAAGAAAATAAATCATTACATTATAAAGTTAGCACTTCCATTTTGCAGTCTTCAAATATTTGAAGTGTGAAAATTCATATACCTCAGTTCTAAATTCTTCCAGAGCATCACTTGAAATATCTTGTTGCAAGAATTTCTTGACCGCGACTTCCTACAAAGATGAGCCAATTGCTATGATGCAACAGAAGCAGCACAAAATGGAAATGGTAGACTCCTATTCACAATGCACAGGGGAAACAAATGAGCTCTGTTTAAGTTATCTAATCAATCATTTTTAGGCCTCTTGCTTTTAAGTTTTAACACTACTCACTCAGTGAATAAGTCCAAGCATCTACAGTGCAGGTGAGGCCACCCAATAACAGCATAGTTGTGGTAACTATCACAATGTATCTGAAAACCTTTTGTTTACAGAGAATTGATTCTCTAAGAAATTGTTGAAATGATGACTACTAGATTGACTTAAAGGTGAATCTCATGTCAATTTATAGAAGTAATACCCCCAGGCAGTCGAGGTTAGTGCCAAAGCTACATATGAGTCCATATATCACTGTGGCACTTAATTGCTCTAATATTAAGTTCAAGAGATATGATCTAGTGCACCCAGGTGCCTAAGTTGCAACTTGCAACAAGATTTAGCACTACCCTCAGGTATGCGCCATTTCCTGTAAAAAAAGGAGGGGGGTGGGGGGGATTCTTATGCATGTGCAACAATGAATGAGAAGCATTACAGATTTTGACAAGGTGAAATGATGGGGATCATTTTGTTTCTTCACGTATTATTCTATTATAAACTAATCATTCTTCGTTACACTAGCTCTCATTTTACCATAAGTTTAAGTTTATTATTCAAACTCAATCTTTTCCTAATTTAGTAATTTATAAATACTACGTGACAATGTAGATGAAAAACTTACTGTCCCATGCCATTCACCTCTATACACTTCTCCAAAAGATCCTGGAGAATTGGAGATAAAAGAAGAGAGAGTTAGAACAGCATTGGAAAAACAAGGAAGCATGATCACTTTTCAGAGTATGTTTTATCTTTAGCTTAGTAATACTGTAAATAAACTGAGTCAAATTATACAGGCAGGGCTATGGAATTGAATTTGCTAAGATCAAGAGAATTGTACCTAGCCCAACTCGTTCTCCAAGGGTAAGTTCTTCCCACTGGATTTCAAACTCTGCAATTTCATCAAGAGCAATTTCAGATCTTGCACTCTCCGTCCCAGTTGACCTATCAGAGATTCGCTCAGCTTCCTGAGGTGCTTGAACCGAATCCTTTTCATGCTCAAGGGCATTATCCTGTCCATGATTTGTTTCCAGCTGGTCATCATCCAACAAGTCATGTCTACCTTTTTGGATTAATTTATTTGATGAACTTGGCAAGCAAAGCAATTGACAACCAGGATCCAAGTATTCATATTGCTTGTTAACAGCAGCTGTAGTAGCAACAACTGCAGCAGCAGTGGCAGCAGCTGCAACTGGCACATCTAGTTTAATATCGCTGTTAGATTTTGCGGCAGCAACGACCATTGAAGATGCAACCACTGCAGCTGTTGCAACAGCAGCAGCTGTAACAGGCATTTGCTTTATAAGTTGTAATGGATTTTCCTGAGGTGCAGATGGTTCATATAGAGGTATAGGCTTGACGTTATCCCGGAAATCGAACTGATGGTAAACACCTAATCCCTGGACAGGCTTGAGGTCAGGAGGCGGCCGATAAGGAACAACCTTTGTTTGGAGCTCATGTCCAGGATGATGTGGTAATGAAGGACCAAGGCCAGCACAACCATCATGTGCTGTGGATTCAAGCTCATTCATTGTCCTTATCATTTCATCTTTTGTTTGAAACATAGATGTGTCGTAAACAATCAGGTCCTTTGGTTGTTCCTTAGATTCTTCTGAAAACAAGTCAGGTGGTGGCACAACTCCACTTTCAAGTAATACAGCATGGATCTTTTCTGCTATCTGAGGGTTCTCTTTTGCAGCACTAATCATATACTCCGAGACATCTTTGACTTTCTTCCTTCGTACAGCTGGAGTACTTCCCATCTCAGAAGATGGAGGCGAACTTGATGACGAATTATTTGATGTGATCGACTTATCTTTGCCTTTTGCAGTCATGGTATGGTCTGTATTAGATTCATGAATAATAGGCACGTTTTCACTTGCATACGTGCTAACCGATAGCTCCTCAAATGAACTTGATACCCCAGACCCAAGTACATCATTGTCACTCTGGGCAGTTATTGCTCCATATGGACCAAAATGCCCAGCATTGCAAATGAATCCTTTTTCAAGCGATTCATTTCCAAATGAACCGTGCATGGAACTTGAAGCTTCACTGAAAGAGGAAACCAACTGAGTGCTAGTGTCATCTTTGTTAACGTGTTGATTATCTATAACTAAGCTGTCTTCCAATTCTCTGCCCAGGTCGGCACCATCTGATGAAATAAGAGTACCAGGATCTATCATGAGATCAACAATGCACTCCCTGCAATCATGTGGTATATTAAATGATGATGTATTAATGCAATGCCAACTTTCATTACCCATTGCTGATACAAGGGGCTGAAATCAGAAAAATCTAGACAAAACTATTCTAATCCCTAATATGTAATATCCAAGTACTGAAAGAGACAGATTCTACTGTCAAGGAATTAGTAAGCAAAGTACCTTCCATCGTTAAATTTCACAATGTTCAAAGCACCATCATCTGATCCAGTGTACTGCCTTCCTTTAACTAGTCGGCAAGGAACAGCAAGGCTGTCTGCCAAAACCTAGATGCAAGTATGCGGAGAAAAGAATTAAAATACTGAAAGGCCACACAAGAGTAAGTCTTGTGAGCTGAGTACATAACAAAAAATAAGTCAGGTTTTATGCTAATAACTAAACAAGAAAGTGACCATCTCAAATTCTGTACTGAACAAGATATTACATTTCAAAATGATTGCCATCCACAACTGCATTTTTCATGCTTACTGTTCATGGCAAACTTCATAGTTACAAAACTAATGTGCCTCAGATTGCTGCATATTGCAATTTGTTACTGACCTTAAAAAGCAGTGCACGGTGACGAGCCAAACCAACTGTTAGCTGCCCAAGAGGTATAACTACACTTCTTATATCAGCTTTCAATGCACTGCTCATATTCTGGTACTTCAACAGCATGCTTTCTGGATCAATGACTGGTCCACCCATGTAGTTGGAAACTAAATTAGCTAGAGTCTGAACCAAAGAGTGGCCAACAAATTCTGATTCTTGCGAGCGAAATTCCAAAGACATGATAAATGCCTTCTGCTCAAGAGCTACGAGTTCAGAATCTAGTGCTCTGTTGACCAATACAACATCGGTTTTGACTCCATGTGAAAAAGGCAGTGCTTGCAGTTCCATCAAAGAGGGTATGGTTGATAATGCGAGCTCATCCCCAGTGGCACAAATGTCATAGAAACCATCCAAGATTTTGTCGTCATAGCTAAGGGCATTGAAACTCTGTGAAGCACGAACAAATCTACCATATGAGGAAGTGAGAAAATGGTAAGAGTCAAATATATAGGGGGTTTAACTTCTGAACAATCTCTGAAGGAGAATATCTTATGGTGGCTATCGGCTGCTGGCTATATCTAGGATATAGAATGAGTTTTTCAGTGCATTGCAAATGCAGCTTCTACAAAAGTATGGGCAGCCAGTAGCTTCTACTATAAAGCAAGGCAGATGTTCATTATGCTCAAAAACAATTGAACTAGCTGTAAAATTATGGAGTATTTTTTTTCAGTCAAAACAGAAAAGGTTAGAGCACGAAGGATAGATAATCCAAGGTGTACTATTCCCAACTAACATAATTTCAGAGATACCAGAAAAGGAATTTTCAAATATGCCATAGGCCCCGTTCGGCTGTGCTGATAAGCCGGCTGAAAAACACTGTTGGCTGATTTGTTATAAGAGAAAAACACTGTTCAGTCTGAAAAAAACAAACTGAAAAGTACGGATTATAAGCCGGATGAACAGGGCCTATATATAATTATTACACTATGCCATGCCACACCCATTTCATTACAGAATACAATTCAACGGCTATCAGAAGAACATCACCATGATGGATGGCATCATGCAACAGACCTTTGACCAAGCTAACGTATGACAGACCCCATTTCTGCTCTAACGTCCAATTTGCATGAACATAGCACGAGTGAGATCCCATCGCGGTAAGAAAAACAATCTAGTCTAGAAGATAGCAGGAGGGGAGTGGACATGCTGAGTACCCGGTATCGGAAGGCGACGACCTCCGCGGGCGAGCTCTGGATGGGGCAGGAGCCGAGGCTGATCTGCTTAGCCACCTCGATCTGCATCGCCTCCGGGTCCTCCCTCACGCTCATCTCGAGGGCCAGCTGCATGTGGTAGTCCTCCAGCTCCGCCTCCTGCTTCTCCTTCTTCTCCGTCTCCGCCTCCCGCCGCCTCTCCTGCTCCGCCTCCTTCCGGGACTCCCGCCTCGCCCTCTCCTCGTCCTCCTCGGCTGCCCTCCTCTCCTCGACGACAGACGAAGCCAACGCCGACTCCTCCACCTCCACCTCCAGCGCCGCCGCTGCTGCCGTTGCAGCAGAAACAGGAGGCGGCGGAGGTGGTGGTGGGTGCGGCGGCCGTCCGGTCACGGAGCTGAGCCAGCCCGACAACCCGGAGGCGTGCCTGTGCTCGACGCCACCGCCCTTCTTCGTTGGCGGCGCGGGAGGTGCCGACGGCGACGAGGCGCCGTTCCCGGCGGCGGAGTCGCCGATGTGCAGCTTCCTGAGGAAGTTCTTCATCCCTCTGCCGCGCCGCCACTGCCGCCGCCGCCGCCCCTGCAGCTACCCGTGGTGGTGGGGCGGTGGATCCAACATGGCTACGGGTGCGGGGGCGGGCAGGAGGTGGAGTGCGAGGATTGACCTGCCCCCGTGTACCCGAAGCCGCGTTAAATTATTCCCGTTAATTGCTTCGCCCGCTGCAACTGGCTGGTCGTCGCGCCTGCTTCTCCTGTTCTCCTCTGTCCTCTCCCTTCCTTGTCACCTCTCCCTTCTCCCCCACGAGGTCACCACGAGCTGACGCATGCCGTGAATCAAATTCATTACTGTATATAAGAATTGGTTGAAAATGAAAACTCAAATTCGGGGTTAGAGTGTGATTGGTGGTAAGCAGTGAGTAATTAATATGGAAAGGCACCAGGCTGGCGGCCGGTCACTTTCCACCTACAGTAGATGACAGGTCGGACCAATGCTGTAGTATAGGCCCACAAGTCAATGACTGTACTATCTGGCGCCTGCGTGACGTAACCTGACCGGGGCTGTGTTTACTTAAAAAAAGTACTGTGCAAAAAAAGATTTCCCGTCACATCAAACTTGCGATACTTGCATGGAGTCCTAAATGTAGATAAAATCAAAAACTAATTGTACAGCTTGGTTGTACTTTGCGAGACGAACGTTTTAAACCAAATTAGTCAACGGTTGGACACTATTTATTAAATAAAGCCAAAATATACTATAGTACTTTTTTTTTACATCTTTTCGTGGAACTGAACACAGCCCGGGTGTACTAGCGGGGAGTGTCTACTCCAACGAAGAAAGCAAAAATGCAGAAAGGGGGCGACACGCAGGACGGGGGTGACCGGGTGAGCCCGGAAAGGGAAGGCGAGCAGGGCTTTGGACGCTCGGGTCCCGCGGGAGACCCACATCCCCCAAGCCGGCTCGTCTCGGCGCATGCCGGTGGGACCAGAAACGGTCGGCCCACTTGCCGTCGTCGGGTGGCCTGCGGAAGGCCTGTCGCTCTGCAAGCAGGCAGCGCAAGTTGGCCAATGGCCACTGCGGTGGTGTGGCTTTTGCCCCTCGCCCCCTCGTACGCTGCGCGCCCACCACCATGTGGGTGGGGTCTGGGATCGCGGTGCGCCCGTGGGGCCATCGAACGGTACAGGCGGGAGCTGCAGCCGAGCAGGCCCACACTCAGAAAAATAAGCTAGAGTGTGTTTAGCATAGGAAAAGTAGGTGAAAAGTTCTTGTAGTATTTTTTTGTTATTATTTGATAAATATTATCTAACTCTGAAGTAACTAATTTTAAAAGATTTATCTCGACATTTACAGATAAACTGTGTAATTAATTATTTTTTACCTATATTTAATATTTTATGTATGCGTCTAAATATTTGATGTGATGGGTGAAAGAGGAAATATTTTAGGTTTATATAGTAAGTGAACACAGCCTAAGACTGTCCGTAGTGGGATATTCTAAACGATACTCTAAAACTTTAGAGTATGAATATAGAGTAAAAACTGCTGCACTGGGTACTCTAAAACGATACTCTATCCTTTCTCTCACTCTATATTTAGAGTAGTACAATGCTTACTCTATAGTGCGCAGTGGTGGATCCCACTGGCTAAACCAAGGAAAAAAATATTATAACTCACAAACCAAAAATCCAAATTAAATTTCGATTGCACCATTAAATTCGTCTCAATAAATCCTTCAAAACTAGATCACACATAGATATATTTAGATAAAGTGACAAGTGGGTCCTACAGTAGATAGAGTGGATAGAGGATGATATAGAGGATGGATGGGTGCAGGAGAATTGAGTATAGAGGAGAGAATCTTGCTGACTAGGACGTATAGAGGATGAATATAGAGGTCCATGAATGCGGATAGCCTAAAGCCCCGTTTGTGAGGATCTCACCGGCTCCGGCTCCCTGCCAATGTACTGTACCGATACTGTTGATAGGAGCTTAAATTCTCTCTCTTTCCCTCACTCTCAGGCAGCCGGTAGGAGCCGGAGAAGCGATTCAGCGAATCCGTACCAAAGAGGCCTAGATAGTACCGCCTCTGTCCGACAAATTACATATCGTTTTGATTTTCTAGTATAATTTCTTTTTGCTATACACCTAATAAACATATAATAAGGTCTTGTTTAGTTTCAGTATGTAAAGTTTTAGGGTATCACATCAGATGTTACGTAGGGATGTCACAGGGTGTTCGGATACTAATAAAAAAACAAATTACAAAACCCGTCGGTAAATCGCGAGACAAATTTATTAAGCCTAATTAATCTGTCATTAGCACATGAGTTACTGTAGCACTTTATTGTCAAATCATGGACTAATTAGGCTTAAAAGATTTGTCTCGCAAATTACACGCAATCTATGTAATTAGTTATTTTTTAGTCTATATTTAATACTTCATGTATGTGTCAAACATCCAATGTGCTAGGGTATAAAGTTTTGGGGTGGAAACTAAACAAGGCAAGTCTAGATACAAAATAAAATGTGTCTATCTAAAAAAAGCCAAAACGACTTGGACTTGTAAATTAGAACGTATGGAATATAATTTAATGTTCTCAAATATGCATATATAAGGGTCACATAACAATAACACATAGTCACATATGAAAGTGATTGATCTTATGTTTATTTGCATGTCATATGTGTTTGCACGTTAATATGCATACTTGATAATTAGTATAGTAGGTGCATTAACGTAGGCCAAGGACATGTAATTGTTAAACATATCTTGCATAAATTAAAAACGGGATATAAAAAAGGATGCATATGAGTCCATCCCGGATGAAAACATGATCTCGTGAAAAAGTAGATGGCAAAGCTCCCTCTCCCGTTTCCCGTCGCGTTCCCATATTTTTCTGTAAATATGAAAATGGATGGAATACAATAGAGAAAACATGTCAGAACGAGATTCATTCCATTTGTTTTCATCCCTAGTCTCTCCATCCTAACTTCTAGGATTTGTTGAGGAGATTAATAGTACTATGAAATTACATTATATTCCTATGACAAGTTGTTTTAGCATGTAATAATTACGCTTTGGGAGTAAAGAAATTAAAGTAGTAAATTCTACTAGGGTTAGGTGATCCCATATCTAGAAGTGTATTTATTTTTCGACAAATTAATTTTGAATGCTAGAAGTGCACTTAGAAGTATTAGGCACCTCCAATGATAACTTATAAGCTAACTTTGAGCATATTATTTTTTAATAGAAGAGATAAAAAAAGTTATCATCTCTTGACCAAGAGCTAGTCGCATACACTAACTATAAAATTATGTGAGGTTGGCATGTGGGGTTATTCGTTTTACGAGCTATATATATTAAAAGTTGATATAATTGGAGAAGTTGTCTCATAGTTAGTAACTATCTACTTATGGTGCCTTATTAGAGTGGAGTATATCCTAGAGCCTTTTTTAAACTTATTCTTGAAATCTGTATTTGGAGAGTTATCTAAATAAAAATTGTTCTTTGCACACTTACATGCTCTTTATGTCTTGTGTGCATTTTAGAGAATTATCTCCGCTCTTCATCTTTTCCTACCAAAAAGTTGTTGAAAAAACTTTTTTATCAAAATCTTTTTCTTTCAATACCGAAGGATATTATAAAATTATAAAACATAGTTGAAGCTGCTCTTCTAGAACAGAGGGGGTAGGTGGCTGCGTGTGTGGCGGGACTGCGGGACCCACTGGCGCAGCCAGCAGCCACGAGCGTGTGGCCGTCGGCGAACGGGCGGGCAGGCAGGCTCGTCATGTATTTTCTTTTTCTGGCTGGGTCTGGGTGCGTTGCGTGCTCTCGCATTGGCTCGTCGTTTGTTTCTATTGGTGCTTTTACGCGGGCATGAGGCGGTGGCGCGACTTGGAGCGTACTCCCTCCATCCCAAATTATAAGACGTTTGACTTTTTTGACACCAAGTTTGACCACTCGTCTTATTCAAAAATTTGTGCAAAATATTAATTCTTTTATCGTGGCTTGGTATATTAATAAAAGTTCCTCAAGAATGACTTAAATTTGACTATGTTTGCACAAATTTTTTGAATAAGACGAATGGTCAAACTTAGGATAAAAAAAGTCAAACGTCTTATAATTTGGGATGGAGGGAGTAGTTTACGGGTGCGTGCACGTGGAAAGTTCGTGCGGCCACGGTGGCATTGAAGATTCTGCGTTCTGGGCTAATCACCGTCCTTGCTAGTAATTGCTAATGGTATTACCGTATACTCCCTCCACGTCGGTAAAAGAAGTCGTTTTGGACAAGGTTTGGGTCAAACATTGGGAATATAAATCATGAATAACTTTTAAGTTGTTGAGTTTGGAGATGTGAAAACAATATGAATAGATTGGTCTTGAAATATACTTTCATAAAAGTATACATATATCACTTTTGAATAGATATTTTTATAGAAAAATAAAGTTAAAGTTATGCTTTAGAGACCGTGTCGTTATCTAAAACGACTTCTTTTACCAACAGGGAGGGAGTACATGCACATGAAAAGAAATTAACCCCCTTTTCTCACGTCTTGTCAAATTTAACGTTCCATTTTTTTTTGTGATAGAAGGAACGTTGCAAAAAGTTAAGCTTGTGGTCGCAGTTGCCGACAAAACGGTTTTATTGCCATTTTTCTCTCTATCTTCAATGCAAAGTCGTACATACAGGACTTTTGAGATGCATCGAAGAATATTGGTTGATCTTAGAATAGTACACATGCAGACATTTAGGATGTGTTGGATTGCCGAATGAGAATTGCATCGTATTTAGAGGAGACTGATTGTAACCGTATTTTTAGAAAAGATATATAGTGTTTGATGAAGTTGTTCAAGCGGATAAAAAGAGGGTAAATATTATTTGGTTGACTACATAAGCAAAATATAATCTGTCGAACTAGTGAGACTAGTGTGTGGACCTTGCACTCTATTCCTACATCCATTGGATACTTTTTTAGCTAATAAACAGTATTTTTCTCTCACAACAAATCAGCGAATAGTATTTTCAGCTATGACTTTCCAGCCAAACGAACAGGGAAGGCATATCTTGTCAACCTACATCCACCCATGTATTTGTATCCACTCATACATACATATAGACAACCATATACACCACTCATTTAGTTCTATACAGGTTCGCTCATGCAAGCGTGGAGTAAACCATGTTAGAATATTAGACAATTTTAGTAGCAATTTAATCTAGAAAAAGACAGTTAGCAAGGTGAACATGTTGGTGACATCATGTATGTGCTTGCGTGTCTTAAGCATGACAAGCACGTAGATGATATTCAAACTAAGAATTGACAGCCAAGACCATAAAAGGTTTGTTCCAGAAATATACCCAGCGGTAGAGACGGATGCACTTGAAGACATAGTGTCTGTCGATGTAGTCGTCTCGCTCCATGCAGTGTAGACGAGAAGTCGTGCCGATCACCAGCGATCCTCCAGGAAGTAGAGGATCAAGCGAGTAGTCGTGCCGCCAACGACACTCCCCAAAAACATGATTGCCGCCCTTCACCCGAGTAGGCGAACTCGAAGACGGCAGGCGTTCCGGAGGCCTACTCTCCCAGTTCTAGTGCGCGCAGGAACCGGGGAGAACCAGAGAACAACCGAATATGTGGTTGTTTTGAAAGCGAAAAAGAATGATTGACGGAGGAGCTCGGAATATATGCTCGTGGTGGGGAAGCGAAGAGGATCAGGAGACGGAGAAGGCATGCGGACGTAGAAGGATGGAGACGACGGTAACAGGCGAAACTCCCGCAATGAAACCGCCCAACATAAAAGAGAGTAGCTCTCGTAATTATGTGGATTGAGTGGCAAAACCACTCCCGTCCCATCCCATCCGCTCGCCTGCCTCGCCCACACCCACGCCCACGTCCCAGCCGACGGCGGCGACGCGCGTGCGTGTGGCACACCTACGTTCTTTTCTCAGCTTCTCAATATAGATAGACAATATCCAACCATATAAACCGAGTCAATGTCTAATCAAAATTCCAAACGGTATTAATCCATATATCACACATTATTACGGACCATAGAGTTTATTTAATTTATTAAATATTATATGGATCAAGCCCATAATATATCCAACAAACCAAACAAAAACATCCTTTTATCCCATTATTAACGAAGAATATACAATACATCGAACCTTTTTTTAAGGACAATACATCGAACCATTATTTTCATACAATCAGCTCCTTCCAACCGATACTCTATTTTGGTTTCCTATTTTCGGTTGGTAAAGATACAATCGTCTTCACTAGACCTGAGCAAAATATATCCGGACCCACATATGACTGGACAAGGCAAGGACAGCGAGAAGCTAAGTCAATGAAAATCTTCTCGTCTCAAACTATTTATTTTAATTACTTTGAACAACAAAAGAACATACCTAACTTTGCCCATTGTACGTTGCGACACACGATAGTTCTGCCAAAAAAATCTCGGGATTTCTTCATTACCTATCTAATAAAAATATATATTTCTTAACGATTGTTTTTGAAATAGTTAAACTAAGCATAATGTCAAATTTGCATTGAATCAATTATTAAATAAAAATGAACAAAAAATAAAGAAGCTTACCTGCAGCGCCTGGGCGCGTCGACAGAGAAAGGGACCATGGCTGGCCACGCCGATGTTGGCAACTAGATGGCCAATACGCTTGTATCATCCGTTGAGTCAACAATCGTATCGGACAAATTAGGGCCGACATGGGAAGTGTAACCATCCACGTAGAAGGTGCTAACTGTGGCTGGATAGCCAATAGCACCCTATCGGCACTCCAATTGTCAATAGCCACTATCGGCAGTCCAACAGTCCACACGATACTATATTTGCAATTTATTTTAAATAGCATCCGGATCTGCAATTAATCGTTAAAAATGTTATTTAAAAAATTCCCTCTTCATATCCCTGGCTCGTGGCTCCAGCATATACGTGCGCCCAGCTGGGCCCCACCTCGGCCATCTCATGCAGAGAGGTAGTAGTGCTGCGCTAGCTGCTAGTTTCACTCAACAGTGTAAAGATCGCAGAAGAATAAAGTGAGTGGAAGAGTGGAGTGGAGTCCTTCAACCACTCGGCATAACACGAGCCCCTCCTAAAGATCATATCTACGGTGAAAAATTCATGGGGGCTCCTAGGGTTATGTGGGATTAGGGGGGCCTGAGCCTCCTCTAGAACCCCTAGTTCATTTTGTTACAAAACACTATAAATTTGGTGAAGCAATAGTTCACTGTGGTGGAGGATAGCTGCCAAATATCGAGAAATGAACTGAATGCAATGAAGGAGGTTACTGGAGCAGAAGGAGCATCTCCTTGTTAGAGATGAACTCAATGCAATGAGGGAGAAGCTTACTAGCAACGGAAGGAGGATCTCCCTCTTGGAGAGTGTACTAAATGCAGCTAAAGAGAGGATATCCTTGTTGTAGATGTTCCTAGTAGCCAATTCCACAAAGTTCGTGAATGACGTAAAGCATGTGGCCAACAATGCCCTCCAATGCCTCCATGGTCTTTAGCTCGTGGAACCCCTACCGCAGACAGCACTCACTACGGCTTCTGTCACCTGAGTACTTCCGGTGGTTGGAGTCGATAGAACTCTGCACCATCTATTTACTCTTACTGCTTGGTATGTGAATAGCGGCAACAGAAAAAGTCCCTTTGGTTCGTGGCTGCAAGGGCGGACCTAGCAGTGGGGCAGGAGGGGGGCTCTGGCACCCCTACATCTGCGGAACCCTTGGAGCCCCACAAAGCCTCCTCCAGTGAATTTTTCAAAGTAGATATGATGTTTAGGAGGGGCTTTGGGCTATGTCGAGAGGTTGAAGATGACGATTTTGTGTCATTCTTCGCTCATCCTTGCTTCTTAGCATACCAACCCAATAAAGCCCAATATCCCACAAGACCACTAAACAAGCAACATAGCCCATAATCCCAATTCCCACATACATGGCTTGCCCTTTGGCCCTTTTGGCTTCCGCCTCCCCAATGCTACTCCACTACAAATTCCCAATTCCGCGTGACCACCTAGGACGTTGGGAACCCACCACCAACTGCGTCCGCTCGGCTATCCCGCATCGGCGCATCACCTGAGGAGCAGAGGAGCTGCGGGCCATGAGAGTCGTGAGGTACGACAAACCAACATCAACAGCATAGGCTATGTCATTAGCCAGCATGCAGAGGCTGCAGAGGCGGAGTTGCGGAGGTGCGACCGCACAGGATATATCGTGCAAGCTTGGGGGTAGCACCGTAGCAGTGTCGGACGACGTGGTCGCCTAAGGGCGCTGGGCGCCTAGGACTCGTCAGACAATCAGGGATCTGGCACTGTAGCTGCTCGGTGCCAGTGGTAGGTGAGTTGTTGATTTTATGAATTATTTATTGCTCTCTGTGATTTGATGAAATGATAAAGTATTTGTTTAAAGATTGAATGATGTATTGAATATGTGAATGCTAAGTGTAGGCTGAAGATATGACAGATATGCGGACTATTTCAACAAGGACAAAACTTGAAGTTTAGTAAAAGGGCTGCAGCCCATAGGTATTTTCAGCAGGGCTATGGCGGACTCCAAGAACCATGGTAGTTCAGCCCGACTGGTCGAACCAAACCCAACAAGGGGTGTCTCACCCACTTGGTGTACTCGGCGAGCATGAACAACTTATGTTATTCTGTATTACGAACAACCGTAGTATATGTAAAGAAGCATGTTGGTATCCATTATATTAATTTAATATAACAAACTAAAAGGAACCCTCACATTCACCCAGAGAGTATATAAGTTACGAGATTAATCAAAAAAAGAAAGTATGCACAGTTGGATTTATGATGATATAATGGTCCACATTTATTAGAAATTAGAGATTCATTAAAAAATGCACCGTTGAATTTTATGATGATCTACTGGTCACATTAAAGCAAAAAAATACATGAGAGATAACCGTAGGAAACCTATGAAATTGTAGTAGAAATACGTTACTAAAAGAAAACTTTTCGGCACAATTTTGAAAAAGAATCCATATCAACTGATAAAAAGAAATATATATGTATATGTAGAGCAATAAAGCGACCAAAAGTATCCTCCTGAAAAGGAAAGACCGAAAGCTATTTTCTTTCTTAACAAAATTGAGGAGTTAAGAAGCATGGAGCGTTGGCTCAGCTTCAAATGTCTCCCCGTTTACAAGCGCAAGGTGAAGATAGCAAATACGGGTGTGGTGATGGCTAGCGCAAAGCCATGACCACAAGCCCGCGACAACCAAAGGAAGGATGGAGGAGGCGATGGCACAATCAAACGAGCTAAAAAAATCGATTCTTTCACTACTTCATCCACAGCTATGCTGCCATGGTTGATGCTACGTCTACGTGGCATGTTGATGCTGAGGCGTCGTCCCGGCCACAACATGGTAGGAGAACCGATTGCATCGATCAGGTCATCAGATTGCATGAATTGTAGACAAGTCATGATCCTGAAGATAAAAAATTCCTCGTAATACCTGCCCGGATCACGTGGCCTAGAATTTTGAGAAGTCGGGTATTTTTTTGTGTGGTGCATATCAGCCGGCTATGAGGAGTGAGCACGGTGAAGGAGAGATTGGTAGTAGTACTACTGTAGCTGATGGGAGGAAAGTTTGGAAGGGCCCCCCTGAAAAGGTCAAAGTTTTCGCGTGGAAAGTCGCCAACAGCCGAATTCCAACTCAAGCTAACAAGTGATATCGTCATATTGCTTCTCAGGCAACTTGTGAGATGTGTGGTCACTCGAGAGAAACTGTTTCCATGCCTGCATACTGTGCCCCCATGCGGTTGCCTTGCGCCATGCTATGAGGGATCACTGGGTACTGCCGCCCGAGAAGGATCTAATGTATACTTGACCGGACTGGTTGCTAAGGCTGGGCATTCGGGGTACCCGAAAATTTCGGGTCGGGTAATTCGGGTAGTTAGAAATTCGGGTACTGAAAATTGCTACCCGATTTTTGCCTCGAAAAAGCATTACCCGAAATTTCGGGTACCCAATAATTCGGGTTCGGGTTTTACCCGATATACCCGAAATTGACAAAACCAACCATTTTGGAAGAATTCAAGTACCATTTTAAAGCAATAAACAATAGTCCTTTAAATTGCATCATGTCTTCATATCAATTACCAACAAATCACTTATCAAGTTAGTATAAATCTACATTAATTCATGCCAAATAATATATTTATATGGCATTGAACTGCCTCATGTCTTCATGTTAGGAATAGAAGAGAAAATATTTGAGATATTTCGGGTAATTCGGGTAGTTCGGGTACCAAAAAACTTTACCCGAATTACCCAAACTAATTTCGGGTTTTTACGATCACTATCCGAAATTGTGATCGGGTAATTCGGGTTCGGAAATTGGGTATCGAGTATTTTGCCCACCCTTAGTTGCTAGTGCTCATGAGTAAATTTTTAGCAGTGGTGAATGCAAATTTACTTATGCTTATTTGGCAAATTTGGAGTGAGCGTAATAGTGTCTTGCGTGCCGGGCAGAAGATCTCAGGGGAGGGTTCTGTTGTTTTTCTGACATGATATATGGACTCTCTTGTGCAGTATCGGCATAGCACTTTGTAGCCTGATAGCAAGGGGAAACGATGTGCGCTGGTGGGGGGAGCAAACGGTCAGCAGAAGTGGCTCGGCAAGCCCCGCAAAAATGTGTTCCACCTCCACCGGGTATGTTGAAGATTAACGCTGATGGAGCTTTCATCTCTAATTCGGGTACCACGACTGTGGGCGTGGTGATCAGGGATCATAATGGCCAGGTAAAATTGGCATCGTGGCGCTTGCTCCATTACTGCAGGGACGCTGAGGAGGCTGAAGTTTTTGCCTGTTGTGAAGGGATCGCCCTTGCTGCACGGTGGTCGGATGTTCCCATGGTATTGGAGACTAATTCTGTGGTGGTGTCTGTGAAGCTGAAAAGCAGTGTGATGGATCAATCGGTGGGCTGGTCCCTTGTTCGAGAAGCGTGGACGAATATGGAGGAGCTGTTTCGTTTGGAGATTGTTAAGATTAGTAGGAGTCACAGAATAATGCAGCGCATGAGCTAGCTCATTTTGCAATTAGGCCGGGTCTAGTATAGTTTTTTTTTGCTTCTTTTTCTGAGTTTGTTTTGTCTCGAGCGTGTAATGATACTACTTGATTTTTAATAAAGTTTTTGTCTCGCAAAAAAAAATCTACTGATCACGTTCGATTCGGTGAGCATGATGTGGTGATATGAAGTGAGAACAATTAATGGACTATTTATGAAAAACAATTAATGGACTAGCATAGAGATCAACAATTGCATCACGATGATCTAACGGTCTATATTTATTAGAAATTACTAGATTTATAACTAAGAAAAGGAAAAGATATGCACATTAGGATTTAAGATGATCTAACGATCTAGATTTACTATAAATTGTGACATCAATCGAAAAAATATATGTACCATCAGTTTTTTTTACTATCTAACATTCTAGATTTTCTAGAAATTACAAGACTAATCCGGAGAACAAAAAAACATGTTCCATTGGATTTTTATGATTCATCTATGATGGTCTAATTTAACAGAAAATTTATACCACATACAATCTACAGTTAAATACCTTTTCTTCACCTGTCATGTTCTTAAATTAAAATAGTGTTATGTCTGCGCACGAGAAGGAGCAACACATGTGTTCAGATCGTAGTCAAGTACTCCGTCAAATTGCGGAGAGGAACAAATGCCACGGGACATTATTCTTCCACCGTTCCTTTATCTATCTATCTACTAGTAGGCTTTATTGAGCCTTTATAAGACGCGCATGGACCCGGCCCATCGCGGTCCAGCCGCGCTTTACCCCGCGCCGAGCAGCCAGCCAAGGGCTGCCCAGCCCAAGAAACCACCCGGCAGCTTGGCCAACGGCGCTTGCTCGCTCCCCCTCGCTTCCTCCGCCAGCCAGCCAGCCGGCGGCCACTCTCCCCGCACCTGCATCCGCATGGCTCTCCACGCGGCGACGCCGGCCTGCGCGGTGTTCTGCCGCCTCCCGTCGTCCTCCCCTTCTCACGCGGGCGGCAGGCGTTCCTCCCTCCCCGTCGTCGCGAGGCCCCGCGGCGGCGTCTCTGCCGCGCCGCTGCGGACACGCGCAGGTACTCGGTGTCGGTGCGGGCGTGAGAGGGCTTTGTACGCTCACTTTTAAGATCGTTCTCCGCTAGCGTATCTGCATATGTTGTTGATCTTACAGTTAGCTGCTACTCTTAGCATTGGGATCATGCATTTAAGAGTGTGCTATTTTTGTAGCAACACTCTAACAGATCACAGATGGGCTTCGGGAACTTGAGGAATGGGGATAGTACTTGAAATATGAGCTAGGTGTGTCATGTATGAGTGGTCAGCCACATGATTTCCGTTCAAATCAGTCCAATGTGCAGTGCTCAGAATTTTGTCTTTATGAGAATCTTGTGTGCAGAATTTCCGGGCTCGTGTTGGGTTGGCAAATTCGCCCAGTTTTATGGTTGAGGCTTGAGTTTAGAAGATCGGTGTGGGTGTTTAGATTTCCGGGTCCGACTGGGTTTTCCATTTGATTATGGGGTTTATATGAAACACGAGGAAACAGTTTCATGCTCCAAAAAGGCTATGTTAAGTTGTTAACAAGGGCCGCATCATTTTTTTCTTTATGCAAGGAGCTCACTAGTGCTGACAATAACTTGTTGGCTTGCAGTTCTTTTTTTTTGGAAAAATTTTGGCTTGCAGTTCTAAATAATTCTTTTTACTGCAGTGATATTTCCTTAACTTATCTTGGCTGCATGATCAGCCTTTCATTTGATTCTTCAGTTTTCTTTTTTTTATTCTTCTTCTTTTTGTATGTGGTGAACTTGATTTTACTCCATGGCTTTCATGTGCATTGATAGCCTTATCAGGGATCATTATGGATCGCTCGGTGGTCACTCATTTTACAATATTATGTTTCCGCAGAAACAGAAAGGCACTTAGCTTTATAGTTAACATTTTGTCATTTTACATATGACGCTGCAAAAGCAAGAATATCTGATTTGGTTCTTGCTTGATTCAATTTTCAACCTTAGTTCAAACAAAGGCAATCTTCAGTGATGGCGTCCCTGAAACGAGCAATTCTCCACATGTGGTGTGCTTTGGTGAATTGCTAATTGACTTCGTCCCAACTGTCAATGGCTTGTCACTGGCAGAAGCACCAGCCTTCAAGAAGGCTCCTGGGGGTGCACCTGCCAATGTTGCAGTTGGAATAGCTCGTCTTGGTGGCTCTTCAGCTTTCATTGGAAAGGTAAAATTGTTGTATTTGTACTGTTTAACAGAACAAAAGGGGTTATGAGCAGTGTGATTTTCTGTTTGAAACCTTTCAAAGGAAAAATACATGATAGTATCTCTTTTACATTCTCATACGTTTAAAGTAGTGCTTTCACTGAACCATGTTTCATTTGAATTGTTGGATATAGCTTGCAGCATGCAGCCTATCCTTTTCATGTTCAAAATAGACCAGAGTCTTGTTTGTCGTCACTATGTAATTTTGTTCTTCTTGAGTTTTTTACTTTGTAGGTTGGTGATGATGAATTTGGCTACATGCTAGCTGATATATTGAAGCAGAATAATGTAAATAATCAAGGATTACTATTTGATCCTCATGCCAGAACAGCTTTGGCATTTGTGACACTCCGAAGTGATGGTGAACGTGAATTTATGTTCTATCGTAATCCAAGTGCTGATATGCTACTTGAAGAGAAAGAACTTGACCTTGATCTTATACGGAAGGTATGGAAGTGCATCCTGTTGCCATTCCAATATCTATGCATCTCAACTACTATTGATTTCTTATCATGTAATTCATGGCAAAATTAATGTAATCTAATCATGTTATTTATGCTAGGCAAAAATATTCCACCATGGCTCGATAAGTCTTATAACTGAGCCCTGTAAAACTGCACATATTGCAGCTGCCAAAGCTGCTAAAGATGCTGGAGTACTTGTTTCATACGATCCAAATTTGAGGCTTCCATTGTGGTCATCAGCTGAGGATGCTAGAGATGGTATCCTAAGCATATGGGAAACCGCTGATGTTATCAAGGTAGCAAGTCTGTAAATTATGGTTCAGCTGTACAGGCAAATCTTGTGTTGATTTGTGCATTTTGTGTCTCTTTTGAAACAGATAAGTGAAGAGGAGGTTTCCTTTCTGACAAATGGGGAGGATCCTTATGATGATGCTGTTGTCAAGAAACTAATCCACTCAAACCTGAAGTTGCTTCTTGTCACTGAAGGTCCAGATGGCTGTAGGTATTACTCTAAGGTAATTTTACACTTATGATGTAGAGGGTAATATTATTATTTGTTGCTTGAATACACCATTTCCTTTTTTTTCTTTCTTTCTCCATGACCATAAACACACTTTTTGTCCAATAAAAATTCACATGGCGTTGGATATTATCTTAGTGAAACTATTTATTTCTAGTCAACAATCTTTTTAAAATTCTTAATTACGTTTACTTGCTAACAATGCCTAATGTACATAGGTCTGTAAAATGTTGTTTACAGTACATCTTGTGAAATAACAGGACTTTAGTGGTAGAGTTGGTGGACTTAAGGTAAATGCTGTTGACACAACTGGCGCTGGCGATGCCTTTGTTGCTGGAGTGCTATCTCAATTAGCCACAGACTTTTCACTGCTCCAGGTATGACTGCACTTGCTTTGTTATCTCCTTTCAGGAAGTAGGTGAAACTATGTTTCAGGTTTTCCTGCAGTCTGCTACAGCACCTTCCTCAATGTTTTTTACTACAGATGGATGCAAGAAATAATTTTTCAAAGGACCTAAAATGACACTTATGTTTAGTACATTTACTTCTTCACACGGAGTCGAAAGATATTTAGTTTGGATAATTACAGAGGAAGGCATATTGAATCTGTGTGCAACTGAAGAGAACTTTAGCATTTGTATACCAAACTCACCTTTCTCTTATCTAAATACTAAAATCTCCCAATTCCCAGATGCTACAAATTTGCAAGCTGCGGCAAATTAAAGAAAAAATATTGTTTAGTAATACCTATACCTGGATCTTCGATTTTGAATTTAAAGAATAGGGTCATGTAAACTCCATGTTTAAAAAAAGGCAAATGCACACGAAAAGAACTCTATGGCTTTTGTGCTTAAGATGAATCCAAGTTCGCCATGTCACAAGCTTTACTTATTAAGACCACCTAGTTTGCACCTGAAGCAAGGAAGCACCAAACCGTGTTTCACTGAGGCTGGGAGGAACACGTATGTTGCAAATGGTAGTCATGCTTTGAAACCACTCATATATTCCTTGTGGCTGAAACAGGACGAAGGTCGGTTGAGAGAAGCCTTGAAGTTTGCAAACGTCTGTGGAGCTCTCACTGTGACAGAGAGGGGCGCTATTCCTGCGCTGCCCACCCGACAACAAGTGCTCGATGCCCTGACCAATGTTGTTGCTTGAAGTAGCCGCCGTGCACTCCTACTTGCTGTGTATAGTAATGTGGACTGGCCTGAGCACCATGTCGATAGATTAGGCGTTATTTTCGTTTGCATACATACCACTTGGCATTTTTGTTGGTGCATACCAAGCCCCCAGCCAAACAAACCAAGAAGTAACTCGGTGCAAGAGGCTGTTCCCTGTCGGATTTTGACGTGTGAAGTTGGATGTTGGGACATCGCACTAACAGTTTATTTGTGGGCATGTTGTTGTTGTAATGTTGCTGGGGGAGAAAAATAACATACTAGACCATGACACATAAGTTATGCGATATAAGTGATTGAGTACATTTTGGATTGGGCCCAATTTGGGTTGCTTCCCTAGCATATATCAGGCCTGCCTCTTGCTCCAATATTTCCTCCAATCAACAACTAGGCACAACAGTCCAATGTTTGCCGCATATGAGTACATGAGATAGCATATTGTTTTCTTTTTATTTTATTTGTGTGTGTATATCTTTTCTGTACAGCTGCGCGCATTTGGATTTTTGTTTCGAGGGGAGGAGAGGACTGAGGAGAATGAATGAAAACTCAACAGCTCACTCTGCAGACACCGTTCCTGAAGTTGAGGACGACCTTCCCAATAAAAGGCACCGGAGTTGAGTGACCTCCAATCCACTCCGAAGAATGTTGGCCCGAATCACGGGATCCTGTCCACCTAGACGACGACTGCTACCCTAAGCAACTCCCCTATGGCCCTATGCCTGGAGTAGGTCAAACCGTTCTAGACCAAACCGTCCATGCCATGCCGTTAACAATCCTATCCGTTAACAATCCCCCCCAAAAAAAAACTACTACCTGTCTGGCATAGTGGCACTCCATGAGTCCATGTTTCACGTGTTGCCCTGCTACGGTGCTACCTTCGACCTGCCCTGAAACAACGAAGCCACTCAGCCACTCCACTCCAGCTGCAGTGGGCCGAAGTCGCACAGCACAGACAAACACCGGCAAGTCCCAACGGGTGGGCAAATCTGAATCTGAGGCCCGGGGCCGGCAGGGGGCAGCGGTTGGTGCGCGCGTGGACACCGAGAGGAAGAGGACGAGCCGAGCGTGTGGAGGGAGGGGGAGCAGCCGGTGCCGGCCGAGTTCCCAGGGGATGGCGCATGGCATGAATTCCGACATGAAGATCGGTGCGCGCAGAACCACAGAGCTGCCGACCCGCTCGAGCCCGTCCCAACAACCCAATCTCACCGCGGATCCTTCTTCATCTTGCATTCTTGCTTTTGCTTGTGGGGCCCGCCGGGCCGATTCACTCCAAGGGTGCCGACGCCATTATTCCACGACTGCAGCTAGCTGCACGGCTCGGTTCATGACTTAACAAGGGGGCTGTTTAGTTCCCGAAAATTTCTGGAAAACGTTACTGTAGTAATTTCGTTGTTATTTGACAAATATTATCCAATCATGGACTAACTAGGCTTAAAAGATTCGTCTCGTAAATTTCGTCTAAACTGTATAATTAGTTTTATTTTTTTATCTATATTTAATGTTGCATGCATGTGTCTAGAGATTCGATATGACGGAGAATCTAAAAAATTTTGCAAAATTTTTTGAGAACTAAACAAGGCCCAAGCATATCTACACCGTGGTCCTGAGAACTTGATAATGCAGCTCCATTGATTTGTGTTTCCGAGCAGCATCACCACAAAAGATCTAAGTGATGGCCGAGGTTTGACCAGTCAACCTTAATACTTTATCAAGAATTCAGGTCAAACCGGCCAAAACCCATGCTAGCCTAGGACTTAGCAGGGAATGAGGGCACCGGGCACATGCCTGGGTTCATGGGGAGCCATAAACAGACCTCAGCTGCGCAGATCGAGCTAATAAGAGGATAACAATGCAACAAAAGCGAGCGAATCTAGTAGGCCGCAGCCTGGCAAGCCCCACGAGTGCACGTACAACTAAGTGAGGGAAAAAAAGTATGAACACTAATGCTACATACACATTGCATGGAGTTCGTTGTAACTGGTGTTTCATCTCATGTACTCCCTCTGTCCTGTCATTCTCCCTTTCCGAGATCATTCTTCCTTTCCGAGAAATAACTTTGACTAATTTTACAAATATTAATATATATGGTACATAATTAATATTATTAGATAGATCGTTGAATCTATTTTCATAATAAATTTACTTTGAGATACAAATATTGCATGTATTTTCTACTGGTCTAGTTAAATTTACGACATGGACACAAAAAAACGATAGCTATTTAGGGACAGAGGGTGTACACGTTAGAGATATGTGTATAGTAGTCTAACATTAGAAACTTTAGTAATTAGTGTGCACGAAAGTATTAATAATATTTGTGCTACAAAATATTTGTTAATACTTGCCACGTGAAAATTGTATTAAAAGAATTTTCAATTATTCAATTTGCCATTTTTTCATATAATAAATGTTGGAGGAGGATTTTTTTTGGCTTCCAATAGTTTGTAGGAGCACCAACTTACCCGGGACAAAATAGCAAATAAGTCCCCGTGGATTAGCAATGTCTATGTAATCAAAATTGGTACCGCCGGAGGCCACTCCGGCCCCGACGTCCACCAAAATCCCCCCGCCGATGGCCATCCCGGCTCCCGTGTCCACCTAGCCCCTGCCACCATAAGCCACTATGGCCCACGGCGCCCGCGCAAGCCCCTCTCTGGCTCCCGCTCCCCCCTCCCGCCCACCTTCCGCCATGGACTCCAACGACTCCGACAACAACTCCTCTGCCCTTCCACCCCTGGCTGCAACAGCCGAAGCCGCCGCCTCCAGGCTCAGGGCGCCGGGTCATCCCTCTTCCCCTTCGCCGCTCCCTGGTCCCCGTCCTCGCCAACTGCTGTGGGGCCGTCCGACTGGTAGCACTAGGAGATGCTCTCCTTCTCCAACTCAGAAGCATCCTCGGATGAGTCGTCTGAGCCCGCGCCTCTCGCCGGCTCTGACAAGGGGAAGGCTATTGTCGTCCCGGGCTGCGCGTGGCGACATCGTCGCCCTCGCAATGTCGTTTGGGGTTCATGGAGAACGCTCGTCGTCAACCAACTCCGCGTGCCACGCCTCCACGTCCCCAGAGCGGGTGAGCATGTGGATGTCGACGGCTTCACGCTCGTGGAGAGCCAGCGCCACAAGGAGCACCCTAGGAGGTCGACCCACTGCCCCCACCTTGGTGGGCCTCTACTTCAATTGTCTCGCCGGGGATCACGTCACCGCGGTCTGCCGCCTACCGTCGCATTGCCTCTTCTGCAGGGGCACGGGCCACCGGGCTTGGGACTGCAAGTGTGGCCGCTCGCCCACGTGCGTCGCCGGCCGGAGCAGAGGCGCGCCGTGACGCTTGATATCCCGTCAAGCTCAACGCTGCCCGCCATCGCCATCAAGCACCGTCTCGGGCAGGTCACGCTCCACGGGCAGGGACACTTCTGTGCCTCCCGTCTGTCGTCCTCACTTCGGCTCTCCGCGTCATGATCCGAGCCTCGATGGAGGACAGCCTCCCCTGCCGGCTTCGCAGGTGTCGTCGCCCATGTTGTCGCCACGGGACCCTTCCCCTCCGCCGGGGCACCCGTCCACGTGTCCAATCTTGGATATCGTCGTCATCCTACGCACGGTGGAGCTCAGCGCCACCGAGGAGGCGCTCTCCTCCCTTGCACTGGTGGCTATGTTTGGTGGAACTCAGCTGTCGGTGTCTCTGGCAGACGTTCGTGCCCACCTGGAGTCGTTTTACCACATCTCGCCAGAGGCGTTCACCGTGAGCAGGTATGCGCCGGAGGACTTCCTGGTGCGTTTCATTGCTCGGGAGGACTTGGAGAACGTCGTCCATGCGCTGGTGCCGCTGAACACGCCCTTCTACCTCGTCTGGAAGCGGTGGCGCCGCCAATCGATGGCCTCCACCGGTGCCATGCGTTTCAAGGTCCTTCTTGGACTCACGGGGCTGCCGGCGCACACCTGCAGCACTGATACGGTGGAGCGAATCCTTGGAAGCTCCTGTGCTCAGGTCATTGAGGCGCCATAGACGGTGACCCGTGAGGACCTACGTGAGTACTTCGTCGCTGCGTGGTGTATTCACCCCATGTTCATCCCCCAACAAAAGATCATCGCAGTGCAGGAACCAGTGTCGCTGTTCGTGGTCGCGCCGATCCAATCCGAGCTACCGACGCTGCGGTACTTGGCTCGCATCCGGGTGGTTGAGACGCAGGACTGGAATGCGCCACCCTCCAATGACGACAATGACTCCCCGGGCGACTCCGGCGACACCAATGTCCGGGGGAAAGGGGGCCACTCTGGGCCTTGGCCACGCCGGTACCGCTTCGGCAACGGCGACGGCGGTCAGGACGCCAGCGTCGCACCGGACCCGCACCTTGGGTCGGGTTGGGGTCCAATCTTCCACCACGCGACACCTGTCCTCGTTGGGGAGATTCCATGCCAGGTCTTCTAGAGCGCCGGTCCTTCGTCGCCCAGTCCAAGCAAGGAGGTCCTACTGCTGACGGATACACTCTGTCGTCAGCCTTCGTCACGGGCTGTGTCGTGTTCCGCACACCAGTAACCCGTGGCTTCCTGGGATTTCAAATTTCATATTATGTCCCAGCCTCTGCAGCCACCTTTGTGGTTGGATCCAATGTTGCTTGTGGTCGACACGGAGGCCCCTGCCCAAGGAAAGCCGCAGATGATAGCTGGCTTTCTTCCTTGGAGCCGAACTTCGCGCTGGAAAGCAGTCCGCTGCCTCGGAGTCCTGGGCGGCTGATCTGGTTGCTGACGAGCATGGGGCCATGTCTTGGCCCACAGTCACGACCGCAATTTGCGGGGAGAATCTCCTGTCCTCGGCGGAGAACAACGACTCTGCAGCGCCAACAGGCCATCCCAGCGGCGTCGACAGGGACAGTGATCCTATCGTCACGCTGGGCCATGACGGGTCGTCTTCGCTTAGCGACTATGCTAAGCTCAACAGCTAGGCCCAAGAGGGGCAGTCGCTGTGGTCACCCATCAATGAGTTTGGCCAAGCCCACGGTGTGGAGCCTGCTCTTCCATCTGTCGACGGCCCAGTGTCGCTCGCCCAGGAAGAAGCCCAGGTCATCAGCACCCCGTCGTCTATTGTCGGCCTCTCTACAGTTCAACCAATCTCTATTGCAGACTTCATCGCCGTTCTGACGCTGCCGCTCGAGCAGCCTCTGATCAAGTCACCGCCGCGCGTCCGCGTCTCGCGTGTCAGGGACGAGAGCCTGGTGCCACACCGTAGTGACAGGCTTGCGGCAAAGTCTGCTTACCATGACCCGAAGCGGGTCATGCTCAGCAAATGGCAGCCATCAGCGAGCGCCCCACAATCAGCGCCGGCGACGCCTGACGCGACCATCGCCACTTGGTTCCATGAGACGTTCCAAGAGCCGTTGTCGTCGTCCAAGCGCGCGGCAATGCGGGAGCTCTTCCCCATGGCTGGGGCTCGCAGGAGGCGGGCGACGACGCAGACATCTTGAGCAAGGGTTCGTTCAACGTCGCAAGCTCTTCGGTCGCACATCTAGTTTCTTAGTTATTTACAACAGCGTGCGTTCCACCGTCTAGCGGTGCCTTGTGTTCGTATTCAACCCCATCGCTCTGGCACCTCGCCGTGATGTGATGTTAGACGTGTAAAACTTCTAAATTTTTTCTTAATGAAACACGTGTTTTGCACATTCTCGAAAAAAAATCAAAATTGGTGTGGAACACTGGCGAGCATTGGTGCGCCTTGTAAAAATAACAAACGGAGGGAGCATCGTATCTGGCATCTGGGCAAACAGATGTGCACGATGGAAGCAGTCCACTGAGCTGGCCTGCTGGTCCCTGCAACTGCACTGGATTTGGCGATAGCTCAGTGGCATGCGCGCCCACGTCCACGTGGACCCGACCCACCCGATCGACAACCTCTTCTCGGTGCGCCCGACGCGTCGATGGGCTAGGCGTCGCAGCTGCCCCCGTGCGTCGCCTCTGGCCTCTGGGCCAAGGGGGCTCCCCTTTCCCGAGCTGGGCCTGGCTGACCCTCCGATGCGCGCGGCCGTGTTGCGCTTTGGGAACGCACGCAAGGGTCCATGTGACGAGCCTGACATTTTTCTTTTCTATTCGATCTATCCTCAGCGAACATAAACATTCCCAACTTGTTGCGAGAATCTAGGCAGTACGTGTCGAGTATGTACGCGTAAAGAATCCAGCCCACGAGGATTAAGAGAGATCCTGTCAACGGATACGTGCAACAGAATGTACGTACAGCCGCGACAAGTGACAGAGAGTGTTGCGAGGCAAAAAATTCCTTCAAGCAATATGCTGTGTGATCTTTGGAGAGATGCCAAGTTAAAACGAGCAACGCATAGTCAGATACACTTAGAATACTCCTACTTGGACCAATGCTAGTGGGCACCGGACCAATCAGCTTCCCGGATTCGGTAGCTCCTCACCTTTCATTTTATTTCTCAAGTAAGCTCTCCAGTTTGCTATGCACGGCCAATATAGTAGTAGCATCTGATGAATCTCTAATGGACCCAAAGGATATTGATGCACACTCAAAGCAGGCGATCCATCTTTTCGCCAACAGATGAGCAGCGAGGCCGCCAGCGCTGCAGGATCAGCCAAGCCAAGCAAGCATGCCTGCCCCACTGAATTATCTTGGCAGCCAGCCAAATCCCACCCACATTTCATGGTGGTACATTTTGTTAGGCGCCAAAATGTGCCATTAGGACGGACATGGCTTTATTTGCGCAAAGGGATTCTACTTAAGGTAAGAACATGGCTTAATGATCTGCTGCCCACATAAAGCAGGGTGAGGATGAGATGAGAACATTTGGAATCTTGCATTGACAAATGCTGCTGTAGTAGTAGTTTTCTCTGCTCATCCCGTCCGGCCCCTAAAAAGGCTTAGCTATCTAGCTAGCTAGCAAGGCAGCAGAGCAAGCCTTTCTTCCCTCATCATCGTTGCCCCCTCCTTTCCTTGCATCCCCCTACTTTAATGATTTCTCCTAGGGCCCGTCAAACAGCTCATCTTGCAAGTGAGATCGATATAGACGCGCCTACGTATTTTAGCTGTTATACAAGGCTGAAGTATACTAGTTTCTTTTTTTTTTGAAAGAAAGTATACTAGTTTCTTCCTGTACGTATGTATTAGAAAGTCATTTAAATTTCGTTCTTCAACCCCATTCTCATGTGAGATTTACGGAGACAAACGTGCGCAGAAGCCTGCCATGCCACAACGCAACCCTAAACTTTTGGTGTGGGTATATTCCTGGTCTAATCCTGGACCTCCTTCCGTTCCCCTGCTTTTTCGTTCGTTCATCCGTGCTAAAAGTGCAGCTAAAACGAAGCTCTTCCCTCAAACCCAGGATAAACAACTGCAGAATAGTACTGCACTCCAGCGGGACCACAAACATAGAAAACTTCGGTGCCCATCTGCCCGTGCGTGTGTGTGTGCCGAGGGGTAGCCAGCCAGCTTTTTGAGCCGAGGGTGCCAAAAGGTTTTCTAACGGTGCACCACACCAGACCCACCAGATACTAGCCGACTGCCCCATTTCCCCGCTCCTTCCTTGCTTCGCGCCGCGGGCAGTCTATGATGGCCGAGGCGCGCACGCGAGAACGGGCAGAGCGTGTCACGGCGCGCCACGACAGGCCGCCCATGTGCCATTGCCACCCATGTTCTCTGCACCCTCTGTTCGTTTGAGCTATTCAGCCAAATCAGCAGCTATCTAGCAGTGTTTTTCTCTCACAATAAACTAGCAAACAGTACTTTTAGCTACAATAATCCAGCGAAACCACCACCACTCCCAACCTTGCGGTTCCTCCCCGGAGCAGAGGCCGGCGGCCGGCCCGGCCCGCTTTCTCTTCCGTCCGCGCTCCTGGAAAGTGGAAACGGGAGTAGCGCGACGCGCCGGCAGCAGCTCTTCTGAGCGGACAGCGGAGGGTGCAGGAGGCGTAGCGCCCGACGCGGGGCTCGGCGGCACGGCGGGCGGGCAGCTGCAACCTGCAGCTGGGCGCTTTGATTACTCCGGGTGTTTTTGGAGGCGCCCCGCAGCTTTTTGGTTGCGCTGTCAGCGTCCCGGCGTGCCATGGCGTGGGGGCCGTACAGGAGTCGTGTGCTCCTCCACTGCCAAATTCTTTTCAACGGATCGATTACTGGCTTAGGCCCCGTTTAGATGGTAAAATTTTTGGGGAAAAATTCGTTTAGCACTTTTCGTTGTTATTTGGTAAAATTTATTTAACCATGGACTAACTAGGCTTAAAAGAATCGTCTTGACATTTACAGATAAACTGTGCAAGTAATTATTTTTTTACCTACATTTAATGCTCTATACATGCGTCCAAAGATTCTGTGCAAAAAATTTTAGCCCTTTTTAGCCACCTAAACAAGGCCTTACTGCATGGAGCAGTTTGGTGGTAGTGCTCATGGGTAAGGATGAAAACGGAACGGAAATATCCTGAACCGAACCGCATCGTTTTCTGTATTTTATCTGATCGAATTCGTATTTTTGTGTCCGACTTTACCGTTTTCGCTTTCGTTTTCGTATTTTAAATGTAAAAGTAGAAAACGGTTTAGACATTTTCCGACCGTTTCCGACTGTTTTCTACTTTTCTACTTTTAATTCGGAATATCCCGAATTCAAAATTCAGTTTAAACCGAATTTTGTTGTCAATCATTACTGTCCAGGCAACTAGGCACAGACAAGTGTAGAGCACTGATGCTCATTGGCCGTATTATATAGGCAGCTCACCCCCGTCGCGCCTCCCTGAGTCGTCGAGGTAGGACTAATCACCTCGCATGGTGTTGTATGCTTGCATGACTGCATCTAGCTTCACGCGGCGCTGTTGTTGCATTGTATGTGACTGGGCCGACCAAAAGAGAGAGAGCTAGATGGGCCAGGCGTTGTTGCTATCCTTTCTAGTCTAGTACCGATGGCATCTCAAATTTTCCTCTTTTTTCCTTTCTTTTTTTCTTTTTTTCTCTTGTCAAAGAAACCAAATTGATAAGTCTGCTTTCTTGCACTCGAAATTTGCCACGATGACACTTGTTAATTGTTATGCATTGTGGATCGGTATTCCGTATTGAATTTTCGTATACCGATCATGTTCGACATAATTTCGCTCGAATGGGTTCGTTTTCGAAATTCTCGATATTCCGTAAGTTCGCGTTCGTTTTCGTGTCCGGCTTTACCGTTTTCGCTTTCGTTTTCGTATTCAAATATAAAAGTAGAAAATGGTTGAGGAGTTTTCCGACCGTTTCCGACCGTTTTCATCCTTACTCATGGGGCATGTTTGTCGTTTGGTAACGCTCTGTCAAGGCTCCCTCGTTGTCCCGCTCCATTAGAGAATTCATTCAGAGAAGCGCGGAAAAAGAACGGAAACTGAAAATAAGGCTTCGTTCATTCGGCTATGTATCGCTCGCAGAGTAATTCCAGGAGTTCATCTAGCTAAATTTCATAGTTTAGCCATTATGTAAAATATAAAAGTCCTCAAAGGAGAAGAGATCTACAGTAACTTAGCTATTTTTCATCTTCTATATTCAAAAAGTTGGCCACATCACGTAACTGCCATCAATTTTCACCTACTTGACTTATTCCTGGCGCTTGAAATAGGATCGGATCACACGTGCCAGGCAATCACAGGAGAGATAGGCGCATGGGAGAGAAAACCATGCATGGAAGCTGCAGATGGCGAGCAGGCACGGCTCGCAAAAGATAGCAAGCGAGACAGTCGGGATAGCACTTGGGGAAAAAAAAGGAAAACATGATACAAGAGCTGTTGGAAGTGTTTTTTGGCCAACAATCGCCAAACAAGGTTTTAAGGAGCATTATACAAAGGTTATTGAAGTTGCTCTTATAGGCCAACACCATGCTACCGTGGTCTGATTAGTCTAGGAATAGTGGCGGAGGACGGATGAAAAGCAAGGTACAGCGTAGGTGACAAACAAAATGATGAGCTGCAGTCCGCGGTACAAAGGCTAATGGAACTGGAATGCTCTAGTACAACATCTAAGGTGTGGTGGTAGCCAAGCTCCGCCCTGTCTAGGAACACCCAGGGCAAGACGGGTCGATGGCATCACGAAGGTAGGACGGGAAGGGATGAAGCTTAGGTCAAACATGAGCCTTAGCCCGACCATGGTCAGGACCCTTAGATCGCCTAGGTGCCTTAGCTTGGTCAGCCAAGAGAAAAACGAAAGAAAGAAAATTTGAAAACCCCCTTAGGTTTACTAGCCAAGAAAAAAATCCCTTATATGTCAGCCAAGAAAATAAATAAAAGAGTATTATAGTTATTTCATTTTTAATAACCATGAAAAGTTGTTTTGACAAATGTTTTTTTTCTATAACACCTTCGTCTCTACCAGTAAAGCTGCTCCACCACTTGAAGCAAAAAAAATTGTTCCATGAGTGAAGAATGACAACTACTCTCACTGGTAGTGCAGATTACCTAGCAGTTGTTTCTTTTACCACGATGTATGTTTCATACTAAGCTCTCTAAACGTGCTATGCTATAAAGAAAACAAACAATAAAACACTTTAAGGCTCTTTAGGTCATAGGAATTTCATAGAAATCGGCTCATTGTTATACGGAAAACATAAGAAACGTGAAAATTTCCTTCATTCTAACACTTGATGATCCTTCTCTTACACTTCAACAAGCCACTTGATATCATTCCTTAATATCAAATCTTTGGCTTGTACTTCAAAAATGACAAATTATTTCATAACTTCATATGGCCTTTTTATAATCCATGGCCCAAGCCTTACTCACTCTTCACCCCTTGGTCCATCAACACCAAGCTCTCTATTCACACTTCACCACTACAACAATCCATCGTTTACGGCCCTGTTCGCTTGTCTTATAAGACGTACTTTTTTAGCTAACGAACAATGTTTTTCTCTCACAACAAATCAACAAACAGTACTTTCAACTATGACTTTTTCAGCCAAGTGAACAGGGCGGTACTCTAGCCTCTAGCTTTTCCTTCACCCTCGCATGGTCAATCGCAGTTGGGTCTTCCTTGACTTTCGACATCTTGCCATACAATACTACTTTGTACTCCATATACTCAATGACCTTGACTTGGATTATCATCTTGATCTCATCAATTCTTGACTAGTTGAACCTTTTCATCACATACACATGTGCCATCTCCACTCCACGGCTTCATGTAGCTCAACTAGCTTGTGGACCAAGCTAGCTTAATCAACTCACACATGAAAGCCTTTGTCCAATGTTGTCACTCAATTACAAAAACCAAACAGAGACCTCTCTGGAAGACCCATCGGGAAGGGATCACATTGGAAATGTCTTAAGATCGGTAAGGCCACCTAAAACGTTGGAAAATATCATTGAGAGACATGCTGGACAACGGGGCTTGGAAAAGTTTGAGGTTGAAGAATAGAGCAAAATGTGTAGTGTAGTAGATTGATTTTGATCGATTTGATAACTTAATCGGTCATGATCCTCTCATATATATAAAGGGATAGTATTATCCAGCGGAACATGTATTGCACACGTAATTTGCAAGTTTTTCACAAGACCACTCGAAACCTCCCCGGACAACCAAAACTAGCCTGGGCCAGTTTCTTCAGTTCCCCGCACAATCATCAGCCCAGGGTGGCTTGGACCGGTTGCCAAACACGCCGGTTTTCTGCAAACTTTGTATTTTTGATCAAGTTCAATCCCTTTCATTTGCATTTGATTTGTCAATCCGACTTTTGACTTCAAGATTAAACATTAGCTCTATTGTTCTCTCTTATTTGAATACACTAGGGCTAATTTTAGCTATCTAATTAGTTATTGTATCAAACATACACTATATTTTGATGTCAACAATCCTAGGTCCAGCTATCTTTCATCCAATGGTTTATCAACCTGTTCGTTCGGACTGATCTGGCTGGCTAGAAATACTGCTGGCTGGTTTTCTGTGAGAGAAAAACACTACTGACTGGTAATCTCAAGCAAACAGGCTCCGTGATAGATCTCAACGGCTGGCAAATACAGTACGTGGTGAATTTCTCCTTCCGGTGCACCTCGCGTCCTGATGAGTTCCTCACCTCCCCCTCGTGTCGGGGAGTGTGCAGGGCACATCTGATGTGTATAAATAATCACACGCACCTATGCCCACTCTCCCCCCTCCCGCGTGCCTCCACTCCACGGCTCCACCCCACTCATCACACACACACACACTCCCACCGCACCACCGGCGTCATAAAGTGCGTTCCCGGCTGCACGCACGTCGAGGAGGTAGCAGCTCGCAAGTGTTTCTTTCTTGTCGCGTCGGCAAGATGATCACGGGCACGGACTTCTACCACGTGATGACGGCCATGGTGCCGCTGTACGTCGCCATGATCCTGGCGTACGGCTCCGTCCGGTGGTGGCGCATCTTCACGCCGGACCAGTGCTCGGGGATCAACCGCTTCGTGGCGCTCTTCGCGGTGCCGCTGCTCTCCTTCCACTTCATCTCCACCAACAACCCCTACACCATGAACCTCCGGTTCATCGCCGCCGACACGCTGCAGAAGCTGATCGTCCTGGCGCTGCTCACCGCCTGGAGCTACCTCTCCCGGCGGGGCTGCCTGGAGTGGACCATCACGCTCTTCTCCCTGTCCACGCTGCCCAACACGCTGGTGATGGGCATCCCGCTGCTCAAGGGCATGTACGGCGACTTCTCCGGCAGCCTGATGGTGCAGATCGTGGTGCTCCAGTGCATCATCTGGTACACGATGATGCTCTTCATGTTCGAGTACCGCGGCGCCAGGATCCTCATCACGGAGCAGTTCCCGGACACGGCGGGCGCCATCGCGTCCATCGTCGTGGACCCGGACGTGGTGTCGCTGGACGGCCGGAACGACGCCATCGAGACGGAGGCCGAGGTGAAGGAGGACGGCAAGATACACGTGACGGTGCGCCGCTCCAACGCGTCGCGCTCCGACGTCTACTCCCGGCGGTCCATGGGGTTCTCCGGCACCACGCCGCGGCCCAGCAACCTGACCAACGCCGAGATCTACTCGCTGCAGTCGTCGCGGAACCCCACGCCGCGGGGCTCCAGCTTCAACCACACCGACTTCTACTCCATGGTCGGCCGCAGCTCCAACTTCGGCGCCGGGGACGCGTTCGGGCTGCGCACCGGCGCCACGCCCAGGCCGTCCAACTACGAGGAGGACGCGCAGGGCGGCAAGGCGGCGAACAAGTACGGCGGCCAGTACCCGGCGCCCAACCCGGCCATGGCGGCGCAGCCCATGCCCGCAAAGGGTCTCAAGAAGGCGGCCGCCAACGGGCAGGCCAAGGGCGAGGACGGCAAGGACCTGCACATGTTCGTCTGGAGCTCCAGCGCGTCGCCCGTGTCCGACGTGTTCGGCAATGGCGCCGCCGAGTACAACGACGCCGCCGCCCTCAAGGAGGTCCGCATGGCCGTCGCCTCCCCGCGCAAAGGTAGCGACGAGCTCCTACTTGTTGACTGCGCTGCATGCTCAGATAATAAACTTGTTCTGTTCTTGTTGGACGATGTGTTTAGTTGCGGCGGACGGGAGGAAGGAGAGGGGCGAGGACTTCACAGAGCGGGACGACTTCAGCTTCGGGAACAGGGGCGCGGCGGAGAGGGACGCGGAGGCCGGCGACGAGAAGGCGGCGGCCGTGCAGGGGAATGCCGGCGGCGTGGCGGCGATGCCACCGACGAGCGTGATGACGCGGCTCATCCTCATCATGGTGTGGCGCAAGCTGATCCGCAACCCCAACACCTACTCCAGCCTCATCGGCCTCATCTGGTCGCTCGTCTGCTTCAGGTAATTCGGCATCACCGGCGGCGTGAGTGATTCAATGCGCGTTCGATCTTTCATTCACTCGCTAATCTGTTTCGTTTCTCGATGTCGTCTTTGCTCGGCGGACACGCAGGTGGAACTTCGAGATGCCGGCGATCATCCTCAAGTCCATCTCGATCCTCTCCGACGCCGGGCTCGGCATGGCCATGTTCAGTCTCGGTCCGTGGATCTGGAAACCATCTCTTCTCTCTGCCTCCTCTCTGGACCTGGACGCCACCTATGGAACAGTACATCTTGCTCGTGCCTACCGAGGATGTGACGTCGCTTTGTCCGTGCATGCAGGGCTGTTCATGGCGCTGCAGCCACGGATCATCGCGTGCGGGAACAAGGTGGCCACGTTCGCCATGGCCGTGCGGTTCCTGACCGGCCCCGCCGTCATGGCCGCCGCCTCCCTGGCCGTCGGCCTCCGCGGCACGCTCCTCCACGTCGCCATCGTCCAGGTAAACAAACAAAACAAACCCCCCAAACCAAACCAAAAACCTCGCCACGAGTCACGACCGACCAAAACCAACCAACAAACCAAACCACAGGCAGGCAGGCAGGCAGCAGGCATGCCACTGACAAAGACCGCCTTTTGAAAATGAAAAGAAAAAAAGAAATTCCATCCAAACAGCGGTCGGGTCAAGTGGCCGGCCGGGCATGCCGATCGATATGCTCCCTGTGCCGGTAAAGCGCGGCACAGCCTCCCTTTCGCTTTTGGACTTTGCACGCACAACGCCCACCAACGCCGGCTGAAACGCCGTCGATCGCCTTTTCTTTTTCCCGCCTCTGAGCTCTGACTGACGTTCGTTTTGTTTACTGACGACGACGACGCAGGCCGCGCTGCCGCAGGGCATTGTCCCCTTCGTCTTCGCCAAGGAGTACGGCGTGCACCCTGACATCCTCAGCACGGCGTAAGCACACGCACCTCAGCTTTGTGTTCCATCCATGAATCGATCGATCCATGCAGATGCAGCTGAGCTAGCACTAGCACTAGCAGCAGCTGCGCCGAGATTCTCGGGTCTCCCCTGCCTGCCTGCCTGCCTCAGGGTTTTGTCTCACCTGTTGCTGTTGCCTTGTCTTGGCTTTGCTTCGTGGTTGCAGAGTCATCTTCGGCATGCTCATCGCGCTGCCCATCACGCTGGTGTACTACATCCTCATGGGGCTGTGAAAAAGCCAGACAAGCTGTTGGTTCTCGCAGGCCAGCCACAGCTCAGCGATGCCGGATGGGATGGAGCAGGAAGGAGACAGACGAGGGGACAGGAGAACTGCAGCCACTGCGCGTACGTGCAGGGGAGGGCAGGGAGGGAGGAGGTTAATTCGTAGGAGTATTTTAGTTCTTAGGTGTAGAGATCATGCATGGAAGGCGATTAGAGCAAACAAAATGTTTAGGACACGAGTTTGAAGGAGGCCATATGCAAAAGCCTTGGGATGACAGTTTGCAAAGCATCCGGTTGCTAAGGTTATGAGGTTGGTTTGGGTGTGTGAGGGAGCTGTTAATCATGTGGAGGGCTTTCCATGGATAGTTGGGCTAGCCATGCCTTATGAAATGGATGCATTGTCACTTTGATTGAATGCTAGGGCTCTTGTTCTCATCTAGGGTATACATACTACTTCGATTGGCAACATGTTCCTGCTTCAGTGCTTCTTTAACAGTATCTGACATCATCAAAACGGTGGAGTGGGGTAATTTACTAATTTGGTCTCTAATCCTTCGTGAACAAACTCTTGTGTTCTGCAATTCTACTTACCATTGTTCGCCTTGTCTCAGGCCTAGCTAGCAGCTCCGACTTACCATTGTTACTTCGTAACAAAGCACACCGTGTCACTGACCACAATATATATGCCAATTTCAAGTTAATGCTCAACGCAATTCGAATATGACCATAAATCGTGTTCCAGTATATAATTGTAGCATTTCTTGTTACATGTTAACGTCATCCAACGAACAAATAGATCGTTCTTTTTCTCATTGACAAGAAATATTTTTTTTTCATACACGAATGATCATATTAAAGGTCTAAATTGCGGCACAGCCAGCTTAATTGTCTACTGAGACTAAGAAAGTGCTAGTGCAGCAGAGTGAAGCCACCAATTGATCTCTGAATGATGCAGTGTAACGTGTGTGGTAGACTGCATCGCTGAGAATTGTTGTGAAGTGTGAATAGAGGGATATGTACTAACCAGTCACCGACCAATTTCTCGGTCAATGAACTAATCAACCTATTCTTATATCTTTTCATAAGATAATTGGACATAAATTATTGCAAAACTGTCGCTGAAGCTATTTTATCAAACGGTTTCAACTCCGCCGTAAGAGAATACGGAGCCGGAACCCTTAAGAGGAGCTAGTACTCAACTAGAGGTACTCTGTATGCAGCAGTTTATGGAACAGGTGCCCAGCCACTACACGGGAATATGGGATTCGACGTGGACCGGTGAGGCGTATCCACCGACACGCAGGGCCCTCGGCGTCTCGCTCGCTAGGGAACCCAGTACCCTTGTTGTCCGACGGACCTGGAGACGGCGGTTGGTACAACAAATTGATCGATGTTGGATCAGTATCAGTACTAACAAATACGTTTGTTCCCCCCTGAACTTAATTAGAAGCGTTTTTCAGGTAATCAATCATCCTCCTGCTACGCATTAAGAACTCTCTCTCGCTGGGGTTTCGTATGTAGTTTAGGTAGTACGTACGCAGCAATTAATGGAACGCTGTCTGCCGGTATGCAGACTACGATGACTGACGAGGAGACATGTATGTACGTGACGCACTTTGTTTATCAACTAAACCGGGCGAATGATGATGAGTTCTCCGTCTCCCAAAAGATAATGGCTGTGTTTAGATCCAAATTTTGGAGTGTCAAAATATACTGTAGCATTTCGTTTGTATTTGGTAATAATTGTTCAACCATTGACTAATTAGGCTCAAAACGTTCGTCTCGCAAAGTACAACCAAACTGTGTAATTAGTTTTTTATTTTATCCATATTTAGTACTCCATACATATATCACAAATTTGATATGATGGAGAATCTTTTTTTACATAGTGTATTTTTTAATGGATCTAAACACAGCCAATGAAAAAAAGGGGGATGGAAGCGCGCGCGCAATGATTCCTCATAAGAATGGGGGAAAAGTTTGGCACTAGCAGCGCGTTCGAGCAAAAGTGCCGTGCGTGCCCTCAGGCAGATTCATCAGGGTTTGGTTTGCACAGCACAGAGGGTGTCTCATCAGCACAGAGGCTAGTAGTAGTGATTTATTTACGGAGAAAATTCAAGATAAAAAAATAACAGTAGGTTTGCATTTTATCAATCATGGACGCCTCAACCATGCTAGCATTGATGTAGGTCATATGTCTATTTTGGCTAATTGTTGAAAGTACAGGAGACCTGCTATGCTAGCTCAAGGCTCCAAATAATTCTCTGGCCTTGTTTAGATTGCAAATTTTTGCAATCTGGACACCGTAGCATGTTTCGTTTGTATTTGACAAACTTTGTCTAATTATAGACTAATTAGGCTCAAAAGATTCGTCTCGTGATTTACAACCAAACTGTGTAATTAGTTATTTTTTACCTACATTTAATGCTCTATGCATGTGTCTAAAAATTGATGTGATAGAGAGAGTGAAAAAACTTAGAATTTTGAGGCAATCTAAACAAGGCCTCTGTTTGACACTTTTTGTGTGTGTTGGGAGTACACCGTGTCACATCCTCTGTACTACTACTATCAGTTGTCCAGTTCCACGGTCCGCAGATGATGAAGACCTGATCGACGACCATGCAAATTTTCGTTTTGCAGGGATACAAACACAGTGTTAAAAGAGTTGGGGCAGTTTTGCTGCGACGCAGGCGTACGTCCGTGCCAGCGTTGTGTGGGCGTCCTCCGATGGATCCCGGGCCGGCTCCAGGCCAGGCGCATGACAGGTCTAGTCGACCGGACCGACTGATGGGTCGAGGCGCCCGCCAGCGATGATGGCTTGGCCGCTTTGGAGGTCGCGGCGGGGCGGCATGGAAATGCAGCGGGCGCGCATCATGCTGCGCCCGCGCGGAGGAGCACGGCGGCATGGCCGGCAGGCCACTCATCACGCCCACCCCACCCGCACAAACCACGGGAGCCAAAGCCACGCTACCAATAATAAACAATCCAAAATGGCACAGGGCAAGCGCCCCCTTCTTCCTTCCTCCCCGTGCGTGCCACTCCCGGAGTCCGTCCGCTCGCGCGTGGCACCTGCCCGCCCCCAGTTGCCACCACCATCCGGGCGGTCGAGCACTAGCCGCGGCTGGGTTGGGCTCGGCAGTTCGCCCAGCGCGCGTGGACGTGGGGGGTGGGGGCAGCGGCTTTCGGTTGCCACCAGCCTTTGCCTTCGCGGTGCTGGGACTGGGACTGGGAGGGGGTCGCGTCGTGGTCCAGCAGGCCCGGCACCTGAGTTGGCGCGCTGGCCCCTCTGCCTGCTGGCCTGCCTGCCCGCGCCCGCCAGTGGCGCGCGTGTGGGGTGCCGCGCGCTGCCACGGCACGTCGCAGATGCCGCGCCAGAGCTGTGGTGGCTGGAGTACGTAGTACTCATGCCTCATGGGCTCATTCATGGCTGAAGCTGAAGATCCTTTTTTGTTGCTACACTTCTCTCGTGTTTCCTTTCCTTTGGCATCGTCGTCATGGCTACTCCAAGATAGGGCGTGCTAGCACCACTATCGCTGCTCTTATCTCGACACCATGAGATGGACTTCGAACGAGGAAGATCGATCTCTGAGCCTGACGCCTCGCTCTGCCACAGATTGACGCATCAACGGCTTGTTGTCGTGCTCGATCGATCTTTCCGCAGACAACTCAAATCGAACTGGGAGGAATCGGAGCCTCCTGGGCGGTGTAGAGCGTGACAGCGTATCATACGTACCGTACCTAGGAGGAGTAACCGCCAGTTGATTGACAAGGATGGATGGGCACTACGAGTAGTACGTGCCGTTGCCCCGGAGGCCAATGCAAAGTTGAGGCACACTGGTGCCTGGTGGTAGTGGGCGTCTCGTCCAGCTGGAAAGCTCCGACATAGGCAGGCAGAGGCAGAGTTTGCAAAGATACCAGATCAGATCAGGCGTCTCCTTCTCCTAGCTACTAGCAAGGTGCGGTGAAGGCGATCGAGCGGATCCTTGGACATTCTCTTCTGAACCTTGTTTCAGACCAGTCACTGGTCCAAAGGGCAACAAACACAGTGACGCGCATGGCAAAAACCGGAGTGGCCAATAATCACCCAATGGGAATAGGCTGCCTGAGAGTGAGAGATTCTTTTGGTGATAAAAATAAAACACGGATGAATGGAGTCGGCGTCCATCTGCTAGAGATGCTAGCTAGTACAGCCTACAAACGCACAAGATCGTCCGTCACTTTGTTCCAAGAGGTGTTGGATGTTGGATCGATGCAACGGTCGAGCTGAGGAACCAATGGGAAGGGCGGTACGTGCACGGCGCCAACCTTTGTATCGCTTGGCAATGGTGGCAAATGGCAAAAGTGAGCCCGCTTTACCATCACCGCATCCATCTTTCACATGCGATGCCTGTGCTGTGCTGACCTGACCGTCGTCCAGCAATCGAGCACCTGACTGAATCTTTTTCTTTCTTTCTCCACTTGCCCCAGCCCAGAACGTGAAAGTATATGCGAATCCAATCAGGACCGGTGCGTCTGCATCTATTGCTATTGCTATGCTGGCCGGCTAAAGCACGCACGCACGTACGAGAAAAAAAAGCCTTCTCCTGCGGATACAGGATACCAGGTGGGTGCCGATATTCCATCCATGTCGTTGTGAAAGTCTCGGATCCGTCGCCATCCATCTAAGATTTGACGGACGTTACCTTACCCCGGAGTCCCAGGACGGAGCACTTTGCCACATGCTTTTGTCTACTGTTGGGCTCATGATCATGAGGAGCAAAGGAGGAGGTGCCGTGGCCGTTGGTTGCTGTACATGAAAGGTTGGTTTGGGTTGGGATTGAAGTGGCTTTCTCTCTTGAGTTAATGGTTGATACCCCAATGGAAGTGGAGTGAAAAGAAGAACATACCCTCTCACTCCTGAAATGCAATGAATTTTTCGTTATCCTATAAGTTAAACCATACCACAGGTTTATAAGTAGTAATATCATCTTCCATATCAAAATGATAAAATAACAAAAATATATCTCATATTTACTGTCGATGTGAGACCCACAGGGTTCCCTAACAATGTGACTACGAGTCGTGGGCCCGGGCTTGGCCTACAAATTGGAGCTATACACCGAATCCGAATAGAATAGGCCAGACTAGCCGGATTTCTATGAAAAATAACTTCTGTATCTAGTTCAGGACACCTTCTTTGGATCCGACTAGGATTGTAACCGCACCACAACCTTCTCTACCGATATAAAGAGAGGCTGTAGGCACCCCTGTAACAAGAGACAAGATAACACAATCAATCCAACGCAAAGGCTAACGTCGACTGGACGTAGAGTTATTACTCGATTACCGATTGAGGGTCCGAACCAGTATAAATCGACTGTCTCTGCGTTCACCGTCGAATTCTAGCACGCATCGAAGCCCGAACAAATGTATTGTGTACCCCCATGGCAGGCTATCGGTGGTCAAACACCGACAGCTAGCGCGCCAGGTAGGGGCTTTCGGCGTAATCGCGATCAAGAGCTCTATGGATTTCGACAATATGATTTTTTCGATGGGATCAATCTCCATCTTCGGATCATGGGTTTGCGAGGCGGACGACAAGGGCAACCTTCATGGACATCTCATTGAAGCTCTGAAAACCCACGAAGTTTTCACTCTTTCGAAAAAGCTTACCGAAGACCTCGAAAAGCTTACGGTGTCCAAATCGACTCGGGCCCCGACAATAATCAATCTCGATTTGACATCCGAGTCGGATTCCCCCTCGGAGTCTTATCCGGGTTCTTTCAAAGACAAACCAAGTCCTTTCCCAAACGGACTCTGGAACACAGTATCAACTCTAAAAGAGATCAATTCAAATCTACTTCAGCTTTCTTCCAAAAATTGAGTCGCTTCCCAACCGGACTTAATAACGTTACAAAGACGTATCAAGGCTTACTCCGAAGTATGGCTGGTCGGGCGCAGAGGCTACATCTTACCGGGGCACAGGAAGGTCTTGTGTTAATCTTGACACCTGAAGATTGTCTGTTCCATTGGCCGGGTACATGTCCCTAGAACAGCAATACCCGACTAGTTGAAGAAGCTATCACTCTACCTTACCAAGAAGGTAGTGCGCTCCACGATGACAACACTTCAACTGAAGTCATCAGCAATTACGGCAAGGCAAGCCTGGTGCCAGGTCGAGAAGCCTTCATGATTCAGTGGCCACTACCGATACCACCAACTGCACCTGATGTCAGATCTTCAGATGAATCAGAATCAAACATATCGTCCAAATTTCCTGAATACGATGGCGAATCTGAGGGCCAACGACGAGCTAGAGAAAAAAAGAAATAAATTGAAAGAAGGTCACAGACGCCGTGCCTGGCAACGAAGAGAAGCACAGGACACATACAAGATGGAGTTGGCCGAGTACTACAAAAGAAGATTAGAGAAAGAAGCCAAAGAAAGGCGCGCGACCAGAGTACACGAAGCTCCTTACGACAAGATACGGGAAGCACTAGAAGAACTCGAAGCAATTTCGTATCCCAACGAAAAACAAGAACAACTCCGAGAAATTCTCTGAACAACAGCTCCGAGGGCGCACGGCGGAAGGACTCATTCAAAGCTTCCCACCAGGTCAACATCACACGAACAGGACACGCAAAGTCAAAGGAGATCCGCATTCGAAAGACTAGGACCAAACGAGAGTCAGAATCGAGAGAAGAGAAGAAACCATGCCCAGAGTAAACAAATCGAGCTTCCAGGAGAAGAAAGGAGCAGAGCACCTCACCACTCATCCCCACGATTCATTCCTAGGCTAAATAATAGCTGGCTGGAAGAAGGAGCTGAGTCAGAACACAGAGAAGTCGGTACGCACGATAGGTTTCCATGTTTTTCAAGATGACTTGCTTCGGTACGACTGCCTCACAAGTTCAAATCATCAAAGCACTCCAAATACGACGGGAAGACTGAACCCAAACAGTGGCTCAGAATCTACTCGCAATCAATTGAACTAGCCGACGGAGATGACGATATCAAAGCATTATTCTTTCCCATGGCCCTAGAAAACATGTCCCTCCAATGGTTCGATAAATTGAACCCGGGTTCAATCAAAGGCTAGGAGGACTTGCAAAAAGCTTTCTGTGAAAACTTCGTGGGCATCATTACGCACCCTATCACACATGCAAAACTAAAAAGACTCAAGCAAAAGGGAGGCGAGAGCCTTAGAGATTATTATCGACGTTTTGGTGAATTACGTGCCCAGGTATATGACATCACCGAACGAGAAGTAATTGAAGCCTTCTCTCACGGGATCATGGCTAAATGACAGTTTCAAGATTTTTGCAAAGAAAACCCAAGGACTAATGAAGAATTCAGACGCGCGGTAGAAAAAAATATTATGGCCGAAGAAAAGATGAAAGAAAGATTTCCGGACAGAAATAACCGAGAAAACAACAGAGACAACTCGGACCGGAGAAATTTTCCAAACATGGGTCATCCAGACAGGAAACGCGGACCAGACAACACCATTGCCATGGCCGACAAGATGAAAAAGTTCTCAAAATTCAGGAGGTTCGAAGACATTGAGAATATGCACTGTATATGGCACCCGCAAGGAAACCACACAACGGGAGATTGCCGAATCTTCATTGATCGATACGCAAGAAAAGGAAAAAACAAAGATAAACAAGAGGGTAACAAAAAGAAAGACGAAGATAACACAAAAGATAAAGGATTCCAGCAGCCAAAGGGGACAGTCGCAGTAATCTTTTCTAGAGTTTCGGTTTCTAGAAGCAAGCACCAAGACAAGCTGGCTCTCCACAGCATCGTGGCAGCCGAACCAGCGGTCCCAAGGTACCAAAATTGGTCACAATATCCAATCCAGTTTTCAAGAGAAGATCAATGGACGAGCGTTGGAAATGCCGGCCTATATCCAGTAGTCCTAGATCCAACTATAGCAGAGATGACAGTCACCAAAGTTTTGATCGATGGGAGAGTACGACTCAACATCATATTTTCAGAAACGCTAAGGAAGATGGGGCTAGACTTTACCGAGTTGATCACTCCAACAGGAATATCCTTCTATGGAATAGTACCCGGCAAAGCCGCCATGCCGCTCGGGCAAATCACTCTACCAGTCACGTTTGGAACACAAACAAATTACCGAACCGAATTCATTTAGTTTGAAGTTGCGGACTTTGAGACATCGTATTATGCCATCCTTGGAAGACCAGCACTTGCAAAATTCATGGCTATACCTCACTACCCATACCTTCTGCTCAAGATGCTAGGACCTCATGGAATACTCTCCATCTGAGAAAACCTGAAGCGCGCCTTCGATTGTGACATTCATACAATCCAAATTGTAGCCAAGACACAGGCAGCCGACGATAGAGAAGAAATTACCACCGTCGCTGCACAAATGAACCCGAAAGAACTAGAGATCCCAGCAAAGAAACCTTGCATCCTTGCACCACAAAAAGAAGCCAATGTAAAGAAAATTGACCTGGGTACTGGTGATCCTGAGAAGACAACGACCATCAACGCTCACCTCTCGACTAAATAAGAACTCACGCTCACCAACTTTCTTCGGGACAACAAAGATATCTTCGCTTGGAAGCCGACCGACATGTCAGGTGTCCCAAGAGAGTTGGCTGAGCACAGAATCGATGTCAATGAAGGCTCCAAACTAATTAAGCAACAGTTGAGAAGATTCTCACCAGACAAAAAGAAAGCAATCAAGAAGGAGATTACAAAATTAATGGCAGTCGGTTTTATAAGAGAAATTCTTCATCCAGATTGGCTAGCAAATCTCGTTCTAGTATAGAAAAAGAACACGACAGAATGGCGCATGTGCGTCGATTACACGGATCTCAACAAACATTGCCCAAAGGACCTGTTCGGGTTACCACGAATTGATCAAATTATCGATTCAACGGCAGGATCCGCCCTGCTATCTTTCCTCGATTGCTATTTAGGATATCATCATATTGCATTAAGAGAAGAAGATCAGAGCAAGACATCTTTCATCACTCCTTTCGACGCCTATTGCTATAAAACCATGTCCTTTGGACTCAATAACGCGGGCACCACCTATCAAAGAGCTATTCAAACATGTCTTGGTGAACAAATTGGTGACAACGCAGAAGCTTATGTCGACGACGTAGTAGTAAAGACAAAGAACCCAGACATGCTAATAGAAGATTTGAAGCAGACTTTTGAAAATCTAAATAAATGGAAGTGAAAATTGAACCCAAACAAGTGTGTTTTCGGGGTACCATCAGGGCAACTACTCGGATTCCTAGTCAGTAATCAGGAAATAGAAGCAAGCACTAAGCAAATTCGAGCCATAACAGAAATGGCACCGCCACGCAGTGTAAAAGATGTTCAAAAATTGACAGAAAGCATAGCAGCCATCAATCGCTTCATCTCACGACTCGGTAAAAAAGTACTCCCTTTCTTCAAGCTACTAAAAAATAGGCAAGTTTGAGTGGACAGAGGAAGCCAAGGAGGCTTTTGAAAGCCTTAAAATGTACCTCACCTCATCACCCATACTTACGCCACCAAAGAAAAACGAAGACATGATGTTATACATATCGGTAACATCTACTGTGGTCAGTGCAACAATTGTGATGGAAAGAGAAGAAGGGCATGTATACAAAGTACAACGGCTGGTATACTACATCTGTGAGGTTCTGACAGATTCAAAAATATGGTACCCGCATGTACAGAAACTACTCTACGCCCTCCTAATCACTTCTCGCAGGCTACGACACTACTTTGAAAGCCACAAGATTACCATAATAACAGATTTCTCTCTCGGAGACATCCTACGTAATAGAGATGCGACAGGACGCATATCAAAGTGGGCAGTTGAACTCGGAGCTCTAAATATTGTTTTCTCTCCTCGGAAGGTAATAAAATCACAAGCACTCACAGACTTTGTGGCTGAATGGACAGAAATCCAACAACCCGCACCAGATACCTTCCTCGATCATTGGAAGATGTACTTCGATGGATCACTCAAGTTAGGCAGGACAGGTGCAGGTGTTCTTTTCATATCCCTAGAAGGAAAATAGCTCAAATACGTATTTCAAATTATATGGCAAGCCACAAATAATGAAGTAGAATATGAAGCACTCATCCATGGGCTAAGAATCGTGACTTCTCTCGGAATCAAACGGTTACTTGTCTATGGCGATTCAGCTGTGGTCATCAATCAAGCCAACAAAGACTGGGACTGTACCAAAAACAACATGGATAGCTATTGCGCTGAAGTACGAAAACTAGAGAAAAATTTCAAAGGACTAGAAATCCTGCACGTTCTACGAGATTCAAACATTGCAGCAGATGTCCTCGCCAAGTTAGGATCGAACAAAGCGAAGGTCCCGCTAGGGGTGTTTGTAGAGGAGTTGCCATCACCCTCCATAAAACAACCTAGTAGGATAACCCCTGAGCCACCAGCACCAACAACTCATATCATGGTAATCATCAGATCTTGGACTCAAGACTTCATCGACTACATCAAAGAAAACAAACTACCAGCTAATAGGGAAGAGGTCACATGGATAATCAGAAGAAGCAAGAACTACGTCCTTGTAGGCGACAACTTCTATAGAAGAGCCGCATCTTCAGGAGTACTTCTTAAATGTATCATAAGAGAAGAAGGAAAAGAAATCGTAGAAGAAATTCACTCAGGTTGTTGTGGCAACCACACAGCCTCAAGAACTCTAGTGGGCAAAACTTTTCTCACCAATTTCTATTGGCCAACAGCTTTGAAAGATGAAGAAGAATTAGTCAGACAGTGCAAAGGGTGCCAAATGTTCACAAGGCAAGCTCACATACCAGCTCATGAGCTAATTTACATCCCTCCTGCCTGGCCGTTCGCATGCTAGGGGCGGGACCAAGTAGGACCACTCAAAAGAGCCAAAGGTGGTTTTGAGTACATCTTCGTCGCAATCGATAAATTCACCAAGTGGATCGAGTACAAGTCGCTCGTAAAATACAACGTAGCAAAAGCAGTCGAGTTCATCCAAGACATCATGCACCGCTTCGAAATACCCAACCGTGTCATCACAGATTTGGGTTCCCCTTTTACAGCCATCGAATTCAGAAATTAGGCACAAGACTGCGGCATCAATATAGATTATACGGCAGTTGCACACCCTGAAGCCAACGGACAAGTAGAAAGAGCCAATGGACTTATACTAGCTGGATTGAAACCAAGATTATATGAAGAACTAGATGACTATGACTCCAAATGGATTGAAGAATTACCCAAAGTAGTATGGGAGATCCGCACTCAAGTAAGTAGAGCAACTGGATACTCACTTTTCTTTCTAGTATATGGATCAGAAGACGTGCTACTAGCAGATTTGATCTGGACATCCAAAAAATAGAGCAATACGAGGAGGGAGAAGCAGAACACATACAAAGATTAGAACTTGACAGTACAGAAGAGGTCAGGATAAACGCTACCCTTCAGTCAGCTCGATACCTCCAAGGTCTAAGGCGCCACTACAACAAAAGTACTAAACAACGCTCAGTACAAGTCGAAGACCTAGTACTACGAAGAATACAAAAAACTGACAGACATCATAAACTACTCAGCCCATGGGAAGGTCCTTTTATTGTCGCAAAAGTCTCTGGATCATGCACATACAAGTTAATGACTAAAGATGGGGAAGAAGTGAGGAATACGTGACATATCAGCCAGCTAAGAAGATTCTATGCTTGAAAGACAAAATCTATGTAACAACAAAGTGATATGTAATCAGGATTCACGGTCAATGGAATAAATATGATATTCCTTATCAACATTTGTCTTATTATGATCATTCCTGGGTTGTTTTCACAACCTGGATGAGAGCCAGAGGTGTTTGACTGATCCTAAGTTATTTTCACAACCGGATGAGAGCAAAAGAGCTAAAAAGATGCTTGAGCTCGCAATTCGCAATCTCAAGTCTTTTTAGGCTTGGATGAGAGTAAGGCAGATAAGCTAACACTCGAACCTATCCTAGGTTGTTTTCATAGCCTGGATGAGAGCTAAAGGTGCTCAACCGATCCCGAGTTGTTTTCATAACCGAATGAGAGCAAAAGAGCTGAAAAGATGCTTGAGCTCGCAATCCCAAGTCTTTTCAGGCTTGGATGAGAGTAAGGCAAATAAGTTGACACTCGAACCTATCCTGGGTTGTTTTCATGGTCTGGATGAGAGCCAGAGGTGCTCGACCGATCCTGAGTTGTTTTCACAACCGGATAAGAGCAAAAGAGCTGAAAAGATGCTTGAGCTCGCAATCCCAAGTCTTTTGAGGCTTGAATGAGAGTAAGGTAGATAAGCTTACACTTGAACCTATCCTGGGTTATTTTCACAGCCTGGATGGGAGCCAGAGGTGCTCGACCTATCCCGGTTTGTTTTCACAAGTCGGATGAGAGCAAAAGAGCTGAAAAGATGCTTGGGCTTGTAATTCACGGAAACAAGAGCAAAATAGTTGCAAATACACTTGAACTCGTTTTATCTAGAACCATTCAGACATGGATGAAAATTAAGTCCATGCAAGACCACAATGGGCAAGAAAGGATAAAAGAAGCTTGAGCTCATCAAGACTGCTCCGGATATGAGCAGAAGCGCCGGTGCTCACCAAGATTCATGACCAACAAACAATACAGAAAGAAGACACTAAAAGGAAGCTTTCTTACAAAACAACAAGGAGAAGGCCTAATTCTCGGAATCATCATCAGAAGAAGAAAAAGACACCTTTTTTTAGAACAGATACAATCTTTGACAACAGAACACGGACTACGCCACAAGAAACTACTCAGATTTAAGGAAGAACAAAATATTTACATGACACATCGACAACCCAACAAGACGAATTTATTACTGGACAATCCACTCTTCGATCTCCTTTACGCCAACATCAAAGCGAGGGCTAATAGCAGCGTTGAAAGGTCTTGATGGCTAGAGGGGGGTGAATAGCCTTTTAAAACTTTCTACAAAGACAAGCTAAACAAGTTTATCAATACAACAAATAGCGAGATGTGAGTTTTGCTTAGCCTACGGGGTGTTTGCAAGCCACCTATCCAATTCACAATTCTAGTATATTGGCACTCAACCGCACAAGTCAAACCGAGAAGGTAACTATAACTACAACTAGCAAGCTACACAAAAGAGCTACTCTAGCAAAGCTAACTAGGTAGCAAAGATAACTAAGAAATTAATGCGGAGTTGAGTTAGGAGAGTTTCACCGAGGGGCGAAGTATTGAGCCAACCAATATGATCAACACTGAATACCAAGACAACCGAAGACCGGGATCAATCAATCACAATATGAAAGTGATGACACAAAGATTTATCCCGAGGTTCACGTGCTTGCCGGCACGCTAGTCCCCATTGTGTCCCTCTTCACCATGTGGTTCGGTGGCTAATCGGTCACACACCGAGCCTCTCAAAAGGCACCACAAGAACCTACCAAATGGCAAAAGGTTGCAATGACACGAGCAATTTACTAATGTTGCCTTTGGCGCTTCACCGAGGTAGGCACAAACCCCTCATAATCACCGGAGGTGGCCAAGAACAAACACCAACTCTTGCCAACGCCTCCAAGCTGCTCCAAGCCGTCTAGGTGGCAGCAACCACCAAGAGAAACAAGAATTCCGCAGCAAATCAACCACCAAGTGCCAACTAGATGCAATCTCACAATGCAAATGCACTTGGATCACTCAATCTCACTTCGAATAAGCAAGAGAGATGAGTAGGAGGGGAGTTGCTTAGCTCAAAGTGCTCACAAATATGTCAAATGTCCAAGAGAGAGAGCTTTGAGCCGGCCAACGAGTATTTATAGACGTACCCCTTCGAATATAGCCGTTATGCACTTGAAACAGCCGAAGTCGCGCTGACCGGACGCGCCGATCGCACAACGGCTACTTTCGCGAACCACCGACCGGATGCGCTCCACGCAACGACCGGACACGCGAAGCTCGACCGGACGTGCTGGTCCCGTAACAGACCGAACACGCTGGTCAAGCCTCACCAGCGCACAATGAAACAGCGACCGGACGCGCTGTAGAACTGACCGGACGCCACAGTGCCAGCGTCCGGTTGGAGTCCAGTAAGCTCCCTCAACGACCGAACGCGTCTGGTCGACTGTAACCGGATGCGCTGCGCGTCCGATCAAAAAGCTAAAACACGCGTAGACACTGAACACTAACCAGACGCGTCTGGTCAAACAGAGACCACGTCCGGTCCAGCGTCCGGTCACCACTGTGACCTCCGTTCGCCTCCATTTGCCTCCGTTTGATTTCTGACTTCCGGCGTAGTGGAAAATAGGCGTTTCAATTCCTCGAAAACACCTTCGCAAATGTGCTAACACCACCAAGTGATCACGTCATGTGCGAGTGTGTTAGCATTTTCACAATCATTTTTCGAGGCGTTATTAGTTCTATCCAAATGCATATGATTATGAAATGCACATCTAGAGGCACTTAGGAGTTCAATAGCCGCGTCATTCCCCTCTTTATAGTATGACTATCTATCCTATAATGTAACCACACCCACTAGGTGTCTTGGTTACTAAAACACAACCCTTAAGCATATACCTTTGTCTTGATCATGTAGAGTTGCGTCCAAATCTAAGTGTGTCCATCATGATCACCATGTCCATCTTGCCACCAACCTTGGAATGTACTAATCCTCATATGCTACATACAACTTAGGCATAGGATTAGTACTTAGGCATTGTCACTAATTACCAACACCAAACATAGGACTTTCAAGCGTGCCCAAGCCACCATCAGATCCTCGACGGAGACCAGCTACCCACAGACTCGACGGTGTCATCTTCTGCAGTAAGAACTTCCCAGTCAACTTCATCTTCGACAATGAGCACTTCCCAGTCAACTTGGTCCTCGCTACCGCTGCTAAGGGCGATCAAATTCACCCCCATCACGTCGGCATCAGCAGGGGGAATGGAGACGGGATTGACCACAGGAGCAGCCGCTGGATCCTCCTCCTCCCGCAAAGACGGAACCGGTCTCGATGTCCCGGCAGGCGGAGCATCCTTCACCACCGGAGCCTCATGTGCACCAAGAGACGATGACGTCGGCGATGAAGATGCTGACGATGAAGAAACTCCGTTCGATGACACCGTCTTAACCACGGTTCTTGAAGGGCGAGCAAGCGACAAGCGCGGAACCTTACGGACGCAACGTCTTTGGATGAATTTTTTCTTCGCCATTTTGGCTGTGGTAAGACTGAAAAGATAAGAGTACCGAAACAATCGCGGAAGGGGCAGTTAAATAGAGCCAAGCCATCTCCTTAAGTAGTCCAACAACCTCCTCGAGATAAAGACATAATTAATTTTTCTTCCTAAAATTAAGGGCAGAGTCAATCCCTTCACCAAAACCAACATGGCGCTTCGGTTTCCAACATTAATTGTGCAACGCAACCAGCGTGAAAGCAGTGCACTTTTTCATGCAGAGCAACTCAACAGATAGAACAACTGAATTCTTCTTGTTACAAAGAAAAAGACAAAATACTTGGACAATTCTCAAGTTTGGATGAAAGCAAGGGGGCTGACAAATCCAGCACTCGAACCGATCTTGGGTTGTTCTCACGACCCGGATGAGAGCCAGAGGTGCTCGCTTGATCTCGAGTTATTTTCACAACCGGATGAGAGCAAAAGAGCTGAAAAGATGCTTGAGTCCGCAATTTACAAATCAAGAGCAAAAGAGCTGAAAAGATGCTTGAGCTCACCTTGTTCCAAGTCTTTTCAGGCTTAGATGAGAGTAAGAAGGTTGAAAAGCCAACACTCGACCTATCCTGGGTTGTTCTGACGACCTAGATGAGAGCCAGATAGCACTCGCCCCATCCCAAGTTGTTCTACAACGGACGAAACAACCCAACTGATCCAGCACCGATACTCGACAAGACCCACAAAGATATAAAACAAAGAGCAAGGCTAGTTGGAGACACACAACTCAAAGGAACCTAGATACGCCTACAAAGGCTGAGGTTTATATCCGACACATATTTAAAGAATTCAAAAGTCTAGGAAAACAACTCGAAAAGATTCACCCGAATGATTCAAGCAAGATAGTAAAGATGTATCCAAAGAACCGGAATTCCTTTACAAAAGCACAATACAAAGTATATCTTTATAAAAAAGAGAGATGTGCCCAGATACTATAGAACCTAACTATCAACTTCGTCATCAGAAGGCGGGAGATGAATATCAAGCTTCTCAGCAATGAAGTTGGCCAAGTCTTCAACTTCAGACTCTGCATTCTCGATGGACTTCAAGTAGTTGTCATCATTAGTGTCCTACCTAAGCTTTTCTAGAGAAACCGATGGTGCAAGAATATGGATGTGAGCCGAAATGTTCTTGACACATGCCCAGACCCCATCCTTCACAAAGCTCTGAAGATGCTCAGGAATAAGAGGGATGGACTCGCCCTAGGTCTTCCCATTATCTTCAGAAGTCCAAAGAAGCTTCGCAACAGTCTTGAAAGATTTCCACAAAGTTGCAAACCATTGGTCAGATGTCACCAGCTTTTTGGACAAATCCTCAATGGTTTTCATCCCCTGCACAAGATCTCGGTCAGCACCAAGCCTAATCAACTGAGCACGAGCGAGCTCTTCTTCGGCACGAGCCTTTACCTCTTCGGCCCTATTATGACTAGATTAAACCAATATCTTCATATCTTCAATATTAGTCAATAACGTCTGCTTATCTTTTCGAAGGGCTGAACAAGACAATAAAATAAAATCAGGCAAAAAAGGAGCAAGAAATAAAGAAAAAGAGGGAACAAGTATAAATGAACTCGGAATACCATCACACTCTTTCTTCATGGCCTCTACCTTCTTCAAGGCTTCCTAGACCGCAACATTCCTCCGCTCCTCCACCTCAATCATATGAGCACAGAGAGCTTTTTCCTCCCTCTGGTGCGTCTGACGCTCACTCTCCATCTCCGCCCGGCAGAGGTCTAGATCCGTCTTCATAACACTAATTTCGGAGGTCAACTTTTTCTCGGTCTCAGTCGAGAAAAAGAAGTCGACATGGTCCCGAGAGAATGATTGATTAAAAAGACAAAGGGAAAGAGAGACAAGGCATAAGAACCCAAGAGGACCAACAAAATAGTAACTTAAGAAAATCTTACCTGGAGTTTCTGTCCAAAATAAGCAGCACCAGCCGTCAGAATTCCCCACTCCGTAGTCAGCTCTAACAAGCGACGGGCGGCGTCGAATTCCCAGAACACGTCGTCATCTAGACGTTGACTACTAGTACCAAGGGTAACATGAGGAGAGACTCACTGATGCAAGATGACAAGACCAAGGCCACAATCTGGGCAGCAAAAGCCCCGGCTACCTCCTTAGACAAACTTGCCGCCATAGTCACCGCCATCCTCGGAGTAGGTGACTCTACGACAGCATGTTCATCAAAGGCCACCGTCTCCCTCACAACTGCCTCGCTGACTGTGCGTTCTGAGTCATGAGACTCAGTACATAAGGCCACACCACTGGAATGCGAAGAAGCTGGTCAAGGGTCAAAAGAAGGCACGGGCGAAGACGTGCAAGACGATGGACAACCTCAACGATACAAGAAAAATGGAAAACGGAAGCACACAACCCAACTAGGATTCACTTACTTGGCCGACTTCTTCAAACTAAAACTCCCAAGCCGAGCTGAAGGTTTCGGCGGAGGCATGGTGGTAGAAAAGACATCTTCACCATCCAGCGCTAGGGATGGCGTGATCGACAACTGAGCCCCAGGCGAACTCAGCCTCGACGACCGCTTGCTGTGAAAGGATAAAGACAAGTCAAAAGAAGCGATCAAGAATAATAGCAAGAAAACAAAAATACAAAAACAACTCACCGACGAGTGTTGAGGGTCACATCTTCTTCCTCATCCGCCTCGCCCTCAAGCAACTCAACCATAGTACCATCTGAGAAAAGAAAAAAGTACTCGGTTATACACATAAACAAACAACAAGGGGGACAAAACAAATTGATATGCTCACCTAGGAGCATGCTACCTACAACTTGAGTACCTAGAAGAGTACCCGGTTGACGAGGCTTCTTGGTGACAGACGCACTGGCGGAAGCATCATCTGCCCGCGCCCTCTTATTGATGGAACGAGGAGCTCGAGAAACTAGGCGTGCCACATATTCAACATATTGGACTAATTCATTGCAAGAAGCACCAAGAAGAACTGTGGATACTAGAGACTTACTAGCCGGAGCCGCTACGGCTAGACTTCCTCTAGCCTCCTCACTAGCTAGGTTGTCATCAGTAGAAACTGGATCAACAAAGTTACGCCCTAATTCCTACAAGATGACCAAAAGAGAAGGAATAAGCAGAAAACTGAAGATAGAAAGTACCAACAACAAAAGATATATAAAGAAAAGTACTCGCGAAAAGTAAAACAACTCATAGCAGGGGGCGGATTATCTCCACAATATTCAGGAACTACGTGGGGGACAATGGTAACCCCCTTTAGAACCTTCCTCAGGCGCTCAAGTACCTCCTCTTCAGTCAACTCAAGGGCAGGAACCATCCAAGATGGGTCTTCAGCCTCAGAATACTCAAAGCCAAGATGCTCTCTCTCTCTCTCTCTCTCCTTCAGGGGTTGAACTCGGTGACGCATATAGCTGGCGATGATCCCAAAACCGGCCAAACCTTGCTGCTTTAGAGTCCGAATTCTCTCAAGAAGAGGCTTGATGGCCTGGAGCTCATCGCTTGTCAAAGAGTTTTTCTCCCAACGATCATTGACCGAGGGACCAGAATCAGAATGAACAGCAAGAGGAGAAATCATGTTTGCATCATAAAACCACTCGGAACGCCAGTCTCGAACAGAATCAACAAGATCATAATAAAAAAGAGGATTTTCTTCCCTTGACGGAATTGGATGCCACAACCATCCAACGGAGAAGTACTGTCACTTCGAGGATGTGGCATCAAACGAAAAAAGAAATGAAACAAAGAGATTGAAGGAACGATGCCAATGAAAGCTTCACAGAGATGGATGAACACTAACAGATGGAGGACAGCGTTCGGAGTAAGGTGGTTCAGAGAAATACCGAAATAATGGAGAAAACGATGAAGAAAGGCAGAAGCAGGCAAGCAGAGGCCAGCTCGAACAAAAGAGATAAAAAGAATGATCTCACCAGGACCAGGAGTAGGAACCCGATGCTGGCCGGGACCTTCCAATCAGTAAAGTCCTTATCCTGGATTAGGCCGTCCTTGACCAAATCACGCAACTGATCCTCCGTGGTAGTCGAAACCGGCCAGAGCTTCTCCACAGCGTTCATAGCGACGAATTCTTGATTTTCGATGACCGAGAGCGACGCCTCCTCGTCCACTAAGACCTCCTTCGACTTGCTCGTTGACTTCTCCTTGCCCATACAATGGAAAGGATCTAAGGTTGGCGGCAAGAGTTCGACGACGTCGGCAACGGCGGTGGTGGAACTCTAGAGGTTAGGGTTTTGCAAAGGTTGAATGCTAAAGGGCAAGGACAGGGTAAGAAAGAAGAAGAAGAAGGGCCCTTAAATAGTAAAAACACGGCCCATCAGGCCCGCATAACGCGGCGTGGAAATGCAATGGTCTGTTTTTTTTGCCATAACTGACACAGCCAAAACGACGGGTGATGCAAACTTTCGCAATGGTACAGTGCAACGAGCAGATTTTAGAGTTATCCATTCACATTGCGCCATTGTCGAATCGTTACAGATTGCACAACTCAGAAAGAACTCACCATCCACAAGATTCATAGAAGACGTTATAGTACGCCTCCAGAGAACCCATATACTTCAGAAACAATTCGGATCATACTCAAAAGCACTCAGACAACAAAAAGGAGACAACAATTGAGAAAGAAAGATTTTTTATTATAAATATCATCAAAGAACATAAGGTTATAGACCTTACAAGACCCAATGAACTCGGTACTACGACGAGCAAGGTAGCAACAAGACCCAGGCAGAACTCAGCTCTGGAAATGACTACGTGCTCCCAGCCATAACACGGTAGAAGACAACCAACTCGGATATACTGTTTTCTTCAAAGGAAGGGCACATTGCATCCAAGACGGATATCAGCAGCATAGCGGGACAACCCGGACCAGGCGAGGCTCACAGACATCAGTCTACCCAAGCCCGATGTGATCCTAGATCAGACGCTGATCTGCACCGGACAATCGCAAGGCAGTGCAGAAGGATCAACTCGAAGCTACTGGATGATGGAATGCATCCCACATGACAAGACTTTTTCCACCTACCACCACGTACTACCTGGTACAATGCTGCCGTGAGATTAGTCTACCTCCAATCTCGATCACAAGACTTCTTTCACTTGCTACAAGACTTACAAGACACACAACTCACTCCCGGGGGCTGCTCTACTTCACAAACTATCATAATCATGGCTATAGAGGCCTCGGACTATACAATAAGGCACTTGATGAATAGAAGTGGCACACCAAGAGGGTATTTATAGGCCAAACAGCGGCGTACATAGACCAGGAGCACCAACAGAACAAGCCTCACAAAGGTATCAGTAAAAAGACAGAAAGTAGTAAGTAGAGGACACACGCATGAAGGAACAGTATTAAAGGACAAGCATATTCGAAAGAATATACCGATATTGTACACCTCGTGACTACATAGAATTCAATTCAACTGCCAACCACCACCAACATCGAATATAAATCTGGCTACCTAAGAAGACAATAGAAGACCCTCTATCCGAGTTCTTAATGATTGAAAAGAACTCGAAAAGATGCTCGGGGACTGCAGGGTACATATCCTGAGAAGAGATTTTTAGTTTTTTCGACAACCAGAGTTCAAGACCCTCCAACTTTTTGTTCTAAATAGCAAGAGGCTCGGGGGCTACACTCGGTGAGTGCGCTTTTTCTTTGAAAAATCGCACGTCACTTGAAAGACTTCATAAAAATAAGACTTCACATCGAAAGAACCCGAAATAAGGAAGTCTTCGAGTTCAACCATGAAATGCTCAGGGGCTTGTCGATGTGGGACCCATAGGGTTCCCCAACAATGTGACTATGAGTCGTGGGCCCTGGCCTGGCCCACGAACTAGAGCTAGGAGAGGTGTAGCATCCACTACACCGAATTCGAGTAGAATAGGCCAGACTAACCCGGATTCCTATGGAAAGTAACTTCTGTATCTAGTTCCGGACACCTTTGGATCCGACTAGTATTGTAACCGCACCACAACCTTCTCTACCGATATAAAGAGAGGCTGTAGGCACCCCTGTAACAAGGGACAAGATAACACAATCAATCCAACGCAAAGGCTAACGCCGACTGGACATAGGGTTATTACTCGATCACCGATTGAGGGCCCGAACCAGTATAAATCAACTGTCTCTGTGTTCACCGTCGAGTTCTAGCACGTACCGAAGCCCGAATAACTGTCCCGGGTACCCCCGTAGCAGGCTATCAGTGGTCAAACACCGACATTTACCTCTTCAGATCGTTACCGCTGTACAGGTTTTTGACAAAATGGAGAGAAGGGAACAAAATTATTAAGCACCAGTTTTGCGTTGGTCAAATTTGAAACGTTGGATTCTACTAAATCGGTGCAGTGGTGGGGGTGGACAATATTAGTTTGCTTACACCAAAATTTGGTTCAAACTACTGGGATCACTACTTAGATGCCTACTTGTGAGGTTCATTTTCTGACTTTCTGTTACATGTAAATAGTATGTGATTTTTTTTCTGTGAGGAAAGTGGAAGCGGTTCATGTATCTGAATTTTTAGAGAACGTGTTGAGGATATTTAACCATAGACGAAGCTTCACTACTACTACTGCTACTACTACAAAAAAAACCCTTATCACTATTGGCTTCAATATGTCATGACGGTTGGTTTCAAGGATTTGAACTCACAACCTCGACGTTCCCTCCAGCGTAATACCATCTCAGCTGCGCGACACTTAATAACTATATAACTGATGCTATTCTCTTTAACTTCACATTTATGAATCTTGTATTGTATATTTGATACTCTAAACAATCTGAAATGAAAAGGTTGTTAATTATAAAGTTGTAGATCTCATTGAGTAGTACAACTTTCATGCGATTTTCTTTCAATTCGAGATTGTTTAATAGGTCCGATAACTTATATTAAATATTTGGACATTCAAACCATCTCAAATTTAAAAGTTGTCAACTATAAAATTTAGATTTATTTGAACTCTACGAGGGCTAAAGTTTAGTAGTTAAAGTGATCTAAAGTTTGTTGGCTAAACTTTAAACCATAGGTTCCAAATGGGGCCTAACAGATTTGAACTTCATTCGTATATAGAAATTAAAAGGATCAATTGCATTAGTGCCCTTGTTTTCAATTCTAACTGCATGATTGTCACTGTTTTTTTTTACTTTGCAGATTTGTCTTTGTCTTTTTAATCCGAAGCATCCACTTTCCCCTATTTCGTGAAGGAGAGTTAACGGTGTTAAGTGAAGGCTGAAAAGACAAATGCCCTTGACATGAATGAAACAATAACAATCAATAGGATTTTTTTATATACAGGCCTATTGTGCATCTATTTTGGACGAATGACAACACATATTTTATATAAATATCAAATATTATATTTTGCAAGCATCACATGATACAAGATAATGAAGAGAGAACCAGGTCATGTATATATATAACCAAAATATTGGCATCATCATGCAAGAGCTCACACGAACCACATCAAGGTTCGCATGTCCTAATCACAACTAAGTGCACCAAAATAAAGTCACCACATGCCAAGATCATGTTTAGGTGTGCAGCCCTCCTCACAAGCCCGCTCTGCAGCGCCGTCGAAAAGCCCACAGCTTCGCAGTGCTCCGCGGCGCCTGCTCACAACAAGGGGTGTGTGGCCCCGCGTCTCTTGTCCTGCTCTACCGCTGGGTCGTAGCGCCACCTGCTCATCACGTTGCCGGCCCATCGGGCAGGCCCACCGCGTCGGCATCCCGCCGCATAGGCCCGCTCACTGCGCCCCAGCACCATTCCGCCGCACAGGCCCGCCCGCCACGCCGCATGGCCGACCCGCCTCCGCCACGCCCCGGCCACCGCGCAACACCGCCTGCTCACCTTTTTTTGAAGCCATGTGGGTTGGATGGAGAACAGGAGGAGTCTATGTGTTTTGGATAAGGGGTTGTGATGAGGACACGACACCATCGGATACGACCATAGATTATAAGGTGCGCTCGTTCCTATATTTACATAGTGATTTTGAGTACAATTCACTTGGTTCCACATGTACGTGTCACTATTTGAATGTAGGTACATATATGTCTCAAAGTGCAAGTCCATCAAAGTTAAACTTTCGGTTCGTCGGTAGCCCGACAGTGCTTCATTGCGAAGATCATAAGTCGTCCACCCGGAGTGCAATTGAGGTCAATGAACACTTGATGGAAAGATTATTTGATAAGCTTTCAAATAGATCTGGTCTCACCTCAATATCACGTCAACAAGGTCTCCAAATCATTGTGACAAGTTGTCGCTGTTTCTGCCGAGAACTACGACGTCGTCGTGGGCTCGTTATTCATACTTAGGATCCAGGCCTAAGTTGGATCACGCCCCAAGAAAATAGAGAACACCCAAGAGATGCTCAAGGACGTCCTCCACCATGGCCACCACCTTAGGAGGCAACCAAGGGCGTCCAAGCCAAGCTGGAGGCCCAATCCATGTGAAGTTCGAGTCCATCTCGGGCTCCAGGAGCAATCTGTAGTAAAACAGACACCCAGGTCGTATACGGACTCCGTTTTCGACGATCCATATATGGATGGAAAGATAATTTTATAAGCTAACCAATGGCTTTGGTTTGAGGCCCAAATTCCATCGGAGTCAATGGAAATCGTCAAAACAAATTGACATCCAGAATCTGTCAAGGCGCTGCGTTGGGCCGTTTGGCCCTTGTAACGTGTCGAGACTTCTTAGCGACGTGAGTAGGGGTCCTTGACACCCCTTAGGCTTTATAATCAGTATGTTAGGGTTTGAGTTTTGCTTAGATTATTATGTCCATTGACAGTCGCCGTCTATCGGTTTGCGAGACCCTAACTTCGAGTGCTTAATCATTCATCTGCAATTGTCACTTCAATTGAGTTACGTTTTATCTTGTTCTTGCTTATGTTCTTCAATTCGCAGCAGGGATTAGCCTTCGTGGCGAGGTCAACCGGTTTGTGACACGGTTGATAACCAGAGGAGACGTGGTGCTAAGGTTGTAGGGTTCGGGTCTTTGTGATCTGGAGCCGGATCGATGTGTCGCTTCCGACCAAATCGATAGTTATCTTGAACCTGACGGAAGATCGGAAATCACGTCCCCGTTAGGTTGTATAACCTTTTTTTTTCTTTTTTTTCAAATATTTTTTCTTGGACATTATTTATTAGCAGCTCCCAGAGTCCAGAAGCAAGGGTAGACGGCAGCTTCGGATTAAAAAAACAGAGGTAAATATACAAGCTTTAAAAAAGAGAGACAATCTTGTAGTTAGAGTTAAAAACAAGGGTAGTAATGCAGTTGTCCCAAATTAAAATTACACCGACCGATCCATCGTCCATGCATGATCGTCTGATGATCTGATAATGTCCGGGGGCATGCGATGCGATGCATGCATCTTTCCATGTCGATCGATCTGCGCTAGCTGCTGCCCGTTCTCTCTTGTCAGCTTCCACTCCGCCAGCATTACCAAACTGTTGCCGGCCAGTGGACAGACATTTAAGCAAGCCGAGCGCGTATGGCAGCTTCTCACCCGTGCATGAGCTGCCAAAGCATGGGAGAGAACTGCCTGGCGTGGCTCTTGTAGACTTGCACCTGTCAGATCGATCGCCGGCGAGAGAAGGTTCAAGGCAGGCACGCAGATCAACACGCCCATCCCCGGATCGAGCCGTGCTACGCGCGAAGGAAACGTCGCACTGGCCCGCCGGGGTGCCAACCAGCAGAGCGACGCATCCGTCTGTGCAGCATCCAGCAGGCGCCTACGACGCCACGACGGAGGCGGCTGTGCCCTCATCATAGTCACCGGGAACGTGGTACGGTGGCACGTTCCACGTTCCGGGAACGTGCGTTCCCGTTCCAGGAACATGGATCAGTTTCATCCTAACAGTGAAAAATCCTTTCTCAAGGAGCGTTCTATGTTCCACGATCCTCGTTCCATGACTCAATCGTTCCGGGAGCTTTGTCACTGTGGCCCCCATGCTCCGTACCACTCGCGCGATCTCGCAAGAGGATCCTTGGTACGTGTCGATCACGATCACGAATATATTCACGATGACTCAAAAAGTTCGACGGCCATGTTGCACGGCAGTGCGTGAACGCGATGCGTCGTCCCGACGCGCTCGGCCTCGTGCGCCGCGGCATCGAGATCGGCCGGCGCATCCGTCTGTGCAGCCTCCAGCAGGCGCCTACGACGGAGGCGGCGGCTGTGCCCCCATGCTCCGTACCACTCGCGCGATCTCGCAAGAGGATCCTTGGTACGTATCGATCACGATGACTCGAAAAGTTCGACGGCCATGTTGCACGGCAGTGCGTGAACGCGATGCGGCGTCCCGACGCGCTCGGCCTCGTGCGCCGCGGCATCGAGATCGGCCGGCGCATCGTCGCGCGCCTAGAAGAGGGTACACTCCTGACGTGGACGGCTCGACGTGACCGGTGACGCCGCATCATATCGAGCTCTTGGTAGCTAGCCCGTGGCGGCTTCCTCCCGCACGACAGGAGGCCATGGGCCGCCGGTGCGCGACAAGGCAAGCAGGCAGGCGCGCGCGGCGGGCGACAGGGGCCGATGATGATGTGCGGGGGGAGACGACGACGCGCGGACATGGTGGGGGCGCGCGGTAAATGAGCTGCCCGATCGGCCGGCCCCTTGCTTGTATCCATCTCCTCAACCCATACCGCATCGATATGCAATCCTCCCCCGGAGTCGATCGATCGATCGCCGCAAGCGGACGAGCTGGAAGCGCGCATGCGTTGCAATTTCATTGAGCTACTGTATGCCGTGCCAACAGGCCACTGATCTGAATATCTGATCATGCATTTTGCAGCGCCCCTGTCTAGCTCGTGGCTGGCAGTCTGGACGCGCGCGAGTCGGCGGACGGGACGACGGGGCCCGCCGGCGCGGGAGCAATCGTGTCGTGTGAGGGGGACGCGTCGGGCTGGGCCTGCTGGGACCGCCGGTGCCTGGCCCAGCGGGCGATTGGATGGCGGACGGGCCCGAGCGCGCAGTGGTAGTGTAGTACCGCTACTCCGGCTGTCTACTTTCCGTTTCACTCTGTCTCCCTATTGGCTCGGATACATAGATGTACTGGCTCGGCCGCGAGGTTGTATGTACTCTAGGTCAAGTATGCTGCAGTGTGATCATGTATCTTGGAGCCTCAAAAGCACGCGAGACGCGGCTGGCTCGGCGTCATGGCCTCGTCCTGGGGATCCGATGGAGTGCATTTCGAGCGAGGGATCCAGGATCCAGAACGACCGTTGTACACTAACCGTACGTAATGCACGGTGATCGATCGGACGGGACAAGGTACTACTTTCACAGTGTACGACCAGCTGATCGAGTGACACAGTGTGATCGATCGACACCGTGACAGCTAGACGTCGCAGTCAGAGTCAGGCACGGTTGCCCACTCGGATTCGGGCCTCTGCACGGAGACGCCATCACGTCGCGCTCTCACCCACTCCTACTCGTGTCAAGATACTTTGGCGGCCGCCGCATTTCGATCACTTCTCTGCTCCCTGTGTTAATGCGGTATGGCGAGCGCCGGAGAGGCGGATATGCTCGTGCGCCAGGGCCGCGATCCGTGCCGTACTGCTCGTCTGTGTCCAAGCGAACAGTGAAGTTTCGGTAGGGGGGAACTGCACGGCCTCATCGCCAGCGAGGGAGTTGTGTGACCTGGCTACAGTGCCCAAGAACGCCATCCCACTGACAATGGAGAATTTCGCTACAGCGATCGATGTGCGTATGTGGTATGCCCATGCCCTGCCGATGAAGTATGATGAACCGATGTCCTGGTCGCCAGCAGCAACGTTCAACAAGCGTGACAGCAGCGGGAAAAGCGTTTCGGCAGGGCCAGCGTAGCTTTTCTGGAAATGGATGCATGCATCCGACGTCGTCCGTGGCGCGTGTGTCGCCGCAGGGTTAAAAAACCGGTCGGTTTACCGCGGTAAACCGTGGTTACCGCCCTTACCGGACCGGACCGGTTCCGGTCCGGTCCGGTTAGGTATTCCCCAAATTCAAATTTAAAATTTGAAAAAAAATACTGAAAAATTCCTAAAAATAGTTCATGAATTATAGAAGCCAATGATGTAAAAATTTTTCAAATTCGAGTTCGTTTGGTATTTATTTATACGTATAGAAGTTTGAAAAAAAAGAAAAAAATCCCGGTCCCGGCCCGTTAAAGCCCCTAAATTCAAATTTAAAATTTGAAAAAAAAACAAAAAATGCTGAAAAAATTCCTAAAAATAGTTCATGATTTATAGAAGCCAATGGTGTAAAATTTTTTCAAATTCGAGTTCGTTTAGTATTTATTTATACGTATAGAAGTTTGAAAAAAAAAAGAAAAAAGAAAATTCCAAACTCAAACCGAGCGGTAAACCGGTCAAACCGGCCGGTTACTGCTCCAAACCGGCCGGTAAACCGGACCCGAACCGAACTGAAGGAGTGTTTGAATTTAAATTTGAATTCGGCCGGTTACCGACCGGTTACCGGTAAACCGGGCCGGTTTACCGCTACCGGAGGCCGGCGGTTACCGGAAACCGGTCGGTAAAAAAAACCCTGCGTCGCCGTCTACCAGGCAAGCTTCCATGCAGCTCGCAGCTGGGTCACCGTGAAAGCGAGTCCCGATCGAGCTCCCTGCCTCAGGCGTACGGTGCCGTCACGCAAGGTGCTACACTGCTAGCTACTGCACCTCACGTCGAGTGGCGTCGTCGTCACCGCATGAGATGAGAGAGATCAGAGAGGTGAGGGAGCCATGGAGTGAGCAAGAACTGGGGACGGCGAGAGAGATGCCCGGCTCACCCAGTCTTCTTCCGATGAAAGATCAGGTGAGATGCGTACGTACTTGCACGCCGGATAATCACGATATCACATTACTGCCTTTCCGGCACTGGGAATTTCATGAGAACCCGCAAAAATATGACGTGACAACGCACACAATTCGACGGCTGTGTTTAGTTCCCAAATTTGAAGTGACAAAAATTACTGTAGCGATACTGTAGCATTTTCGTTTGTATTTGGTAATAATTGTTCAACCGTTGACTAATTAGACTCAAAACGTTTGTTTCGTAAAGTACAACCAAATTGTACAATTAATTTTTGATTTTATCCACATTTAGTACTCTATGGCAAGTTTGATATGATGAGAATTTTTTTTTACGTAGTACATTTTTCAATGTAACTAAACACAGCCGACGTGATATCAGCGGCGGATACTGATATCGGGAGCAGTGTGTCCACTGTCCAGTCAATCGAGAGCGTCAACAATCAGTCGCATAACGTGAGACGTATGGGGGGACGCAATTTCTCCACCTGCACTCGATAACTACCGCTGCCAAAAGAAAGCCGAGATGCCCGGCGATCCCAGAAACCACCGCTGCCTAGCCTTGGAGAGACTAGGAAGTTCCAGGAACACTGTTTTTATCCTTTCCCCAAGGGACACAGTGCGTTCAATCGTTCATGTACGTGCAGCGATTAACTCTCCAGTCTCGACACAAGTGAGCGTGACCGAATAGTTTGGCAACTCGAAATCCGGTGCTCTGGTGGTTGTCAGTTTTGTATACGACGGGAGCATGTCCACTGATTTTTACTCCTTCGATAAATTGCCTGGATGCATATAAGTGAGTTTGCGTTGTGTATTCACGAAAGGGTGCGAAGGTATAGCTCGCTGCTGCAGCTGCAAATTTAAAACTGCGTGTTACTGTAGCGGCATCAAGTGTAGCTGCAGCCGCTGCCAACGGTAAGCAGAAGATAACGGACCCAATTGTGCAACTAAATAAACTTTTTTTTAGAAAAAAGTAAATTGTGCAACTAAAGAGGGTATGCAGCTGAACTGACGTAAACTGTGCTTCGTATCACTCAGAAATGCGAAGCGGCTAGTGGAGACGCACTATCCTCCCAGACCGGCCACTTTCGCAGTTTCGCTAGATTCATTGCAAAACATAATTGTGACAACTGACCAGTGACGACTGATGCATGTCTATCTAACAAAGAAAAAGAACACAGCAACATCTTCCGGAGATATTATCTTCATCTTATCTTAGATGCGGGTACTCTTTTGGTCGAACAATTGGAAGGCCAGAGTTGAAAGAAGACGGAACTCTGCTTACATGGAACGCAGTCAGTGAGTTCCTTTGACGTCAACTCAGTGTGTGTAAATCTCAGCTATAAGAAAAGTATTACTCAGATCACAGAGATATGACAATCCACATACTAGCAAGCAAATCTCTGCAACTATTGTGCTTTCAGAATCTTGCAACAGAACGCACATCACCTACCGCTGGCATAAAACGAGATAAATTGGAATTACACGCCTCAATCATTTAGGCGCGCGAATGCAAAAATCTCATCAATCATTGCAGGTTCTGATAATGTGAATGTGTAACAGGAACATGACCAAGAGAAGCAGCAACTTATGATGCGGCAGGTCAGCTTCATGCTCAGTGACACTTCATCAGATGCAAACACTTGGATAAATATATTTGGAGGTTAGGAGCTTCAAATCAGCAGAAATGTATCTCAATTTCGTGGGACCTAGGATTAGGATGGGCCAAATGATTATAACCTTCGGTCTAACATTCAGTGTCTGCAAATGCATCCTTAAATCACAAGGAACAAAAATAACTATACAATGAAATGGATATCTTTCGTCATTTCACCAAATGGTAGCTTATTTGTTAGACATGCAGAAAACAGGTACTCCCTCCCTTTCAAATTATAATACGTTTTGACATCTCTTGATACATTGTTTTTACTATGTATCTAGACATATGAAGAATCAAGATTCGTAACCAATCCTTGTCTTGTCTAACTTCTTGACCAAACAGCAAGCATGGAACTTTACAAGAAGAACTTAAAAGAAAAGGATAATTGAACTACGTTGAAAGAAAGAAATAGATAGCTGGAAAAGACTAACACTATCAGTGTATATCTAAGTGCAAGCAAAATCTACGTATCTTGAAAAGCCACGTCTTATAATTTGGGATGGAGGGAGTGCGCAATAGACCCACCCCTCCCCCTTAACAGAAAATGAGGTTCAAGTTCAAAGAGAATGCTCATTTACATTAAAAATCTGCCTTTTTTACAATTTTATTGATGTTTTCCATTTGGCACACAAAGCAAAGGAAATTGGATAGGAATACCTGATATGCTATGCCCTAGAAAATTCCAATCAAAATCCACCACCTTTCATGTACATATTACAGACATGCGACAAACCTTTGCATCTAGATCCTCCATTCGCCAATCGTCACCTCTCTCCCTCTCCTAATAATAAGAAAAGAAAACATAACATCACAGGATAAGCCAAATCGTTGCACATCTTGTGAAACTGATTTAAGCAAAGATTGACAGAACTTTTCTCTATTGCAAAGATATGTTAACTGGTGGGGTCCATAAGAAAAATGCTAGATTCTCACTTTCCAACAGACATTCACTACCAGCTCAGATGGAGTGCCAACTAGTGGGATCCATTGAGAAGGGTACAGAATAAGCACTGTGGTAGCTGATATAGGAAAATGGAAACACCTATGATATGATTATGGCCATATGCCAGTGGCCCAGTGGCAGATACAGGATTTCAATCATGGGGGCATGGACCGAAACGATGCAATTCGCTAACAATGTAATATGACAACTGAATGACATTAAATAGTTAGGTGTGCGGATATAAGGATACAATTCACAAACACTTATCCGCAAGTATACAGAGGTAGTCATTGCCAATGTCTCTGTATGCATATTAGTTTCTTGCTTCTTTGTTATCCTTAATAAATTGATCAAGTGGAGCCTGTTGTGTTCTGCTTGTACCTGTACCCCCATGCACCTATACTACATCCGCCCCTGCTATATGCAAACGTGATTGCGCACAACCAAACCTTACTTTAACAACTAAATATGAAGGTCTGGCTGTAATAATATTACATCCTGTACTATAAAAGCTTACACAGTTACACCTTAATCTTATTATCTTCTACAGTTCTACTTGCTTTTACATATGAATAAGCAGAGTGCATAAACTACTTCACAAAGAGAGAAGGGTATAAAGTGTGAGGAGATGTTGGTTGTTGGGCCTTGGTAATGGCAGGAGGCATCACTGCAACAGTTGCAAAGTGCAAGTAGCTTCTAGCCTCACATAATTCAGAAATTGAAGACCAAAGAAGCCACTACACAATCATTAGCCCATCATTTAAGCGAACTACTATTGGTGTCCTCTTAACTATCATCAATGGATATTGATCTTCCCATGTATCATAAGCAAATAGCAGAATTCCTCACAATGGTTCACTAGACACTCACTACATTATTTATTCTTTATAAATGTAACAAATACAGTTATACATACATTGGAAATACATACATACATATATTTTTGCATCTTATTAGCCAACAAGAAGCTTAAGAAAGCCCCCATGTTTCCAGTTCTCTAGATGATTATGAGGTGTGCATCCTGTCATCATTATTCCCATAGACACAAAATAGCAAACCAAGGAAATCTAAGCATGCAATATTTCTTCCTTCTATTAAGGGGATATATGCAGTTTACCTTAACGTCTTACTTTAGAAATGAGTTTAACCCATGACTTTTGGGCGCCATCCAGCAATTACATCCTCTGGCAGAGCTTGAGTTTTGACAAAAGAATCCGTTGAGAAAATCGACTATGAAAGAACATGATCAAGTAAGGCTAGGATATCCAAGACCAACTCCTTAGGAAGATGTCAAAGAAACAAAAGCTAGCATCAAAAGGTACAATCCTCTCATGCCTAGCTAATACTTTGGAAAGAATGCATGTTGGTTTCTCAATGGCGTGTTTTTCATTACGCATACAACGTAAGAATAGCCAATTCACTGCTAGTAAAGAATTGGGATAATCAAGTATTGAGTCAACATGGATTTGGGTTCATGAGTGATACTTTCTGATATATCCCCTAATCTCCCCCAAAGCACTATTTCTTTTGTGGCTCCACTATGTTCTTTAATAATAATTTTGCTTAAATGTGTAGTTCATAAAACATGAGCAGTACACAGCATGCATATGCTGTGCAACTGGTCAAGCATTGGTATCTTCTGTTCAGGTGGAAAGAAAGCCAGAAACAAATTCATGGCACTATTAATAGCTACCGTTGTTCCATGTTCATTTTTTTTGCCAGATGTGGATGCCTGCTAGGCGAAAGAAACGGCATCAGACTCTGGTTCAGTTACATGTCAGACCTAAAGACATTGAATACTAATTACCAGAAAGATAAGCACAAAAATCATTGTGCAGTACATGGATATGTACCTTCATGTATGTTTTTACATGAGAAAGTGAATCTGGAACAGACCAGTTCTTATAGTGACCCAGGGCTATCTCCATGTGATATAGTTTAGGGCCCAGAGAGAGATCAGCAGCAGAAATTGTTCCGCCATTAATAAATGGACCCTGCACCACACAGTGTCCCAGAATTACACAGCAAATTTCAGATAAGCCACACAGAAATGAATACAAAGTTACCAAATATAATTTAAGATATCATATAATTACAAAGGTTCATGTGAAGTTAACATCATCGTTCATATGGACTGAATGTAATTTAAGATATCATATAACTAATTCATCTTAGCTGATATAAAACTTGAATCAAGTTTGTATAAGTTTGAACAGAACTCAAGGTTTCCATTTCTGATTGCTGATGGAAGGCAAGTGATAAATCGCCATATTCTGTATTTGAGAAGTGCTGATGTTATATTAAACAATCCAAGGATCTTGAAAGTTTAAATTTTCCATATGGGCATTTGGTTTATTAAAACTAAGTAGTTTGATACGAGCAAAAGGCAACTTTTGGAATCATTGTAGGGTAAAACTACATTTTAGATGACCAATAATTCTAAACCATGTAGAGGTAAATCAGAACCATGTAGGTTTAATCTGAATTCTGGCATGCAATGACGCAAACATGTGGCAGTGTCATGTAGCTTAATTTCTCCATTTTCACACACACATCACGGAAAAATCACTGTAAAAGCACTTTTTTCTCGAACGCGCAGGAGAGCTGCATATCATTATATTAAGAAGAAATCGTTGAAGAGGCACACCTATGGGGCCTTGCAGGCGCTAGTAGCCTCGCTCACCTAGAGGTCGGTAATAGATAATAAGGTGCGTTTTGTTGGGTCAAGTTGTGGGTTGATGTAAAAGGCAAGTTTGTTTCCTGTATGAGTATATAAGAGTTTGTGAGTGTGGTGGGTGTGTTGTAATTTATTTATTTATCCCCTTCTTAATGCAATGATATGCAGCTCTCCTGCAGATTCTACAAAAAAAAATATCAAGAACAAAAAAAGGGGGAAGAGCCCTTACAAACACACACGCACCCACACTGTCCAGGGGACTAAGCGAAGATTAGCATCTTTTACAAATTATAAAACAACCTCCACCTAAACTCAACTCATGCTCGGAACAATGGCTGAGAGGTAAGTAATGCCTTTAGCCCCAGTCAAACCCCAAAGACTGCAACTCCTCACCAGTGAGCAATAAAGCTCTAGCTATGTTTGGAGACAAACCATCAAACACACACCGGTTGTGATGAGTCCACAAGTAGAAGCACAAAAATCTATTACTATTTTGCAACGATTAGCATCATAGGTCATAAATGTAGCTTCATATTATTGTAACATGTGCCTTAGTAGAACATGAAGCAAGGCTAGTGTTATAGGTCATAAACATGAGTCTGGCTCATAGGGAAAATGAGACAGGAAACAAACAATAGCATCTAGTTCAATTTATATATACATACTCCCTCCATCCACAAAAGAATGCAATTCTCGTTTCTCGAGGAGCAAAACAGTTTAAACTTTGACTAAAGTTATATACAAAAGTACTAACATTCATTATAAAAAATAATATATTTTCATAATAAATTTATTTGGAGACATAAAGGCTAATACTATTTACTATAAACTTGGCCAAACTTGAGCTAGTTTGACCAGCACGGATCCCATAGTTGTATTCTTTTATGGACGGAGGGAGTATCAACAGATTTGAATCATTTAAAGATATGGAAATTTTGGATACATCTGTCAAATGTGCACCAGCTGATGGATTCTAGAGGAATTTGCAGATTTTTTTTATGTCTGACATCAAACATGGTATAATTCATGCAACAATGCACAGGAATCTAAACAAGTATGTAGATATGACAAGTAGAAGGGGACTGCTGAAATTATACAAATATTGCAGCTCATGCAAAACAATTGTACTATTATGAACCATTCATGTAGCATTACAATTGCTACCAGCCCACTTACATTGTCTTTTAGATAACTATCAAATGAAGTAAGCTCATTAAGTAGTGCCTCTTCTGTTCCATCGCTTGGATCTTTGCTTTTGAGGAAACCAATGAAAGTGGAAAATATTTTTGACCCACTGTAATGAATTTATGCACAATAATTATGACACTCATAATAATAGAACTGTGAGTATTAACAAAGTAAAAAAAATAACAGGCTAAAGTTACAGATGGCTTCAAGATACAAATCAAACAACATTTCCATGTAGGATGTACCAATAAAGTCACTAATTTAGTGTCATAGATACCAACTCTGTTAATGATAAGGCATATTTTTGAACAACCACAATAATGAATCACATATTCTGTTAAGGGGATATGGAAAGGAAAATATAATAGTTTGTATGCTTTTCTTAGATGATGGAGAAGTTCCGGCTTCAGTCCTCTTCATAAGAGAGGCATCAGTCCACAAATAATACAAACACACCCAAAGTTTAAACGCTTAGACCAGTTCGCCATGCATAAATGCTCAGCACGAAAATGAAACAGATAATGAGAGAGAAATTAGCACAAAATAAGTGTGGATGACTGCAACAAGAGTGCTGAACACCCTTACAAAAGCGCAAAACAGGAGTTATTAATTAGGGCACTGGAAATATCACATACACTGAAGCTTTTTCTGGTGGAGTTGCCAAGGGTGGTTCAGGGTACTTCTCCTCTAATGTTTGTGTTATAACATCAGAATCACCAATCCATTTTTCCTCAAGCTTCACGATAGGCACTTTACCTTCTGGGTTGATTTCAAATAACCTAACGAAGCAAGACAAAAGCATGATGGTTCATGGGCTCATGGCCATGGAACTATCAAGCAGAGAAACATCCAGTAATAATCTGAAATTCTGAATTCAGAAAGGTTAGCCTTGTCTTGCAGATAGGTACCAATCCGGCTTATTAGCTAGATCAACTAGCTTCAGTTCATAAGGCAGATGCTTCTCCTCTATAGTCAACAAAACCCTCTGTGTGAAAGGACCTGTGGCCAACATGTGAAATTTAACTTAGACTGTCAAGTATTTCAATAATCAGAGCAAAAAAACTTGCAATGCAGTTAAAAACCTTAAACTGCGGTGTTACATTATAATATAAAGGAAACAGGATTGACACACACTTCCATTCTGGTAATATCAATGTAGCCCCACAGTACCAAACAGATGCCAATATTAATCTTCCAAATGTCTACTTTGAAAACTCCCCACCACCCCTCTTCGTCTCTTTTAAAGGAGATGTGTGTCTTGAACCCAGGCTGTCTAAGTGAGCCAGTGTTCAGGTAACCGTTAATATCTATTCGTATCAATAAACTCACTATTAATAAGATAAACTGCTGATGCCTAATGTTATACTGTGAATTATGCTGGCAGTAGTTTCCCTACTTGAGCTAAGCATGTACCAGACTGCAGAGCAAGTTTTGCTATTAATAAGCAAACATAGATTAGAAAAAGATAAACCTACTCTAGTTTGTTTCTGAATGCTGTTATTCTATTTCTATCACAGAAACAGTTATTCTGTGAAAGCTAAAACTCCCAGTACAAATATTTTGTTTTTTCTATACAAAATGAGCTCCTCTATTCTGTTATGTGGTGCTATTGGGATTAGGAGGATTGAGGAGGAAGAGAGCGGCGGCAATACTGTTCACGGGCTGAGAGGCAGAGGACCGGATGCTAGGGCTGTGCGCTAGGAACGCCGGCCGCGGGGCTTCACCCACGGCCGGCAAGAGAGAAGATATTTCCTTCTAATCTCTTGCTTGATTAGATTGATACATCTTCTCTCCTTATATAGAGAGGTTAACTTGACTCCTAAGCAAGCGACTCTTATATCTAATTAACCCTAACACTAATTGGTTGTACCATCAGCCCAGGCCCAATAGGCTCTTGCCATACTCTAACACTACACCTCACCTGGACATGCAGCTCGTCCTCGAGCTGCAACCTAACCAACTTATAACAATGACTCGACTCGACACAAACCTAACACCTAAAAACAAGCCTTTTACATCTCGACTTATTTTATTGACCTGAAATAGATTGCGACTCTTTATTGTTGACTCCTGAAGATACGGCGGACACCCTCCGCGTGATGGACCTGCACGTGTGTAGCCACCTGGATTCCATGGAGCCCACCGAAACGAGATGGGTGCACGGATATAGCCACCTGGAATTATGCGCGACAGCAACCAGCGGAGACGCCCTCGCGGCGGCAGGAGGCAGTGCGTTTCCGCAGGTGACAAAGAGGAAAACGCCTCCCCTACCACCACCATGCTCGCGCATGAAGACAACATCAGACCGGCGCGGTTGTTGGTGGCCGTTCGACGAGGCGAGGACGTGCACCCCTTTGCCGAGGTCGACCACCGTCAAGGCAGCCTCGTGTATCTGCCGGCGCATCTCCTGCATTCGGCGCCGCGCTATGAGGCCGCGTGCTGCAGCCTGCAGCCGCACCGCCGCAGACACATGGCTAGCATTCTCCCGCGCAAACGCCTTCTTCACGAGTTGTGGCAAGGCTGCTGCTGCAGCTGCAGGGACCTGGATGACATCCACGCCCCCGTAGAAGATGCCCTCGTAGTGCTGCTGTGGTGGCACGGGGCTGGGGGCGGTGAACGACGGGAAGGCGGCCGGCGACAGCGTGGTGGTGACACTGGTGGTGGCCGCCATGGCTGCTGGGGTGACCATGGTGGCCGCGGACGTCTGGGACCAAGCGGCCGGCTGCAGCGTGGTGGTGAAGTAGGTGGGAAACGCCGCCGTGCTGTTCACGCGCTCCGGGACGACCAGAACCGCCGTCGGGAAGGCCGGGATGCCCCCGGCCCTTGTCAGGTCTGGCGGCCGCGCGGAGGGCGATTGCCTACTTTCAAGCGCTGCCAGACGCGTGTTGAGGTCATCCATTTGGCGCTGCAGGCCGTAGACGACCGCCGTCAACGCGTTGATGGCGCCCATGGAAAGCGCAGACTGCTGCGTAGGCAGTGGCGGCGTGGTGGCCGTGGCGGCGGCGAAAACTGGCGGCGCGGTGGGTGAACCAGGACCAGCCATGGCCGCCGTGGTGGGGAACATGGCCGGCGTAGCAGGGGGCGCGGTGGTGAAGATGGCAGCAGAGGCGACGGATCAAGGCCTGATCTCCGATACCAAATTGTTATGTGGTGCTATTGGGATTAGGAGGATTGAGGAGGAAGAGAGCGGCGGCGCTACAGTACCCACGGCGCTACAGTACCGCGGGTACTGTTCACGGGCTGAGAGGCTGAGAGGCAGAGGACCGGATGCTAGGCTGTGCGCTAGGAACGCCGGCCGCGGGGCTTCACCCACGGCCGGCAAGAGAGAAGGTATTTCCTTCTAATCTCTTGCTTGATTAGATTGATACATCTTCTCTCCTTATATAGAGAGGTTAACTTGACTCCTAAGCAAGCGACTCTTATATCTAATTAACCCTAACACTAATGGGTTGTACCATCAGCCCAGGCCCAATAGGCTCTTGCCATACTCTAACATATTCTTACATTCTATCATTCCTTCCACATGGCACAAATTGACAACAAGGACTACCAATACAGCTTAAGCATACAGAAAAACAGGAATGCATCATATCCAGAGTCCAGAAACTTTTTTGTCATTAAGGCATTAACACATTCTATTGTCCCCGGTAAAGCTTTAAAGAGGTGTAGGGCAGGAGACAGCATTTTAATTAAGCAAGAAATTTCACTCCAAACCTCCTCAACATGTTCATCTCTTAATATACTATATTACATTAATATCAAACTTCACCAAAACACTGAAAATACAAATCACCCAACCTTCACCAAGCACTGGAAAAAATTTCTCCAAATATAAACTCGTCATAGAAGTGCACCTTCGGATTTTCCATGCATTGCTGTTAGCTAAATGATTCAGAGAACATACACTGTTTATATTGTCATGAAGATGATGACTAAAACAAGTGCACTAAATCAAATGCTATTTACCACAAAATTGGCTTGGTGCAGACTGCAGGACCAAACTATGTGCTGAAATAACTACATCCAAATCGCAGACATGTCAAATGCTGCTGTTTAGCTAAAACCTACCACCACGCATTTGATGCAATCTCAGGTTATTATATATTTTTTTTTTGCGCGTGTCTTCATAAACCACATACGGGTCATGATACCAACACGAAAATCAAATACCAATATATACCATTACTCTAAACGTGAAACAGAACTATCATTTGCAGTTGCACTCTTAACGCAGCAAATTAAAACCTCCCTGAATCCAATATAGCTAATACGCAACCAGCATTGTTGTCAGTTCACCTTGCATTCTATTCTATAGACTACAGCGCGCGCGCGCGCGCGCGCGAGAGAGAGAGAGAGAGAGAGAGAGAGAGAGAGCTTACAGTCTCCGAGGCGGCCAGGGACGGTGATGGACTCCTTAGCGCAGACCACGAGTGGCTGGGCCGAGGCGCGGGCCACATACAAGCGGCGCTGCGGCGCGGCATGGGGCAGAAGGCGGCCGCGGGAGCGGCGGAAGGTGGTGGCGAGCAGCGCTGAGGAGGGGCCAGCGGCCGTGGCGGCGGCGGAGGTGCCGCGGAGGAGGACGGCCATGCCTAACTGGCCGGAGCAGGTCGGCGCGGGGGAGGATGCGGTTCAGTCACGACGGGAGCACGCGGCGAGCGGTTGTGGCCCGGGAGGGGAAGCGGAGAGAGAAGCTTATCTGACCGCGTGGCACGGGCCTGTTTACTCAAAGCTTGGGCCTTGTGAAAAATTTTGGGTGAGTTTTTTAACATTTTTCGTCGTTATTTGATAAAATTTATTTAATTATAGACTAACTATGCTTAAAAGATTTATTTTGACTTTTACAGATAAACTGTGCAATTAGTTATTTTTTTACCTACATTTAATGTTCCATGCATACGTCCAAAGATTCGATGTAACGAGTACTGTGCAAACTTTTTTGGGTTAGGTGGCCAACTAAACAGGCCCTTATTTAGATTCTAAAATTGGGATCCCAATTTTGCAGAGTAAGTGTCACGTCATACTATAGTAATTTTGTTTTTATTTGGTAATAATTGTCCAAACATTGATTAATTAGGCTTAAAATGTTCATCTCGCAAAGTACAATAAAACTGTGCAATTAGTTTTTTATTTCATCTATATTTAGTACTCCATATATATACTGGCATTTTAATGTGACGGGGAATAAGAATTCTGCATAGTGAATTTGGTGACCAAATTAGAGAATCTAAACAAGGCCTTGGTATGCGTCCAGAATCGGATGCCTGTGAGCAGCCACGACGCCAGGCATTATTGATGAGTGGAGCTAAGGGCCGGTTTAGTTGTTAAAAATTTAGTAAAATAACACTGTAGTAAATTTTGTTGTTATTTGATAATTAATATATAATCATGGTCTAATTAGGTTTAAAATATTCGTCTCATCCATTTCGTCTAAACTATGTAATTTGTTTTATTTTTTATCTATATTTAATGCTTTATGTATGCGTCCAAAGATTCGATGTGACGGGGAATATTGAAAAATTTTGCAAATCTTTTTGCAACTAATCAGGGCCTAAGCAAAGAGGCCTGGACCTCCTTTCCAGAGGCTTCGTGTCGCGGGCTTGCCACCCTCCTTCTGGGCCTGGGCCGATTGACAGTTAGGTCTGGGCCGATTGACAGTTAGGTTTGGTTTCAGCCCCTGCATCGCCACGAGTTTATTTTTTATAAGAAAAAGTTCAAGGTCCCTTAACTGTGGTTGTCCGATTTTCTTTTTAATCTATAATCTCTATCTCTTCTCTGTCTATCTCTACAACTAAAAAGACTCGAATGTTATCGTCTGATGAGTAACTAATCGCTTCGCCCCCGCTCTCCAACCGTGCCTCGTCCGTCGGTTACCGCACGTCTTCCTTGCCTCGGGCAAACCCGCCCGGCGCCCCCTGCCGCGCCTCCCACTGCCTGCCGCGCGCCCCCCACCCCTCCCTCCCACCCTAAAGATTCCAGCCGTCGTCGCCCCATGTTCACCTCCCACGCCGAGGACGTCCTGGCCCATCCGGATCCAACAATGAGGCATCTCGGCCAGTGAGCAGACTGTCGGTCGTCGCCCTCGGCGGATCCAACGACGAGATGGACCTGCAAGGGTGGAGGCGCTCGCCCTTGTCGACTGTCGTGCGGCGGGGGCGGTGCATAGCTGTAGCTGGACGGAGGCGCGTGGACTGGGATTCACCGCCGCCAGTTCGCGTCCTCAACTAAGGTACGTCGTGCGATGCTTGGTTGACATCACCTGGTCTACATGAAGGCGCTTAGGGAGGACGACTTCGAGACTGACTCCTACAAGTTCGAGTGTGGCCGAAGGGAGGACAACGCGGTGATGAGGAGGCATCCTAGTTCTGCGGCCCGGCGTGGGTGTGAAGCACTCCGACTGGCAAACCGAACCTCTAGGATTCTATATCGGCCAAGTATCAACAAACGATGTTAGATTGTCAGTCATGGAGATTCGCCACTAGGAGCCAGCTGTCATTCATTAGTATATATATAACTATATATATTTGGTAGACTATCTAGCTATATTTCTCTGCCTAATCATTCGATAGTATAAAAGTGAATTGTTGATCATAATTTAGTCCTTTGGGACTGAATACGAAACAACCTAATGCAGTTTTGGGTGCAGGTGTTGCTGGGGTGCATCTTTCTTTCGATAAAAGTATCAATTACAAAATGATCAATCATAAACTACACAACTTAGGTTTGTGCATATAATTATATATACTTGGTAGACTATCTAGCTATATTCTTTGCCTAATCATTCGATAGTATAAAAGTGAATTGCTGATCATAATTTAGCTCCTTGGGACTGAATACGAAACAACCTAATGCAGTTTTGGGTGCAGGTGTTGCTGGGGTGCATCTTTCTTCCGATAAAAGTACCAATTACAAAATGATCAATCATAAACTACACAACTCAGGTTTGTGCATTACTGCTTCTTATACTGCCTTTGTTGAATTCCCATAAAATTATTGTGCCTATTGTTACAATAGTTAAATTACTTGTTTGACAAATGGTTCACATTTTGCCAAAATGGATGTAACTGTCAACAAGTTCGCTACTCAGTCCTAGCTGCAAGTTACATTTCAAAGTTATTGAAAGAAATCAAATATTTCATTTGATATATGTCGCAAAATAGAATAACATATTTCCTTTGATTCTTGCTTTATACAAAGTATGCACATTTTCCTTTATGACAGACTGCCAACATTTTTTGCAGACCCCAGTGCCCTCTTTTTTCTTGATTATCAGCTGCCACATGATTCAAATTGTGCCCTCTGAACCTAGAGTGTAGACGTTATTGTGACTCACATGTTAGATTTACTTCTCAGATCGAGGCTTATTAGTGCATCTACATCTGTAGTCTGTTCATACTCAGATTATGAATGGAAAGCCAAATTTAATTGTTTTTGTAAAAATGATTAGGAGTTACCAAATTGATATGTTGTTCCATCAGATGTGGATGCATGGTAAATAACAGAAGTACCTCTGTTTTTTCATGACCATGTTAATGCACACATTTCATTTAGAGGATACAGGAAAGAAAAAAACAAACTTTACAAAAAGTTCAGCAAGCCTTGGCTTGGCTGAGCTTAAGCACCAGAGTTTGGCTAGGTCCTAATAATTTACAATCACCATTTGCAACATAAACAACATCGGTCGCCAGCAGTCCTCAGTAGAGAAACTAAGTTGCTCGATGTTTGTTTCCTACCATGATCCACAAGTTGACCTCCTCGGCAACTCTAGCGACTATAAATCATCAGTATCTCGACCGCACAGAACCCACAATTGTTTCTGTACTCAGGACAGGCTTCGAGCCGCCAACCGCCTGCTCCGCCATGGCAGCACTGGCTTAGCAGGTGGCTGCTTAGGAGGCTCACGAATCAGCGGAGAGTCCCTCTTACTATGATATTTGTAATGTTCAAATGCCTCAAAGTGCATATTATCATTGTAATTTGTTCAGTTTTGGTGGTGCGGGTCCATAAAGCTACAATCTCATTGTTCTTTTGGTGTTCTTAAGACCAACCAACTTAGGTGTTCTAAACCTAATACTTCTAGAGTTATGTGGGGCCTTTTTCTTCCTGAATATGGAAGTAGAGCTCTAGGTCTTCCTATCTCATCATTCATGCTATGGTGCTCTTTGTTCCAAGAATTCAGTTTTAAACACAAAACCTTCTTTCAATATGATACATACATTAAGTGCCATGGTTCATGGGATTAAAGTAAGTGAAAGGATCAAGATGCCCAATAGGGGGGTGAATTGGGATTTTCTAAAAATTAATTGCAAGAATTAAATCCTACAAGCCAAAGTTCACCCTTAGTGCCTACTTATGTTCCTTGTGATTCTACCGGTAAAAGTTTTGCACCCTAAGTTCCAATCCTAGTCTAGCATGGCAATTCTAGGAAAGTAAACCAAGCAATGAAAGTAATACGAGAAAGTAAATGCTTGAAAGTAAGGGTAAGGAACACGACGATGTTTTCCTGAGGTATCGGAGAGTCGCCACTCCCCACTAGTCCTCGTTGGAGCACCCGCGCAAGGGTGTAGCTCCCCCTTGATCCGCGCAAGGATCAAGTGCTCTCTATGGGCTGATTCTTCGACACTCCGTCGCGGTGAATCGCCCAAAACCGCTCATAAGATGAGTTGGGTCATCCACAAGCTCCGCCGGATGATCACCAAACTCCCAATCACCACCAAGCCGTCTAGGTGATGGCGATCACCAAGAGTAACAAGCTAGAACTCTCACTTGACCATAACAAACCTAATGAGAAGATAGATGCACACTTGCTACTCCCTAGTCACTAATGAGGGATTCTCAAACTTTGATTCTCAAATCACTACCCTCACTAGGGCTCTTGCATTCCCTTGCACTTGAAAGGTGTTTCTCAGCTGAACAAATGAGCAAGAGACCTCTAAAAGAGGTGGAGGGGATGTATTTATACACCCCACAGTCAAATCCAACCGTTACCTGCCAACTCAGCAAAATACGCAATGACCGGACGCGCCGGTCGACGTGACCGGACGCGCCGGTCGAGCATAATGGTCGAAAACCTGAACAACACTGCTGAGTGACCGGACACACCGATCAGGGGTGACCAGACGCGTCCGATAGTGCAAGGTGCTTACTGTACTTTGACCTGACGCTCGACCGTGTCCGATCAGTGATGACCGGACGCATCAGGTCAGCAAAGTACCTTACTGGAACATGACCGGACGCGTCCGATCACTTCCCAGTCGCGTCCGATTAGTTGTTTTACCCTCTGAGACATGTGTCAGCATGATCACCGCGTCCGGTCCTCGCAAGGACCGTGTCCGGTCAACCATGCAGAAACGCAGTAACTGTTTAGCACGGATCGGACGCGTCCGGTCAAGACAGAGACCGCGTCCGGTCAAGGGAAAACGGCTCTAACTACTTCGAAACGCGACGCAACTTGAACCAAGTTGCTTCCAACTGAACTTTGAGCTTTTCTTGAGCTACCTAGTGCTAAGTTTGACAAGTGTGCACCACACCTAAACAAAAGACTCATCTAGGTCAAGCTACTCGCTCATGCCCCCCTTTATAGTACGGCTAAAGGAAAAAAGCGAAGATCCTAACGACTATTCCGAATGTAACTCAACACCTTAACATCCGGAATTAACCGTTCTTAATCTTGTCGTTGAAACTTTAAAAACCGAAACAATTTACATCAAGGGACATGAATACCATAGTGCCCAAAACAATCCTACTTCGGTTCATGCTGTCCAGAATGTTTTACTGTGGTATTTTGCTGTTGGATGTGGTGTGGTACCCTAAGAAATGCTACTTTTATAATTTTTAGGTGTTAGGGCCTTAACTGAAGAAGAACAGCTTTATCTTAGGTTAAGTAGATTAGGTGAGTACTTCTCTACCGGAGAGGAAATTTGCACCTACTATTTTGAAGTGATTTGAATAGAGCTTTAAAAATGTTGTAATGCATTTTATTCCGAGCATACTGCATCTTTCACTATGCATCCATGAGATTCATTATGCACTCATGCAATAGGTGTTCCGGAGGGGGTAACACTCCTCGAGTTCGAACAAGTGGTACCGGAGGAGATCCAGAACCAGCCGGAGCCAGCAGAGGAACCAACCGGCGGAGAAGCTTCCGCAGAAGACCTTCCTGAGTGCCCGGACCACCGGCCTTCGACCTTTCTCAAAGGCAAGCCCCGGTGCATGCTGAACCCATCATTTTATAAAATCTATCTTGAGTACTTTTAATTGTTTACTGCATTAAGTTATAGGAGTTGTATGAAAACAATTGTTGCATTATACCTGTCCTTGTCTATATATCGTACTTAATCCTATATTAGGTTTAGGCACGTGTCAATGCTTAGCCATGCTTAGTCCGGTAGAAGTCGGGTGATTTCCGGTCATCCGCGAGAGATAGGATTGGATCACGAGTGGCTCTATGGCTATCGTGGATGGAACCATGCTTTAAAATGAAATTGAGACCGGGCGGGAGTTCGATAGTACAGCCGCAAGACACTTCACGTCTTGGGTGTGGAGCTATGCCCGTCTGAGTCGTTTAAGGACCGATTCACTGTACGTCCTTGAGTCATGTTGAACGCAGTCTAACACTTAGTTGGCCGGATAAGTCGTTCCGACCGCGAAGCCGAGTAATGTGATTCAGGCCGGGAATCGAATGGTAGGTTGCTTCTTGGAGGAGAGAAAGGATGTGCTCGGGGACATTGGCGTGAGACCAAGGGGGGTTAGAGTCCCTATCACCTGGCAGAGTGTCGCCCTTGGGGTCGCGACATCATTCGGACCCGCGATTCCTGAATCATACGAAAGGTGGCTTGTGCGACCCTGGCAGGGGTCTGCGCGGTGAGTGTTAGAAATACCCCTCCAGCTGGATAGGAATTCGATTCGAATCGCCGTCGCTCCCGGTTAGTGAGCACTTGACTTGAGCAGCGGCAACGTAGATCTCGTTAATTAAACAGATGGTTAAGTGAATAATACAATGTTGCCACAAATTATACCTGCTATGGAAATAATGTTAATAATTGTTTGATGATAATCAAGTGCATGTTTAGTACAGGTGCTAAGATAGATGACAGGTAAATGCTAAAAATAACTGCTAGTACAGGTTATAAGAGTTTCAACTACTTATGCCTTTATGCAATTGTGGTGTCAGCTAGCCTCTTGTGTAAGCCTTGCATAATCCTTGGTGTCATATTATTTCTGGTTTTTGACGGGTAAGTCTAGCTGAGTACATTCCAGTACTCAGGGTTTATTCCCCCCTCTGTTGCAGATGATATGCTCTATCAAGGCTTCTGCAAGACGTGTCTTCACCCTGCGGGTGACGAAGACTAGATCACTAGGGCGTGATCATCTTTTATATACTTTTCTCATGCTTTTGCGGGTTGTTGATCAACAAGACTGGCAGTAGTTAAACAACTGGTGTGTGTGTTATGCTTCCGCTACTTTCCAAACTTGGTTTGTAATATTTGCAACTCCGTGGTGTAAACTTATTTCGGAACTACTTGTGAAATGTAACGTATGATGTGTATGTTGAATGATGCGATCCTGGTTGTAAGCAGTTTGGTTTGAAATCCTTCGCGGTTTCGATTGACTACCGGGATTATATGGGCTCAAGTTCGAAAATTTGAGCGCTTCGGTGCTTGTTTTTGTACTTGTGCTCTTATAATTTGGTCGGTTCTGTTACAAAAGTAAATCAAGCAATGAAAGTAATACGAGAAAGTAAATGCTTGAAAGTAAGGGTAAGGAACACGGCGATGTTTTCTCGAGGTATCGGAGAGTCGCCACTCCCCACTAGTCTTCGTTGGAGCACCCGCGTAAGGGTGTAGCTCCCTCTTGATCCGCTCAAGGATCAAGTGCTCTCTACGGGCTGATTCTTCGACACTCCGTCGCGGTGAATCACCCAAAACCGCTCACAAGATGAGTTGGGTCATCCACAAGTTCTGCCGGATGATCACCAAACTCCCAATCACCACCAAGCCGTCTAGGTGATCGACGTGACCGGACGCGCCGGTCGAGCGTAACGGTCGAAAACCTGAACAACACTGCTGAGTGACCGGACGCACCGATCAGGGGTGACCGGACATGTCCGATCGTGCAAGGTGCTTACTGTACTTTGACCTGACGCTCGACCGCGTCCGATCAGTGATGACCGGACGCGTCAGGTCAGCAAAGTATCTTACTGGAACGTGACCGGACGCGTCCGATCACTTCCCAGTCGCGTCCGATTATTTGTTTTACCCTCTAAGACACATGTCAGCATGATCACCACGTCTGGTCCTCGCAAGGACCGCATCCGGTCAACCGTGCAGAAACGCAGTAACTGTTTAGCACTGACCGGACGCGTCTGGTCAAGGGAAAACGGCTCTAACTACTTTGAAACGTGATGCAACTTGAACCAAGTTGCTTCCAACTGAACTTTGAGCTTTTCTTGAGCTACCTAGTGCTAAGTTTGACAAGTGTACACCACACCTAAACAAAAGACTCATCTAGGTCAAGCTACTCGCTCATGCCCCCCTTTATAGTACGGCCAAAGGAAAAAAGCGAAGATCCTAACGACTATTTCGAATGTAACTCAACATCTTGACATCCGGAACTAACCATCCTTAATCTTGTCGTTGAACCTTTGAAAACCGAAACGATTTCCATCAAGGGACATGAATACCATAGTGCTCAAAGCAGTTATCAACCCCATGACCTAACTTACCAAAGTTTCTGTAAAACACACGTTAGTCATGGTAATAATGTATTGTCATCAATTGCCGAAACCAACTCTCGGGGCCTAGATGCTTTCAGTAAGCTCTATTTCTCCTTATGCTAACCGGATGTGCTATTCCATCTATTTAATCCCAAGAATTCATGATCTTGTAAAGGCCTGTTGAAATTGTTGACTTATGCGAATTGATAAATTGGTAATATATTCCTCTTTCATTGAATTCAGGTCAATTGTCACAGTCAAGAATTCTCGCCATGTTGAGAAACTTCAACATTGTTTATTGCTTGCATTTCCCATGTTTGGCAATTATACTTCTCTACTATGAGAGCTAAATGGGTGTTTATGTGTGCACAAACTCGGATATATATTCTCCAAAAAAACGGATGTAGGATATCTAAGAGATGACATTGTTTTGTTTATTGCAAATATTAGTGCAAGAATATATAATTGCACAGGAAGTGCATCCTTTGGTAAGACAATCTGTTGTATGGATGGAATATGCTGCATCAATAGTAATGGCACATGTTTGAAAGGGGTCTATCTGCATATCTTTTTTTCTAAAATTCTTGTTCCTACCCTTCTCTTTTAATCATTCGAGGAGCAAGATTGTCTTGTTAGCGGAAGGAACTATCAATAACATGTGAGGTTCCCTTTCCATAGGAGCCAAGCGATTGTTGCTAGCACATTTTATTTGACATGGCTAACCATTTTGTGAGTGCCAGTAGCGCAAGTGTTATCAATGTTGGTTTCATTAGTGCCATGATATTTGGTCAACGTTATCTTTTCATTCGTCGGCATTTTTTTATAAGGTCATCGACATTGATTGTGTTGTCAGTAGAACACTATTTATATTTTTTTTGAAAACTATTTATGTTTTCTTTTTTACTCCCATCGCAACGCACGGGCACTCAGCTGGTAGCCTATAAAAGTCGTAGATAGGCAAACTTCCGTCCATAGACTCAAACTACTGCTCCCGTCGTAGATCGGCAAACTTCCGTCCATAGACTCAAACTACTGCTCCCGCAACGGTCAACGTAGATCTCCTGACTCCTGGACCCCACCTGCAGCCTTGCCAGCCTCCACCCCGTCTCTCTGCCTCCGTCCTGAAACTTCTCGCGGCCACTTCCTCTCCGCCTCCGTCACGCTGCTCCTTCGCGCCCCTCTCCAACACAGGGACCCACGTTGTCGCCGCCCCGAGCTAGCCTGGCCAGGCGCGTCCTCCACCAGCACTCCCTCCTCCGCCCCCTGTCTCCCTCTCTTCGTCTCGCCATAAGCGCTGCCGCAGTGAAGGGCCCAGGCGACGGCGCGCCCCGGTGCCTCCGCCGCTCCCGCTCCTATTGCCACAACTGCGCCGCGCGTCCATCCTGCGCGCCCCTGCTCCATCCCCGACCTATGCCCCATGACCTCCGCCGCCGCCGCTCCATCCTCCGACGCCGCCCCTGGCACTCCTCGCGCTGCCCCGCGGCCGGTCCCGTCGATGCCGCCCTAGCACTCCTCGCGTTGCCATCACGGCAAACGGCGCGGCCATCCCCGCCGTGCCACCCTGTGCGCGGGCAGCACCAGTGCGGTGCCCCTGATGCAGGCGCCCCCTTCTCCGCCTACGGCCCTCTCCTTGCTAGCAGCGTTGTCCCCCAAAAGCCTGAACACCATGTATGTGATTCAGTTAGATGTCAGTAGCTAACCTACACAGTAGCATTCATGTAGTCTCGATTTGCAGTACAAACTGTATATTTCTTCTTCTATGGTTTCTGCAAGGGAAGTGATGAATCTCATCTAACAAATAATTAGGCCTCCTCTCCATGGTTTCTCTGACATTTTTATTTTGCTCTTGGCAAATTGGACGGCCTTCAACATAATATAGTAACAGGTCACCTACCTACTTGATAGTTCTGTATAAGATTATCATGTTCTCATATTTCATATAGAATGTTACATGCTCCGTTGTTTCCTTACCCTTTTGATAGTGCCTAACCTTGCAATTCACAAGAATTACTTTACCATTTGACGGATTTAATGAATTACGTAATGCCTTAGATGCATTGCTTCGCTCAAAAAGGAACTCCCTACCTGCTGTTTGGATTTCGTAATCTGCAGCCAATTCAGAGGTGCTACGACTCTGTTTGCCTACTGCTGTTTTCATGCTGCAGTCTGCTGATTTGTTATCCCTGATGCTTTTCACCACATCTATAATAAGATATAGGGGTACAACCCACGTTCTGTTTTAGTATCTCTTAGTATGTCTACATCCGCAACATTTATTTTTTCCCTTTATGATGTGGTCATCAGTATAGCTAAGGTTTTTCTAAATCAATCATTATGTATTCCCTATTTTTTGGGTTGAACAGACCTCTGCAAATGGGGTTTCATACTGATTCAGTTACCGCCATGATTTCGAGACAATATGATGTTTTGGACAGATCCCTTTTTTAGGCTTCCCTTACTATTGTACAGGTATTACATCTGATGCACTGACATTTTTTTCCATTACTTTGATGTTATGAATTAGCTGCTCTTGAGTCCACGTCTTTAGGGATTGGCCTAGGCTGTCACAAACAAAACATTAGGACAACCAATAAGAAAAGAGGTAAATCGACAGCATAAGCCATGTCTGCTTATCATGGATATATTAACAACCCCCCCCCCCTATGGCATAGTTCCATAAATTGTGTTTTTATGAGTTATCTGGAGTCACTGCATCACTTGATTAGGTTCACTTGAATTATCGGTGTTTCCAATATTCACAATGTGGTTTAGTGTTCCGAACAGGTAATATGGGAACTGACAGAATTGTTCTATGCCTTCCAGCTTTACAATGCAGCTCACACATGTTTCTCATTCTTCCCAGACTATCTTCATGCCTACCTCAAAATGCATCTATGCAATTTAGAAAAAAAAGCGCCCATGGTACGAAACTCTGCTCCTCTAAACTCTTTATATGCCAACCTGTTCCTGCTACTGCCAACAACACTATGCACATTTTCTTACAATTGTTGATCCTTTCCACGTATCTTCCTTCATGGGATGTCAGAGCTACAAACAATTGCTAACCAATTATGTTCGCTACTACCTTATTTTGTACCTGCTTCACTCAGAGGAGTGGCTTCAGAATATAGCCAACAATTGAACGGATTAGATTGCACATATCTTAATTTGTATCTGCTCATTCCATTTTTACTGTGCTACAGTTCACACTGTGTTACCTTTAAGCTCCACAGCAAATGTATATGCATGGCTCAAAACTTGAGATCATTACCTTTGATGGATGGTATTCATTCCATTGCTTTTTTTTTTGCCATAATGGGACTTCCTTACACAAATTTTTATTACAGACAGGTCATTAAGAGGGACAAGTACAACACAATTGTACAATATTCATCCCCTTACCATCATTTTCATGTGGTAAAATGATTTTCAGGTACAAACCTTTTCATCACTTTTGGTAACATGATTCCTCCATTTTTATCCAAAAAAAAATCCACCGACTTCTACACTGTTATCATTTTCAGGAACTAAAATGTAGATTTACAATAATCACCAGCCAAAAAAAACCCATCAAATTCACAATATGTTGTACAACTAATGTATACAAAGAAAGATTGTTAGATGACATGCTTTATTGGTTGCTTCGTTGCTTGGATTCCTTTGGAAATGCCTTAAACATTGTTCTAACGAATTTTGGTAATCTCTTGCTTCCATGCACAATCATATAACATGCTATATTTCTGCCTTGCTGCCCCGTGCGAAGCACGGGGGTACCTGCTAGTTATAAAAACAACTGACCTTACACAAATTTTAAAACCGTTTGTTTCTACATCTTGAGTGGTTTTGGTGATCATTTTTCTGATGTGGCTCCACGTCAGGGTAGATAAATCAGACTAAATTGAGAGTTCAAGGAGATAAATAGGACTAGAAATATATATTTTAAAAATCTAAAAAAAATTGTAAATTTTTTTTTCAAAAATGTATCCAAATATTTTATGTATAAAATAATTCAATTTAAAATGCTAAAATTTGGTTTAATCTTTAAAAAATCATATAAATTTTGTTATACCTAGGAAAATTATGAAACTAGCTTTAGATTTTGTTTTTCTAAAATCATGTTCTATCTTATGGTGCCTACTTTGAAAATGTTTGAATATTTATATACTCATGTTGGTGCTTATTTGCTAGTAGAAGCTCTCGTTGTCAATCAATAGAGACATAATGATTTATCCCTGAGGTTCGGTTACTATTCTACTAATGACATTGCAGGTACTGGTTGAACATTGCAGTAAACTTGGAGTTTCTTTACTTGTTTGATATCTTGATGCACCAAAATGAAGCCAGTAAAACAAATGGGCAAAATTTAGGATCCTTGATTAATGTATAGAAAATGTGTGGGTGGGTGTTAAGTTATTGGATCCTTGTCACGCTGATAGCTACTCCATCCCTTCCGAATTGTAAGTTGTTTAGGCCAGACATACACTATGTCTAGATATATAATAAACATTATGAATCTAGAAAAAGCCAAAACGATTTACGATTTGGAATGGAGGGAGTATATAATAAGAATCCACCGTTAGATAAACCTCTAGAGTTTGTGAATACTTTAAGTTGCAAGAACTTATGAGGAGTGCTTTTTCAGGGTCCTCAGAAGAATATTATACTTGCCTTAGGAAGGTGGCGAGATTTGCTATGCATGTTCATGTGCAAGTTTGACAACTTTTGTATCCACATGTCCTGGCAATGGTACCACCACAATGATTTGTGGGCTTCTTGTAACACATGTTCTGTCGTCTTAAGCACACTCAACCAAGTTTGGATATCATTGTATTTGATGGTATTATTGTATGCCAAAATATGTACAGTATCTGATTATAAAACTTGTTTAAATATTTGAATGAAAGCAGGAACTAATCTTCAGAAAATAGTGTTGAAATATTTTGAATTGAACCTAACATGTTTGAACATATGAAATTTAATATTACACAAAGTTATGTTGAAATATTTAAATTTTAGGAAGTTCTAAAAGGGTCCAAGCGTCCATGAACAACTTTATTAATTTTCTAGGGCGTCACTAAGGCGCGTTGTATTGAACATTTTCTCTACCTTAATAACGTGCAAACTTTTTGCGTGATCGAGTAAAATATATATAATTTGGAAATAAAAGATAACTTTTTTAATAGGAGCATTGTGGAGGCTTGTAATGAGAGGGGGCGATGAGATAGGTGCATTAATGGAGGAGAGAAAGGGTGATGGGATAAGTGTATTTCTCTACCAAATACAAGAATTTTCCTTTAGAATTTCTAATGCATGAACCTCAAGACAAAAATCTTGTGGCAATAATATTAACAGGCTTACTAGTAAAGTACTAACCCATCGAACAAGTTTATGGTTCGTTCTGTTCGAGATTTATTGCCTGTACAAACACTACGCGGTATGAGATACACAAAGCTAGCTTCTGCTAGCCTGATATATACTGAATCTGCGAATTCATCAATACGGAAGAATAATGTTAATACTTGATCTTAAGCCCGCGAAATATCATCTCCATCGTCATTGGCGACCATGGACGGGCGGGTGCCGGATGCAGGATGCACCATCTCCATGGCGCCAAGGCCCTTCTCCTTCTGCATCTCCTGGTAACGCTCCCCCGCCTCGGGCGTGGCCACCATGATGGCCTTGAGGCGCAGGTTCATTTCGTCGAGGCGCTCGTAGACAGCGTCGTTGGTGAACATGCCCTGGCACACCTTGCAGATAGTGTCCCAACTCTCCACCAGCGGCAGGAAGATGATCACCGCCGACCCGACCGTGCCCCACGCGATCGCGATGACAGCCCACAGCGTGAAGTAGCCGGCGCTGTACCTCCCCGCCGGTAGCGACAGCACGGGCCACACCACCGCGATCACGGCCGTGAACGCCACGCCCCACTTGATGATCCACCGCTTCGCGTGCACCAGCCGCTCCTCCTTGAGCTCCTCCGCCAGGTCGCTGTCGGTGGCGACGCTCTCCACCGTGGTGATCTGCCGGCTGCTCTCCCAGTCGTAGTTCTGCGGCCACGCCAGGCTGCAAGCCGCGTGCACCGCCCCGCCCACCAGGATGGACACCAGGTTCCCCGCCAGCATCGGCGCGTTCCGGCCGGTGCTGTCCAGGTCCACGCGCCCGTACTGCACCTTGGCGACCGAGAGCCAGACGGTGACGCCGAGGACGCAGCCGGCGACGGCGCCGAGGATGGCACCCAAGGCATTGGCCTTTCTCCACAGCAGCAGCAGCGCGATGGGGATGACGGCGGAGCCAATGATGACGCCCATGGCCAGGTACATCCATCCGAGGGAGACGCCCACGAGATTGAGGATGACGGCCAGGACGCCCATGAGGCAACCGAAGGTGAAGACGGCGGCCCTGGACACGCGGAGGATCTGCTCTCCTGAGGCGTCTGGGTTGATGTACGTCCTGTAGATGTCGTAGGTGCAGAGGGAGGAGACGGCCACCAGCTCGGCCGAGCCGGCCGAAGTTACAGCCATGAAGAGCATGGTGAGGAGGAGGACGGAGCCGGACTTGCCCATGAGCGCGGTGGCAGTGGCGGGCGGGACAAGTCCCTTGTCCGCCTCGGCTGCCGTGATGGGGAGGTCCAGAGCGAGCGCGCCGAGACCCAGCGAGGTGGCCAGCGAGAAGGGCACCGCGAACCATACCAGCCCACCCAGCAGGTACCCCTTGTGCGTCGACGACGGACGGGCAGCGATCGCGCTCATCCAGTAGCCCTGCACCGCGCGCATGACATGAACGGATTTGATTCGTACCATATCCTGATTCCTGAATGTATGTAGATAGATTAGGCTTACATTGTCGACGAAGACCGTGCCAAAATTGCCGACGATATTGATGATGCCGAAGACGAAGCCACCGGAGCTGAGCATGGTGAGGTAGGAGCCCTTGAAGTTGCCGTGCACGGGGCCGCACGCCTGGTCAGAGTGCGAGAGCGGGGCGGAGCAGTCCCGCGCCGCGCTAGCCACGGCGGTGAGGTGGTCGTGCACCACCCGGGGGCTGCCGAGCCGGTGGCTGGAGGTGTAGACGAGGAAGACGAAGACGACGAGCACGACGTGCACCACGACGGAGTGGATGTAGCTGGCGAGGAACGTGGCCTTGAGCCCGCCCGCGAGCGTGTACACGACGACGCCGAGCGGGATGAGGAAGCTGGCGGCGTAGACGTTGATGCCCGTGAGCGCGTTCGCCACGGCGGAGCCGCCGAGCAGCAGCATGGCCGTGACGATGACGTTGGTAATGAGACAGAACACCAGGAACACGGCGTGCGCCGCTCCGCCCCACCGCGCGCGAACAATCTCGCAGACGGTGTGCGCGTTGGGCGCTTTGCGCTTGATCTCGATGGCCATGACTCCGAACAGGAGCACCTGGATGGTGGCGCCGCTGGCGTACCAGAAAGGCCCGCTCACGCCGTACTGCCACGCCACGTTAGAGCTCTGCAGGATTGTTGCCGCCCATGTCCACTGCTCGATTCGATGCATGATCCATTGATCCATTGCATACATTCATTAGCTAATTCCAACTGCATGATCCATTAATCAAGGGAAATGAGCAAGTGTCAGTAAAGTACGTACCTGGGAGACGATGACGCTAGCGATGAGGCCGGTCTTGACACTCCGTCCAGCCGTGTTGAACCACTCCGAGGTGTGCTGTGATCCCACATACCGCTTCTCTAGCCACACCTGCAGGAGTACTGAGTTATAATCCTATATATAAGCTAGCTAGCAACTAGCATGCCAGATGCCACTCGTACATGGATTATCATCCTTCGAATTCAAATAATTTGGGATCTTCTTTCTTTCCCCCCCTATTTCTATAACAAATGGGGCCCTGGATGGAACACGTTAATTAGAAAAAGAAAACACTCAGAGAAATTCTTCTGCGAGGTTGAACCTCACGTTAGAAATTCTACAAATTCATACGGAAAAAACTCATCTCATGAGTTTCGAAGGTTAGTCCTTCCTCCGAAGTCAAAACGGCTTTTAAAACTTCATGAGTGACCGTTTGCGGTCTGGGACTCAGAAACATGCATATATGAAACATATTTGTCATTCTTCTGAAATACTACTATTAACATTTTACCATGATGAAATATTTGTCTTTTAAAGCAAGTATAAATAAGTGTCCAAATAACGATGCCATCGAGTTAGAGTAGCGTGTCAAAATAAGATGCAGAGTTTGATCCTCAAAAAAATTGTCTCGCAAAAAAAAAAAGATCCTCAGACAAATTGGAATATGAATGTACGTTTTCATGTCCGCCACTCTTGAGCCCGTACGTGTTAGCAGGAATGATGCATAGTTGATTGCAAACAAATTGAAATACATGACACAATCATTAAATAAATCTCCAAGTGTCCCATACATATACGAAGCAGCGTACATTTACTCATATCGCATAGTACTGGTTCAGTCGTTGCAAGATACATTAGAATGCATGACGTGATCGTTAAATCTTTAAGCCGCTAGTCATTTATGTAATTGAGCAAAGTTTTAAATTCCGTTGTAAGATAAATTAAAATGCAAGGCATAATCGTTAAATCTATAAGCCGCTAGTCATCAATTATAATATAATTGAGCAAAGTTGTAAGTTCCATTGTAACATACCGTCATAGTTGCTAGTATTATATCAAAAGTACTAGTTACAAAAGTAAAAGGAATTCCGTGAATCAATTATATATTGTCTGTAACTCTCGAAAGGGACGCAACAAAGGACAAATGCGATTTCTGTACGATAGTTTAGCTTTCGTTCTCACAAAGTCAAACTTTGATTAAATCTCTTATGTATAATTGGTGCATGGTGCTTATGCATATATCATATCACGGTCACTGTTGCGGAAAGAAAAACCAACTTGACTTGAGAAAACGAAAAATAATCCAAAGTCAAATCGGGTGCACGTGCAACTTGGTGTGTTATTTAGTACCCCTCCATTCCAAATTATCAGTCGGGAGTAAAACGGAATCAGGCCACACCGAATCATTCTATTTCTTAAGTCAACACTGTTCATCTTCTAAGCTCAAATTGCAAAAGACGCCTTTTATATTAGTAGTGGATTGGAGCTGGTTTAGCATGCATACATGAATATTCATTGCATCTCCCACTATTTGATTTAGGTGCATAAATGTCCCTTAGGCCTTATCGACCTAGACATTGGGAGTTACGATTTTTAGAATTTTCCGTGCAAATGTATGCTCTCATTGACATAGTTTTTTTTTAAAAAAAAGAAAAATTACCACCACACCAGTCATGCAAGCTAGCAATGGTCGTTATGTGTGTGCAATGCGATGCACACGCCAAATAGCATTAGCGAAGAAGTATCAAGCGAGAGAGTCTCGCACGCGATCGGGACGTTCATCAGTGGGGACTGGGGACAAAGTGAAGTACCAGGAAGGAGGTGAAGAGCGCGAAGAAGGCGCCGAAGCCGAGGACGACGGCGTACCCGACGGCCTGCGTCAGCACCGGCTTCCCGCCGAAGAAGCTACCGTCGCGGCTGCACACGCCGTCCACCACCGAGTAGTACTCCCCGCCGAAACCCAGCCCCGGCGGAGGGCACGCGCCGGCGCCAGCGGCCATCGTCGATCTGCGGCGTGCGTGGGAATGAACACATAGCTACGAAACCGGCGAGAACGAACAGGCCGCAGTTCGAGGGTAAGGTACCTCGATCAGGTCCGTTGCGCGCGCGGCGAGGAGATCGGCGGCGGAGACTTTGAAACCGGCGGCGGAGACTCCAAACGAAGCAGACAACGGACGAACCGTCCGTCGTATATAAGGGACACAAAGGCCGCGCGATCGATCGCTGTCGCGCGACTTCTCGCCAACAGCTCCAATTGCGGGGAATCTTTGACTTGGTTTTTTTTTTGATCGGAATCTTTGACTTGGTTGATACTGTATTCTGCTGAGCTGTTGTTTCTGCGGAGAGAAAACGGGAGCGAGATCCCGCACAGCCCATCGGGATGCGCTCTTTCCTTTATTGGGCTGTGGAGGTTAGGCCTTCAACGGGCTGTTGCAAATTTTTCATGGGAAAAGTCCATAATACTTTCCCCGACTTTCGCGAAAGTCTGTTTTTTTCTCTGAAGTCTAAAACTAGATAAAACACCTCCCTCAACTTTTAAAATCATTCATCTTACCTCCATGTCCCAGTTATAAGCGGTTTTGAAGACGGTTTTGTCTTTTTTATTTATTTATTTTGGCTAAATCTTTGAAAAATCATAGTAAATCACAGAAAATCATAAAATAGAAAATCTAATTTTGTTGGACTCCACATGAGTAGATCTACACAGTGAATATATAATATAGTATGCTTTAGTACAAAATCTTTGCTGTAACTTTAGATCTATGCTTTTCTGTAATTAATTGAAATAATTCATAGCTGCAGTTTCTATGGTCCAATTGTAGTGAAATTTTTATGGTGAGCTAATTATTGTATGCTTAAATTGTAGTAAAAATTTCATACTCATTGGATCATGTATTACTTAGTTATAGATTTTACTTAGGTTTATGCTTGTTAAATATAAATAAATTTATAACTAAGCTATACATGATCCAATAAGTATGAAATTTTTATTATAGTTCAATCATATATTAATTAACCCACCAGAAAAATTTCATGACAATTGGACCATAGAAACTGCGGCTATGAATTATTCCAATTAATTACAAAAAAGCATAGATTTAAAGTCACAACAAAAACTTTGTACTAAAACATATCATATTATATGTTCACTGTGTAAATCTACTCATGTGGAGTCCAAGAAAATTGGATTTTTTATTTTATAATTTTTTTATGATTTACTATGATTTTTTAAATATTCAATCGAAATAAATAAAAAAGAAAAAGACAAAACCGCCTTTAAAACTGCTTATAACAAGGTTAGAGAGGTAAGATGAATGGTTTCAAAAGTTGAGGAAGTTGTTTTGCCTGATTTTGGAGTTCAGAGATGAAAAGAGGACTTCCGCGAAAGTTGAGGGAAGTAATATGAACTTTTTCTGTTTTTAACTCACAAGAGTCCTGTAGGATTCTTGCTGCCCAAAAGCAACGGTTTCCTTTCTGCCTCTTCTCTTTATCGATTCTTTATGAATCTCTAAAGAAAGAATGAACCCTGCAATTAAACCAAAAGCATGGAAGATATGTCATGATGTACGCTAAATGTCTGTGCCGACTTTATTTGGAGTTCATTATTGACAATATAATGAGTTAGTGACGCAAATCGTATTTAAAACCCGTGAGAATGCAACATCTGTGCCGATCCCGGATAGGCCTTCAGTGTCATGGAGCATAAGGTCTGGCATCGATTGGTGCACATAAATGAGGGTTTTCTGTAAGTAGTGCATATAAACATGTACTGTAAGTAACAGCATATTAATCCCTTTTTTTAGTTTTATATTAATCCCTTTCATTCTTACGAGGCTTGCCCAACGCTACAGGGCTAGTGGCTCAAGCTCCACGTCCAAATCACACCTCGTGGTAGCTCCGCAGTGTGTCAGAGCTCCTTGCACCGAATACCTCATCTGAGAAAGTGTAGAAGCACTCACTAAACACATGGGTTGTGAGGGTTGTGCTTGGAGAAAGCTGACGGAAGCTCCTCACAAAAGCATAAAAGTGACTCTACATACCGTTTTAGAACGCATTCATCTTTAATGAGCGCACACTGCAGGTGCAGTCGTCCTCCATTTCTCTTTCACTTTCACATGACACCCCAGCAGCCCGTCATCATATGACGCCATCTCGTGGGTTTTAACACAATGTCGTCGTCTGTCAATACAACCCATGATGCCCGCTTGGTCCCGGCGGCTAAAAGCGGAGGCGATAGACCGTATGAATCGTACCATCGTGGGGACCCAGAGCCCCTCAAGTGTCATCGCTAAAAAAATTTCGCCATGGATGCACTTAAAGGAGGGTCTAGTGCTATCTAGAGGTAGAACATGATTACTAATTGCGCTCTGCATGTTTCGCATCGCCTCTACTACTACTCAACCTACATTTGCCTTGCCCCTGCAAGATCCGCCTCAGCTTCTCTCGGTGCGTGGCCCACGTCGACCACGTCACCCCTAGAAACTCTGCCTACTGCCGAACCTGCACCACCTCGCCCTTGCAAGCTCCGTCGCACTTCTATCGCCACCTCTCACATTGCCCACCCGCCCTTTGCCACTACCCAGCGCGCACCGCACAAGCCCATAGATGTGGTGACTGAGATCACCCGTAGCCAGCAGATACGTGCGATGGAGCATGCCCGTCCACTCATATGGGCACGAAGGCAGAGGAGTGAAAACTTAAAAAAAAAAAAGGCAAGTTGGCGCTTCAAATCTTGATACGACTCCGTCACAGATGTCCCCGAACCAAGCACCAAAATCAAGTGAGATATCTCACTCTATGCTTGTCCTACCTTAGAACCAAATGCATCCTACACTTTTTATCTTGGATGGGAGCCTTTTCAAACAAATCAAAGATCTTATCAGCTCTTTCTTTGATTACTGTAGTGTTCGGCATTGTCTGAGAAATTACGACAAAGTGGCTGATTACCTGGCAATGCATGGAGCGAGCGCAGATAACTCTTGCTCGACTGTTTTCATGAGCCAAGTCCCTACTTTTGTAATTGTAACCAACCTAGTCACCGACCTGGAGATGGAAACAAGCTTTACCAGTTAAAAGAAGAAGAAGAAAAAAAACCAGTTCGAGTCACCGTCGCCGGTGTTAACTAGCCACGGGCCACGGCCACAGCCAAACGGGGCCCACAACCCACATAATAGACGCAAGGACTCGAGGAAAACGCCACCGCACCAATGACATCGCTGGCCCACGGGCCCGCGTGTCGGTGGAGAGCGCACCGCGAAGGCAACAAGCCGGCGGTTTTAATCGCAACCGCCCCCGTCATCACAGTCACAGCCAATGAGCCAAGCCAAGTGGGCGCGCCCGCCCGCCGCCGGAAACCGCCTCCACAATAAAAGCGCTCGCGCGCCGCGACGCGCCCGGTTCTCCACCACACCCCCATCCCAGACACCGCCGCACCTGATCGCCATGGACGCTGCCGGCGGAGGCGCCGCCGTGGTAGTGGGTGGCGGCCTCGACGACGCGGACGCCGCCTTCTTCTCCCGCCGCGGGCACCGCTGCTGCGGCTGCTTCTGGGCGGCGCCGGCGTGGGCCTCGTCGTCGTCCCCGCACGGGCGGCGGCGCCCGAGCGGCGGGGGCCCTAGCGCCGACGAGGAGTGGTGGCACGGCGTCGGGGAAGAAGGGGGAAGCGGATCAGGAGCAGCGTCAGGCACAGGGAGGAGGCGTCGGTGGTGGCGGCGCGGGGTGGACGCGCTCATGAAGGTGCGGGAGTGGTCGGAGCTGGCGGCCGGCCCGCGGTGGAAGACCTTCATCCGCCGGTTCCGCTTCCGCCGCAGCAGCGGCCCGCGCCACGGGGGGGCCAACAACGGCGGGGGCGGGGGCAAACTCAACTACGACCCGCTCAGCTACGCGCTCAACTTCGACGAGGGACACGGAGGCGGCGGCTGCGGCAGCCCTGGCGAGGGCGGCGGCGACTACCAGGGCTACCGCGACTTCTCCTTCTCCGCGCGCTTCGTCGCGCTCGCGCCGCCGCCGCCTGGGTCGTCGGCCAGGTCGTCCATGGACGACCTCGGCGGCCGCGACGCGCCGCCGCCGCCGCTGTTCGTCCACCACCCGCACTCCCCACGCCCGCCTGCTACGGCCGCCGCGAGGGGTTGATCGACCTCCCGCTGACGTCGACGCGGCGCCGGCGTAACCGTCGTCGGCTGGGTGTTTTGTAATTAATGGGGGTGGCGGTGGAGGCGATAAGGCAGGGGAGGTGGGGAGGCCGTCGCTTTCGTCTCGTTGGCCGCCGCCCGGTAGTTCTCGCTTTTTACTTGTGGATGGAGACGATAGGGAGGTCCTTATTTATTTTCAGTTTTTTTTTGTCTTTTTGCATGTAATATTTTTTGTAAAATATAGTAGAATGCTATGTTCCTGTATCGTCCAAGTTGTCATTATAGATAGCCAGCCATAGAAGTTGCTCATTCTTGGAGGAACAGAGGAAACAAAGCACAATCATCGTTTGTTATCGTCTGTTCTTAAGAACTTGATCGATATGACGATATCGATATGTCATCACAACGCAGTGGTGCGTCAGTTTTGCTGTCTTGGTATGCTTTTGTAAATGCCAATTTTTATGCCCCATCTGCATATGAAGAGCTGAAAGGCTCTTTTAACCTTTGCTGAATCATGCCAGAATTGACCCGTTTCATGCAAAATTCCGCTGCATTTCGCCGTTTTCTATGTTCTACAGTACTAAGCAGTGAGGCTGAAGCTGGGGCGGAGTAGCCGCTCCCTGCCCCTCTGGTAACACCACTCGTGACTCATGAATCTGGGCATCGGCCCGGCCGACACGGTTCGTGCAATCACATCTCGGATGCCAGAAGCCCATGTTCGGTGTGAATCTCTGGATCCGATCACCGATCAGTCGTCATGACCGACCTCTGCTAAATGCCGAACAAGTGCCGACCTCGCCGCCCGTTAGGCAACTGGATCGTGAGTGTGTTAGGTCTAAAACAAACTCGGTAACAGTTTACATCCATGTGGGACCCCCGATCCGGTCTTCGTCTCCGTCTCCGGCACCGCCCTTGCCCCCCGGCGACCATGGCCCAAGCCCTGTGCCAATTCCACGAAGTTCTAATTCTACCAAGTAGCTTCGTCGATGCCATGTCTGCGAGTAATCGTCCTGTTTGCTTGAGCTTATTGAGCAAATCAGTCAATCATTCAGCAGCGTTTTTTTCTCACAATAAATCAGCGAACAGTACTTTCAGTCATGGCTTATCAGCCAAACGAACGGGTCATACTAGTAGAGACGAAACGAGCGAATGACGTGTCCACAGCTGTCTCTATCTATGCTCAACAGATCAATAGGATCGCAGAGCATATAATTCAATGATTCAGCGAACGACGCAACTGAAGCAATCGAATGGGAGACAGGTAATATTCCGCCTCCTGATGTTAACATCGGACCAATCTGGTCCCCTTGCTTCATTTCATGAACGAGTACCGGAGGACTAACATTCTTAGTGACTAATCGAACGCATACAATTTTTACATGCTGAACACGTTGTCTTCTAAGTTTAAGAGAACGTTACTGATACGGGATGCTAGCGCTCGGACGCCCATGTCTGCTCGTGTTGCGCGCCCCGTCCGATCGTATTTACATGCTCTATTTCCCGCACGCACGCGGAGACCGGCTGCCCATGCCGTCGGACGACACCAAACTCTGGCCACCCACCCGCACGTGGGACCGCCTGCGCCAGCTCCATTTCACGTGCACATGCAGGAATCCACGCGCCCCGCCTACAGATGCGCGCTGCGTAACTCTAACCCTCAATCCAAGAGTATAACATGAAACACTTCCGTAACATATGTTTGAAATAGCTGAAATATTTGGAACATACACTTGCAACATATGTGTGAAACATATGCAGCATTCAAATAAAACACTTGCAATATACGTATGCAAACAACTGAAACATTTTGAACAAACACTTGCAACATATGTGTGAAACATACAACATTTAGATAAAACACTTGCAACATACATCTGAAAAATAGCCAAAACATTTGAAACAGACACTTACAACATACGTGTATAGCCATTGCAACATATGCAATATCCAGATATACTTTTACAACATCCAAAAGAAACACTTCCAATATACCTCTGAAATACTTGAAACATATGTTTGCAACATATGCTTTCAGCGAAACATGCATCTTCTTGTTGCTTTGGCGAATCCGGGCGGGCACCGCAACGAACTGGCATGGTGGAGGCAGATGTGGCAGGCGGGACGAGTCGGGGGGGCGGCACGGTGAACTGGCGCGGTGAAGGCGGCCGAGGCAGGCGGATGGGCCCATGGCGGGTGGGACGAGTCCGGGCGGGCAGCGGCGCGGTGGAGGCTGATGCAGCGATCAGGGTGAATCTGAGTGGGGCGGGTGGGCCGAGCCCCTCGAGGGCTGCGGTGATGCGGAGCATGTAAAGGATGGTGGTAGGAGCGGAGCTACGAAGGTTACCAGCAGTGAGGTCGAGGGCATTGGGGGATGGCTGGATGGGTGCTCACGCATGATCTATCGGGGAGGGTACCATGCACAGCCGCTAATGATGATGAGGGGAATGAAGAAGGAGATGAAGGCCAGGAGTGCCACACGACACGAACAGATGGATAAGACTTTGTGAGGGAAGGTGAGCGATGGGCTGCTTAATGGGATGTGGGCTTGCGTTTGCTGGCAAGTAAGTAGCATTATCGTTACCGATATCAACATTGCAAGAAGCTGGGTGGTGTCTACTTCCAGGACATCGCATGATTGTTTCTTTTTCCTTTTTATTCTATATAAACCTAACACTCGGACAAGAAATATGTTTGAACCAACAGTCAGCAAATAATTTGCTACCTAGTACCCAAAATTCTCGGTTGAAGAATTGTGTGCTAATGTGAGCTAAAGCTGACGTGCGCAGAATTTCTTGAGCATACAACATCTAATTTATCGCATGACTGTTTCTTTTTCCTTTTTATTCTATATAAACCTAACACTCGGACAAGAAATACATTTTTTAGAAATATACTAAATTTGAACCAACAGTCAACAAATAATTTGCTAGCTGGTACCCAAAAGTTCTCAGTTGAAGAATTATGTGCTAATGTGAGCTAAACCTGAGGTGCGCAGAATTTCTTGAGCATACATAATCTAATTTTGCACTGTTCCGGTGCCAAGAGCATCTCCAGTGGATTCTCCTCCCTAAAAAAGAACTAGCCGTGTCGGGGAGTTGGGCATTTTTTTTCTCTCTATCTAGTATATCCCGTTTCACATCTGTTTTAATGACGATCACTAAAAAACAAGCCAACTCCCCCAAATATCACATATCTTTTAATGATGATCACTAAAAAAACAAGCCCAACTCCCAAATAGACGGACGCAAGTTCCCCAATCCCAAATGCTCCCCAATCCCAAATGCTCGGACTTGTCCGGCCCTGTTCGCTTGTCTTATAATCTGTACTTTTCAGTTTGTTTTTTTAACCAGAATAGTGTTTTTTTTCTCACAACAAATCAGCGAACAGTGCTTTCAGCCATGGCTTATCAGCGAAGCGAACAACGTTTTAGGACACGCCACTCCCTCATAGTCCATGTCATCTACCCACCGCACGAGCTCCCTTTGCGTTGGATCTGCCTTGCCTGAACTCACTCGTTCGAGTTGCGACTTGGCATGCTCTACATGCTCCCACCAAAGGTGGAGGAGATGGGGGAGTGCAGGTGCTTCTAGTTGCCAGCAGTGAAGATGGAGGTCAGCAGAGGTGGAGCAATGGAGCTTGAGTGGCTCTGCTTTGGCTGCACGAACCAATGTTCGCCTAGCAAAGAGTCAGCCACTCAAGCTCTACTGCACAAATTCTAAATAACACATTAGATATTCATGGTCTTGTATAAAAGCATATCCCTCAGACAATATTGCCCATCACTAATACAAACGCGGTCCAGTAGGCCGAGGAGCAGGCAGATGGGCCTGTAAAGCACCGGTAACATCACAGCCTTGTTTATAGTTCCACAAAATTTTGTAAAACTTTTTAAGATTCCCCGTCATATCAAATTTTTAGACATGCATGAAACATTAAATATAGATAAAAAATAAAACTAATTACACAGTTTAGCTATAATTCACGAGCCAAATCTTTTAAGTCTAATTAGTCCATGATTAGACACTAATTGTTAAATAACAACGAAAAGTGCTACAGTAGCATTTTGCAAAAAATAATCTTTTAAGTCTAATTAGTCCATGATTAGACACTAATTGTTAAATAACAACGAAAAGTGGTACAGTAGCATTTTGCAAAAAATTTCACCATCTAAACACAGCCGTAACTATCACACACTGACAGCACCGAGCTCAAAGCAAGGATCCGTTGACCTTCTGACGGTGCTGAGAAAGCTGCCGAGTTCAAAACAAAAACCAGGACAACGATCATGACAACACGACCATTCAATTCAGTAGCAAGCCTCCAGTTTTTGTTCAGGTGCTCTTGTCCGTTTCAATAATGCCCAAGGCTGGCCTTTACTCATGAGCGGCTGCATCCGAGAAGAAACAGTGGTCGCTGAGCTGAAAGCCTGAACGAAACATGTTGCGTCCACCAAATTTCACGTCGAGAACAGTATCGAGAGTTCGTGACTAGCAACAGCCTTATCTGATGAGCGCTGGTGCCTCTGGACCTGAGACCTGAAGCTTTGTGGGTCCTGGGGCCTGCAACATTTGAAACTGAACAAATCATTGAGACTGGTCATCATGAACATGGAAATCTGGAGAGCCAAGCACAAGCAACTGTTTCAGATGACAGAACAAAAACAATTGATATCTATTTGGAACAGCAAGAGAAGTCAAGTTGATTCACCTCTCAGATGAGATCCCAGGGCAAAACGCAGATTATAATATGGCGCATGATACCCGCTCATCTGATTTAGTGGAGTCATTTGGTGCAGGCACTTCACATGCCTAATCGCTTGAGATTATCAGCCAAATCAGCCAACAGTGTTTTTCTCACAAAAAAAAAAACCAGCCAACAGTACTTTCAGCCAGCCAGATCAGCCCAAGCGAACAGGCTAATTACATGACAAAGTTCCACTTCACTTAAAAGCACTGTCCTTTATTATCTCATCAGAATACTTACTGTACCATGAAAACTCCTAGGTTCCACTCAGCGTGGGCACCGTGTAGTCCACCACGATTGGATATCGATGCAGAAAAGAGAGATGACAGAGACCAGATGGTCACGCCTTCCACAGGGATGGAGCACCAACGCAAAAGGTGTTAGCTCCCCTTTACCAACTTGCCAGCTAATAAATATCTTAACATCTTTCTGGATCATAAAATTGACAGACAGGGAAAACGAATGATGAATTGTAAATCCTACAAATAGGAATTGAGTAACAGCAAAACCGAAGCAACTGAGAAACATTGATACTACAATAAAATGGCAAGTGTTATCTGTAGATATAATAAGCATAAAGCAATACAGAATGTTGATAGTACATCTATGGTTCGAGTATTATGGGCTTCTGGCTGCCCAGGGATTTCTTTCCGCTCATCCTAACCTTTTCCCTTATTTTGAGCAAAGAGATTCTTGAAAGAGAGGTTGAAATGTAAACTTCACAAAGTGGTCTCAAAAGAAAAGACGTTGAGAAAGGTAGCAGGTGACTGACAGACTAAAAGCAAAAGAGATGTTTAGTCTGAGAATGCAGCTCAATCATTAGAATTTCCCGGTGCATGTCAATCGCAGTGTTCAACTGCTTGTCACAAGGATGAAGGCAGGAATATCATGAATACATATATTCCTAGTACCATAATTCAAAATTTATGATGTTTATAACTCAACATAAAGCTAAAAACAAGATGCAATACTGGATGTTGTTCTGCTTACGAGTCAAAAACACTCTTTAACACTCACAAATATTACATGAATTCAGGACCAAGTACCACTAGCAGGCAATAGTATCTGAACTAGAGAATCTGAAACTCACTCACAATCATAAAGGGCAAAAGGCATATCATTTTTAAGGAAACTAAAATGATTGTGTTACCTTAATTCATTTGAGTTAAAAAAACCACCTTAAGATTTCGATGCTGTAAGAATTGTTTAGCAGTTGATAGCCACTTTCATAGGAATATGATGCACTGCCATCCAAGTAGTATTAGAAAATATGACTAGATTGCCAGAAGCCATGAAAAACAGGGGCTTAAAGAAGCCAATCACTTCTACTAGTGCGTGAACAGTTAAATTATGCTATGATACATCTAATAGTAACTCATAATAGTAGTATATGTTTTCCCATGCATATTTGTCAAATGAATGGAGGGAGAAGTCACAGGTCAATGTCAAATATACTCTGATCTAGACATAGCGTATCTAGGTGCATAGCCACAATGACCAATAATTTTGGATGGAGGGAATAAATGATACATTAGACCCAACACAAAATATTAAGCAGACCAGAATCAGATCATTCTAAGTCATCACAATCTACATGGTGCAACATACTAACATGGCAAGATTACCAAAAGTTAAGCCCCCAATGAGGTTGGCACTCCAATCAAAATCAGCACATGAAAACTAGATAAGAAAAATGACTGCAGGTAAGAACTTAGGTGAGCAACACTAACTAAAGAAAGGCTACTATCACATTACACTAGTACAGAGTCATAAATTTGATGTATCCGCAGCACCTCCTCTCTTCATCCATGGAAGGCTCCCGGCATCCGAACATTCATCCGAACCAGCAGGTAGCTTGCCTTTAAGATTAGACCATTGCCAAATTTTCGACACGGAGAAGCTCTCCCCTTTGTTGCGTGCACAGATCTTCTTCCCCTCCATAATATCAGCATTGATCGAACTTAAACCAGGAGGCCTTCCCCTCATTGCACCACCTGCGCCATTCCTAATCCGTCCAGGCTGGAGAGCTACCCGGAGCTCAGAAGTGCCAAGAACATACTGATAGGTGCCCATGGAGAAGCATCTCCTTCCATCCAAGCTGCTGCTGCTACTCTCCCCTTGATCCCTACTCAACACACGGGCACTGGCATTGGCATTGCCACCTTCCACCGCACCCTGGGTTCCGACATTCTTGAACTTCCCCAGCCTCACAGGGAATACCTTCTTCTCAGCCACCGGTGTCTGTGCCAACCCTGAAGCCTTCAGCCCAGGCAATACAAATCCGTTGTCGCAGTCCTCGGACAACCGTCCTTCCTCCAGCCTCTCCTCGAAATCGAACATCGGGCTGTCCTCGCCCATGAGCCCCGGGACGAAGAGCACCCCGCGGCAGAGCGGGCAGGTCGAGTTGGAGAGCAGCCACGTGTCGATGCAGTTGAGGTGGAAGGCGTGCCCGCACAGCGGCAGCAGCCGGAGCCGGTCCTCGGCGTCGAACTCGCACAGGCACACCGCGCAGTCGAACGGCTCCTTGTCCCCGTCGCCGCCGCCGCCCACGACGATCTCCCGGTACGCGAAGACCGGCAGCGCGTCGATGAAGGCCTGGTCCAGCCCGGAGTCGTGGAGGTGGAACAGCTGCTGCAGCTGCCGCTGCAGCGCCACGTCCGCCCCGCCGGCGTCCCCTCCAGGCCCCCGCGCCGCCGCCGCCGCCGCCGACGACGACGCCGTGCCCCCTCGGCCGTCGCCGCGGTGCTGCTTCTTCACGAGGACGCGCACCAGGAGGTGGAGCAGGCCGGAGATGAAGAACACCACCGCGAGAATCACGATGATGAAGAGCACCGCGGGGCTAATCTTCCCTCCTCCTCCTCCTCCGCCGCCGCCACCGCCGGAAGCCGCAACCTGCACCTGCACCGGCGGAAGAGGTGGCGGGGGTGCGGCGAGGCCACTGTAAGGGAGCTCGTCCCTGACGACGCCGGCGCCATGGAGGCGGCGCGGGGCGAAGGATCCGGACGAAGACGAAGAAGCGGCCGGTTCAGCCATGCCTGCTACGAGCTCGGACTGCGAGAGTTCCCCCGCATCTCATCGGATCCCGCGGACCAGAGATGCGATCTCAAGAAACCAGCGATCCCCGTCAGGACAAGATGCGGAAGTCACACCTAAAAGCGGCGGCCCGGGAAGCGGACGAGGAGCTAGGGGCCAACGGACCTGAAACCCTCGGGACGGGAGCTTTGGGCGGGTGAGCGAGCGACGCCGTAGATGGGAGGGAGGAGGGGAGGTGTGGACGGAGCGGCGGGAGTGGGAGTGTGGGAGCGCAGGAAAGCGAAGGCAGCCAGAAAGACTGGTGCGGTGGCCGCTCGGTGGCTTTTGGGCGTTTTTGCGGTGCGAGTGCGGCCGCTGTGCGCGTCGCTTTCGGCCGCGAGCGGCGAGCGCTCGCTCGTTCACAGGCCGCGCGGCCACGCTCCCTCGCGGACGCGCAATGGAGCACGGCCCGTGTCACCAACTCACCATGTAAGAGCAACTCTAGAAAGCCTCATACGGACTCGTAATAAAATTTGAGAGCTCAGATCTAATAAAATATAGATTCAGCAAGGTTCCTATTCAGATAAACAGTCTGTCTATGTCGCGGATCCTTGTCCAAATACTTGATTTTTTTCCTACACCGTCTTTTTTCTCCTCCCGACGCGCCACCGCCGCCCAGCGCTTACCGCCCCACTGCGGCGTGGTAGGGCCTCGTCAGAGCTCTGCGGTCGTGGAGCTCCGATGAGAATCTACAGCATCCTCGGCGGCCTCCTTCTCCCCTCCTCCCGTCGCCTTTTCTGCTGTCGAAACCCTAATGCCGCCCTCCTGTCATCCCCACTGTCTAGCCTGTCTACCTCCCCCGAGCCCCTTTTAAGCCCGCCAAAGTTAAAGAAGACGAGAAGAGACCGGATATGGAGAAGAATGAGAGGGAGAAGAATCGAGTGTTGAGAGGGAGATAAACACTCGAGTGATGTACAGAATTACTAAATGTAAGAGACCCTCAAATGCTCCATCCAGGTGCTTATTCTTGGGACTCTAAAGGAGGATCTAGTTTCAGTTTTGGTTCATCTCCTTGCCCGTTCAGAATCGTGCGTAATTTTCCAAAAAAGCCGAAGCACTGACTATATATAGTGACAAAAATAGAAATTATCAAAAACATTATTTAATACATAATGTTAACTTTATTATAGTAAGGTTCAAACCTTTAGCATAACACAATGGAAAACAGTTTTCAACCTTCTCTTACACCTCCATTCTCCACATTGACGGTTGATTGGATGATCACATGGCTAGCACTCTTGGTACTCCTCATAAATTCCTATACATGAGAAGGGCCATGAGAATTAGTTATGAGAGTTGATGAAGAGAACTAAGGTGAAAATTTATCTTTTACTCTCAGTCCCTTTGTTTGATTTGTGCAGGAAAATAAGAGAGGAAGTTGGGAGGGAATTCATATCGCTTGTTGGCGCAGGGTCGGGGGGGGGGGGGGGGGGGTTGTTGAGAAATTATATGGCAAGTTATGATGGGTGGTGAGGATGTATTCAGTCGCGGAGCGTGAGGTAAAAAATAAGGAGGGAGGGGGTGGGAACTGAAGTAAATTGCATGTATTTCAACAAAAAAGACTAGCTATAAATTGTTGCCATGTAAAAGCCTTTGCTATTCTTTCTAGGCTCCACGTATCGGCAACTACAGTAAAAACCAAGCATGCCATCCAGTAAGGTGCGTAAAATTGATGTGATTGGAGAGCTAAGAGATACTATACCTAATGGATGAGCTCATAGTCTTGTGCATTCAAGCATGTTCAGAGGCTTACATGATAGAACTCAAAGCAATCGCAACAGCCGTAGAAAAAGCTAAAATGAATAGGTCCATTAGTGGGAGTTGGGCCTTTATAGCCTCTTTGGTTGCATGTATAAAGCTAGACCAGGCTTATAGATTGTAATTTTTGGCTGTTTGGTTGTCTGGATAAAGGCCTAAACTTGTTCTACAGGATGCAAAAGAGCACCATCAGCTTGGCTACGAAGAAACGAGTTTCATTTCCGTTTTCTATGGTCCTAGCTTGCTAGATACGAGGTGGCTCCCAGCTAACGGTATAATTAGTACATAAGTAGTATATAGTAAGTGACATTGGTGCTTTTATGAGTTACTTAATGCTTAATAAGAAAAACTAGGACTACTAAAACATACTTCCTCCGTCCTGTAATACAGGGCATTGGCTGAGCTCACGCTAGACAAGACATGTGATACACTTAACAAGCTATTAAACTTCCATTCCTCTTTCCACCAAAACCTCTACTTCCAGAAAACAAACTTTCCGTGTTCCAAAAGAGCCTTTGAAATGCAGGTATTTTATAGGAATTGTACAGGAATTTCACAAGAATTAGTTTATTTTTTACGGGAAAAAAAGCAGGAAGGAAAAATCCACATTCCAAAAGAGAGCCTAAAGATTTGCATACTCCTACCTTCAAACTTCCAATTACCAAAACGACACAGACCGGTGAGATTCAGGACGGACGAGGACAAGGCCAAGCCGCCCAAGCCTCCCATGGGCCGCAACACTGACATCAAGCTAAAACCAAGGGGCACTTGGAGGTAATAACATTTGTGCTAAAAAATGGAGGTAATAATAGATTAGAATCCAAATCCAATGGACAATTGCAACTGAATCCAAGGAAAAAAAATTAACATCCAATCCAAATGCTATACTAAATGTCTAATGTCCCATCCAATACTAATAAATGTATGTCCAATCCAATACTAATAAATGTATAATGTTCGATCCAATCCAATTGAATTGTTTTAAAATGCAAATCCACCTAATGGGGCAAACTGCTAAAAGCGAGACAGGCTGCGCCCCCACCCCCCCCCCCCCCCCCCCCCCCGTCGACCAGGCGGCTGTGTCCGGACTCCGTAGGCAAACGCCGACTCCGATGTAACCGCTCTAGGTGGCCGGCCGTGTATACTAGCCACCTTACTTGACGAGGACATCCCTACAATTGATACAACCACCTCAAATTGAAGTTATCCCCAACTCTCATCAGAGATCAAGAACAAACCCTAGCGGGTCATATCATTACTCGTGGGAAACAACAATAGCCGAGTTCCGAGGGCACAGGCGCACAGCACCAATCAACATGGCAAATAGTTAAGCAAAGTGTCGAGCGTTGCTGCTAGACTTGGGAGGAGGGGAGATAGAAACGATAAGAGAAATGATGCAACAAATCATATAGTTAACCAGAGTCCCAAACTCTCCATTGCATTCTAAATAAGTTCCAGTTCACGATCGCAGGCTGACAGCCACCACTTCCCAGGCTAAAAAGTTATGTTTCCCCGCGTTTATAAGCAAATTCAATGATATGCCAACAGTTTGGTGAATGGATTGAGCAGGAGTGCCAACATCAGGCCCTGGGCGTTGTTCATGTTTGTACAGCCCAACCATTGTTTGGAGGAGGCCTCCCCGTTGTTCATCTTTTACGCTGGACGAATCCATTCTCAGTCAGGTATTCTACAAATTCGTCTATGAGGTAGGGCCAGGCACCTTCGTCATCATAGTTGGATAACTGTGGATCGATCGTCTGCAAGAAAACAAAAATAATAATAATAATTTGCAAAAGCCTTCAAGAAAATTATGGAAACCTCTTGAACTTAATAGGACATACTGAATTACTATTACTGATGAGGAACAAAACTGCATGTTGCTTCTCAGCGATTCAGATGCTCAGAGCTTAGCTTGAATGAACATCAGCTAATACACCTCAATCAGATGGAATACCTCTCAATCACATCAATAAAGTTTTCTGCCAGATTGTGGCGGCATAAACTGACCATCTAAATGCAATACATTTGCATTCGAACCGGGCATCTAATTTAACCACAAGCTACAGCTGGAGTTCCACTTGCAAGGGAGGTAAAATAGACAAAAGTAGTGAAGTACCTTTACAAATTCCAGCAGCTGGGCCCATGTGTCTCTAGATATGGCTTTATTGTGCCTGACCTGAAATTTGTAGAGCTCAAGATGAGGAACATGTAACGCCTCATGCTTTAACTTTGAGAAAAGTAGCATCTGAACCTGATGCTTCAACTCTGATAATGAAATTAGTGAAACTGCCTTTGACTTCAGCTATACCTGTAAAAACTGACACCAATGCTCGAGAAGAGGCCAGTTCCTTTCAGCAAATAGCAACTGCCACATTCCAATAGCAGTCTCCAGTGACAGAGACTTTTGACCCTGTTAAATAAGGGAATATGTTAAACAAATTACAGAAAATAGTATTATACTATTTAATGAATAAAGATAAATTTTCCAACAGCATACAAATATGAATAACCTCTATAAATACTGGATGAAATATGGGCTAACCTTTTCCCTTGCCCAAGTGAATGCAAAGTTGTATATATCACGGAACTTATCTGGGAGAGGTAAGTGTAAACACACTGGTTAGAGATGAAGAAGAAAACAACATCATTTCACTCTACATATCTACTCCCTCAGTCCCTATTTAAACGTCGCCGTGGGTCCATGTCAGTCAAACTTTCTAAAGTTTGACTAAGTTTGTAGAAAATATTAGCAATATTTGTATCTTAAATAAATTTATTATGAAAATAGATTCAACTATCTATCTAATGATACTAATTATGTGCTATAAATATTAATGTTTCCATTTATAAATTTAGTCAAAGTTAAGTATGTTTGACTTCTAGGGAAGTGAGAACGACAGATAAAAAGGGACAGAGGGAGTAATTCTCAAGAAAAGGAAACCCATTTGCCATGAATGCAGAGCTGCAGACTTCACATACATTGGAGAAAAGCTTTCGAACTATCAAGTGGCCACATCCATGGTTATCAAGGCGGTAAGGCGAGGCGTGGTGACTGACTATACCGCCTTAAGTAACAAGTGGGCTGGCCCAGCCTACCTGACAGCTCATGTGCCCCTCCCTGTCCTGAAGTGGCTTCATCAAACTCCCGGTCCTGATCCCGATCCCTCCCTCTCTCTATCTCCCTCGTTCTCTGCCATTCCACCTTTGCCTGGATGCCTGCTCTGCTTCCCTCCGCCCCTCTCCGGATGCGCTGCTCTGCTCTTCCCTCCGCCCCTCTACTTCCCCTCCCTCACTGGACAGCGCTCTCAGATCAACAGCCACCGCTGTCCCCTTCCAGATTGAGCAATTGGCAAGAGGGAAATGGAAGAAATCAAGCCAGCAGAAGCAAAATTGAGCGGGCCAGCAGAATCGACGAGGAGAAGGCGCAACCAAGGGGGCGTCAGCATGCGCATAAGGCCACAGGGCATCACCTTTGCCCCTGAGGCAACCCTGGACCGCTCTGCTGCTTAAGCAACGCTGAAGCGACGCTTTAATAACCATGGCCACATCTAAACTCTAATAAGCCAAACAAAATAAAATTTTTGCCTGAAATAAGGGAAACTCACTGTCATCTTTTAGCTCAGCTCGTAAGGATGGTAATTTTCCACGAAACTTCTCGATTGAATCTACCCTGCAAATACCAACAAAAATTACTAAAAAAAATTATATGAATGAACAACCCAGGATCTGGGATCAACTTCATATGGGAATATCACAACTGCACACAGCACTCACCCAATTGACTGCAGTCCACCAATGAATTCCTGACGAGTAAATTCACACATTGTGGCGGCTTTCATGTGCCATGATATGACAAGCTGTTAACAGCACACATGACTATATGACTAGGAGCAATAATGATCCAAAGATGGTCATGTTCATTTAAATATAGAATAAGCATAAAAAACTTGACAATGGAGAGAAGACGTCCACTTGGCTGTCTTAAGAAAGGGGAGTAGCTAACCCTTTTGGAAGGTACTCACATGACATACACGCATGTGGGCTCGAGCCCAGGTTAGCAACCCCTCAACTAGATGCTCTACCAAACTTGGTTCTGGTGCAAACTTACTAAAGGCATATCATTGCAAACTTACGAAAAATTCCGTGCAAACACTATGCAACATAAGATAGAACTGAATGTAGCTCCAGCAGACCATTCCACACTACTATCTCTGCCACAGAACTAATTTGCAAACAAACTTTTAGTAAAAACAAGAAGTCAGTTCAGAAGAAGCTAATCACATACCATGACAATATCCTGAGGATCCACCTGTAAAATAAAGATGAAATATATGCATCAGAAATAGTGGAATGTTGGTGCCACTAATAGGTAGTATAAGGTACAAAATAAAATGCATGCGTTACAAGCACCTTCCCTGCAACACAATAAATGGCAACTTATATAAGCAGCAATTTGTGTTTTCCAAACCCTCACGAGATATAGACACTAGTAAATGGCAGTTCCAAACTCAAAACTCACAAGTCATGATCCAGCCTAGGTGTTATTTGGTTGTAGCTTTGGTAACGTAAATGGAAACGAATTAAAGCTGTGGATGTTACGGCAAGACATACCATTTGAACTAATTTTATTACAATTTGCGTTGCGGATGTACAAACCAAACAACACGCTAAATCACTTGCAAGAGACAGCCACAGTGCAATAATCCAATAAACCGACATGTACAAACTAGAAAGCCAAGCAAAATTCAATAAAACCTGATACCTACTGTCGAAGAAAACAAGACTGCCAGTGACACCTATCTCCTCAACAACATTTGAGATAAACCATAACAATTGAAGCAAAAATTAAGGGTTTGTCCAACGGTTAAATGTATGTTAAAATGATACACTAGTCCCCCTATACACAGATTGCTTGAGGTCCATTTCAACAGGAAATTCCAGGATTGCATATCAATGAAAAACAAAGGTATATGGATTGGCCACACAAAATTGGTATTGTTGAGTCTATCCATATATAGCTTCATAGTAGTACTCTAATATTTAAAATCTAAAAACATCTGGTAGCAATTAACCATTAAAATGCTACCTCACAAACTATATCAATGCCCATATTTTCTTTTCTATTTGCAATCAAATGGATTAAGCACTACACATTCCTACGGCTGCAAATGAAATGAGAATATGGTGAACGGCTATTTACAGATGAAAATTCATTACCTGCAGATCATTGCAAAGTTGAGATATTCCTTCCACCATGATCATATCACCATCAGGTTCTGCCAACAAAAACAAAATACACAATGAAGTCCTAATTCGAAAATGAAAAGAGGTAAGAGAGCATTTTTTTCTAACAGCGTAATGTATGTGTTATGGACCTTATAGTATAGCATTGTACACAATAGTGCATGAAAATCCAAATGTATCTAAACACCAAGGAAATTATGATCTCAAAGGTTAGTTAAGGCAATGGAAACTGATACCTTTATATCTGTTGAAAATATCTTCAAGATGCCGAGTATTGACCGCAGAAATCTGAGGTTGGCTATAGAAGAAGTCAAAAGCTCCTTCCAAGTGCCAATCACTAGCTTTCAGTGCCTGAAGGGCAACCTTCTCACTGCATTAGGTGATAAAAATTGCTCACTAAATTTGTGTTATATAACTGGAACCTTGGGGTTGCATGTATTTTTTATATTCCTGATCAATATGTCCTATGCACTTAAATTGAAGTTTTCTAAAGGACATCCTTTCAGGACTGCCGGCTATAAAAATTCATCTAGTCTAGATATCTATATATCGTAGAGCAACCAAAATGATTCATATTATGGCACCATTGTTAAAAGCAAGACTTTAAGGTGCCTAGTACACTTGAAATTTGCATTCCAAAGCTAGTAGGATTTCTGTGCAGGTATATGCATACACAAGAATGAGACAGAATGCAGCACCGCATAGAAAACAACAAAATGGATTTCTATATGTGTACTTGATAAAAGGTGGATGGTCCAGAACTGCTACAGGATTTTAGAACAACAATATTATGACAAGCACTAAATTCCATATCCATAGTAGACCAAACAAGCATATCATACATGGATCGTAGCAATTTTAGTGCATCTTAAACTATTATATGATGCACAATCTCAGTAAGATTTCGACCAACAAATTAACCACTAAGATGCCATGTAGCGAAGCTACTAGCTACCTTGCCATGGCCACAATAATTTGTTCCAATTTCAACAGCAATTAAACAACCATACCTGGCGCCGGTTATGGTCATGAACTGCTGCACCTTGTCGCGGTTTCCTCTCCCCAGCTTATACTGCACAGTGCGCACACACCACACATAATCAGCTATCATTTTTAAAAGAAGAAATAAACATCAGATTCCAACAGTTCACACATCAGACTGAATCAGTTAACCCACGAATCGAAACCGTGGAGGGAACATAGAAGGGAGCGATTCCCGCACAAACCGATTCAGATACCAAAAGATCTCACTAAAAACGGGGAGAAAATCGGGGGGATCGGTACGAACAGAAAAGGGGTGGGTCGTAGATACTCACCATCTTGGATCGGAGAGCAAGGACAACGCCGGGGAGGGGAAGGGGCGGCGCGAGGTCTGGGATTTCGCGGCGAAGCCTGAGCTCTTGCGCTCGGCTCCCTGTCCGGCCGCCTCGCCCCCTCCTTCCTATTCCCCCCTCTCTCTCGCTAGCTGAATGAATGCTGCGCGCTGAGTCTAATCCAGCGTGGCGTGTGTACGCGACCCAACCCGAGAACCAAAATGACTGAAATGCCCTTCCACCCACGATGAAGAGTAGCCCGCAGGCCGCAGATCCGTTTTGTGGGTCGTGGTAGCAGATGAGAAATCGTAGCTATCCAGGAAAACACGGTGTTAGGGGGTGTTTATAGGTCCACCCAAAACTTTACACAATTACACCTCATCCTATCGAATATTTAGAGATATATATAGAGTATTAAATATATATAAAAAAATAATTAATTGCACAGTTTGCATGTATTTTACGAGATAAATCTTTTAAACCTAATTAGTCTATGATTAGACACTAATTGTTATAGTTACACATGTACTACAATCCCCTGAAAATTTTACAACCCCTGAACTAAACACGCCCGTGTCTACTTCTCCCTGCAGCCAGGCCCTTCGCATGCGAGAACAGGCAGTTGTTTGTTTGGCGTAGCTGTCCGACCTGGCCCATGCTGTGCAAAAGTGCCCTCCCGGCCTAGCTGTGTGGATATGAAAATTTTCTTCGTTTCAACCGAGCCTGGCTCATGCAATGCAGCTGCAGTGGGTTTGGGTGCGCGGGATAAGAGAGCAGCGGTGCAGGAAAAGCATGTGGGCCGTGCAACCAATCAACGTTTTCCTGTGGCCTGGCTGCATAACCAAACAGAGCCTCCTCGCATGTGCCCAACATGGCTGCTACGGGCTGGTTGGCTCGCGTAGGCCTGGCTGCCCTCGTAAAGGAACCAAACACGCCCTTATAGTATGTTGTCACGTGGCGAAACTGAAAAAGGAGCTTCCCCTAGCTCCGAGGGTGCTAGCGAGGTAAGATCCACTTTTTGAGCTCCAGTGGTGTAAGCAGCAGTGTAAGAAAGGAAACATGAGAGGAGGAAAAAAGGGATAAAGGATATTATAGACATTTCACCATTTCTATAATTCCAAACGTTTTTTTTCTAAAACAATTAAGCTACACTAGTAGGACGGTTCCTCGAGCCAAAGCCAGAAAAAGTTATTGTATTAGTGAAGCAGAGTTATACCAAATACGCCCATGTACTAACCTAATAAGCTAAGCAAATCTTGGTAATGTGCAAGTTGGGGCAGTGACAAAATTAGAGCTAGAAAATGATTTTTAGTTTGCTACCAAGCCTCACGGCCAAATTTTGAACCTGCAAAGAGTATTTGGTTAGCGTGCCACCTCGATATGTCATTATTATTTTTTCTTAAACGAAATATGATCATGTTGGATGTTGTTTTATAGATAAAATCATAAAAATAATACAGTAAAAAATAATTGCAAATAGGATATAAAGTATATATAGAGCAACTTGAGTAATGGCTCCCAAAACCAAGGTCCTACTTGGGGTTTGAGGGTTCCCCTATTTTTGATCCCTCAAATTCAATTATCTACTTCAGTAATAGCCCCTGCAACTCTGTCCTCGAATTCATGGAACCCACTAGACATTAGGTCCAATGTTTTCCCCCTCCCTCAGATCCACCAGAATACTCCCCCTTTGCTTAGATATCTCTCCACTCTTCTCACAAAACCTCACATGGAGCAGCATGGTGCGAGGCAGCACTAATCAAGCGTGGCGAGGGGAGGCATCGAGGAAGTGGTGCATAAAGGCAGCACTGTCGCACCGATCGAGCACGCCATGATGAGGTAGTACCAGTTGAGCATGACAAGTAGACAACCAGTGATTTCAATTCAATAGCGAGAAGCCTCAGTTCAGCGACATGTGGCCATGGAGGAGGGCACACATGCGGGTTTCCAATGATGCATGGGTGATTAGCAACTTCAATGCCCAAGTAGGGGCCAAGGAGAGAGTTCCCAGGAATGAGGACTAAGGGCGTTGATTTGAAGGCCTCCCTAATTCAAGGGTGTTGATGTTTGTTAACCATCATTCACTGTAAACAAAAGTGTCATTTGCAGATGAACACTAACATAACACATGATTTTATGGTTCAACTTTGGGCCAAATAAGCATATATTGAAAAATCTCTAACCTGTAGGGCTCACAAGCAAATTTGGCCAATTAGGCTAGTAGGGGAGGGTCGCCTGACCTAGTGCAGGCCCTCATAGCCCTCCAAGCTAGCCCAAGTCGAAGAAGCACATGACCAATTTGTAAGGTCGAGATGGCGGACTAGAGGGGGTGAATTGTTCTTTCTAAAATTAATCGCATCGCTAACCGAAACAAATGCAAAATAAACACTATCAGTCTAGCCAAAACTACACCCCTCTAAGTTCTCTATCACCTTACAAAGGATCCTAATTAGGCAACAAAGGTGCATGGCTAGCTAGAACTCACCTAATCAATTCTTAAAGCAAGGTCACACAAACCTATGCCACTAGTACTTCAAGCACAGGGAGCTCCTACACAACTAGTATGCAAAAGTACAAAGCCTAAGCTCACTAGCAATGTTCAATAACAAGGCAACTAATGCCAAATTAGAGAGCGTAAATTACTTACGCAAATTACTTAGCTATGCAAACTAAGCAATATGACTAACAAGGCTACTCAAGCCAATTAGTCATGCAAGAGAGCTACTTCTATGCTACACAGGCAAGAAGGTAACTAGCAAGCTACACAAGCTAACTAATTACAAGAGCAACTACACAAGCATAATATATGTAAAAGTAAATATAAGCTTGTATTGGAAATTGTAAACCAACGGGATGAACAAGGTTGACACAGTGATTTTTATCCCGATGTTCATTGGTTGCTACCAAGTTAGTCCCTGTTGTGTCGATCGCACACTTAGTGGTTCGACGACTAATAGGCGTTGACAAGCCTAGCCCACACGTTGGGCGCCGTAAGAACCTACCCACAAGTGAGGGTAGCTCAATAACATGCTCTACTAGTGTTGCTCTTTGCGGCTCCCTCGAAGTGAGCACGGTACTCCTCACAAATCCTTCTCCGAAGTACTGCACAATCTTCTTGCATGCTTCACGACGGAGAACTCACCACCAAACCATCTAGGAGGTGGCAACCTCCAAGAGTAACAAGCATCACCGGCTTGCAACTCGAACACCTAGTGCCTCTCGATGCAATCTCTCAATGCAACGCACTAGAATCACTCACGCATAATCGAATCAAGCTCTTGCAAGCATAAGTGAGTAAGAGGACATCCCCAAGCACTCTCAAGCATGGACACAAAGTCTCCCAAGGTGCTCAACCTTAGCCATGGTCGAGGCACCCCTCTATTTATAGCCCCAAGGCCAAATAGAGCCGTTACCCCTTCACTGGGCGAGATTCGGGGCGATCGAACATGCCGGTCGTGATGACCGAACGCTCCAGGCCCTGCGTCTGGCCACGCATCCACTGACACGTGTCCGCGCGATTCAACCTCGGTCGCACGATCCCAACGGTCAGCTCCCTCGGCGCGCGCGCCAGAGAGATGATCGGACGCGCCCTAGCGACGATCGGACGCAACCTCCCAGCATCTGGTCACGCGCCCCCACGTACTGTGCTGGCAACGATCGGACGCGGCGCCCTGCGACCTGACTCGCACCCACACGGAGTCCGATCGACTCTAGAGAGGGTCTAGAGACGCCAAAATGTGATCGGACGCATCAGATCAACGACGACCGAACGCACCAAAGAGTCCAGTCATTTCTGTAGAGTGCTCGAGCGCCACCACGCCATGACCGGACATGGGAACAATGGCCACCCAACGTCTGGTCCATCAATCTCAATAGAGTCTAGTCATGGACCAGCGCTGCGCCGCCTCTACGCAATATGACCGGACTCGGCCAGCAGGGTCTGGTCTTAGCCAAGGCCAGAGTCCAGTCACCCCTGTGACCTCTCCTTTTCTTCTCTAAGTTGATCCGTTTCAACTCCAACAACTTCTCCTTTGCAAATGTGCTAACACCACCAAGTGTACACCACCATGTATATGTGTGTTAGCATTTTCATAAATATTTTCTAAAGGATTAGTCACTCTTTTCTCAATGTCACCCGATCCTAACACGTATGCAAAGTTAGATCGCTCAAGGACACTAGATGACTGATATACAAACAAGTTTGCCCTTCTTGATAGTACGGCCATCTATCCTAAACTCGGTCATAAACCTCTCTACATAACCTTTGATCGGTGAAATGAAATGCCCTAAGGTTATACCTTTGCCTTGCGCATTCCATTTCATCTCCTCCAATGTTGATGCAACACATGCACCAACCTTGATCATTGTTGACACTTCTTAGCATCACTCGTGTTAGGTTGTCATCCCCAACATGACACCAAGAGTGTGGTTGTATTGTACTCATGCCACTTAACTATGTAAAGATATTAAAGTATATATCCGCAAGCGCACAGATAAATACATCCGTTGCAGCATTTCACCCAAGTTTATCCTAGGTATCATTATTTATATTTAACCAAAGGAGAACAAACAGAGGGCACATATTAATTAAAGGCTACTCTACACATGTGATATGAATATTCGAAATCACTATCCTTTACTCTCAAACAGGAATCAATCAAATAAAAAGAGATAAAATATATGATAATCAGACTATTCAGATGATATTCCTTAGAGCAGTACTACTATGGCAAGTCATTGATCAGAATATAAAGTAAGAGAATAACTCCTAAGTAATCCATTAACTATTAGTCATAATCTACATTGATTAGTGCAATTATATCAGGCAATCATTGGCTAGGTTATCTCATATCCATAAACAAGGAACATCTTCATTACGAAGCTGAGAAACAGAGTAACAACTAAGTAATGAGACCGCGTTCTACTAATTTCTACACTCGGGGAGTGGACTACAAAGGACTCAACAGGAATGTCACACCCGCGATCTACCACATGGCTCGGAGTATAGAGTGCATTTGTAGGTAAACAGTGTATAAGTACCACACTTACACAATGTTGACCACCCACCCATGACTCAATAAGGTGAGTGCTTTGCAAACATGTGTATAAACATAATGATAAACTATCTATGCCAAATATATAATCAAAGCAGACTAATCTTATAATAATCAAGGATATAATATAGATTAAGAACAAGATCATATCTAATGTATCAGGAATAATGATCAAGAACAATGAGCTAGAACTAGACAATGATGAACTAGAACAATTACGAACTAGAACATAAACAATTAGAACATGAAGAACTAGAACATGAACTAGATCAAGAACTAGAAGAACTGATGAACTAGATGAATATCTGAAGAACAATGTTGATACAAGAGAGAAGAACTAGATTTACCAAGCTCCTCTTGACTAGATCTGGAGCCTAAGGTTGCTTGACTCCTCTACTTCTAATTCTAATCTAGCTATGCCTAGATCTGATGGAGCTCTAAGGAGATGAGAGTTGCTGGTTGGTCTTATGCTTTCTGGTTGATGATTGATTGAATGAATTCCTCTTTTGGAGGGGGTCTGGGGCCTCGTTTATATAGCCCAGAGCATGGAACCGTGGTCCTTGGATCAAATCGACCTTCACATAGGGTTAGGATGCATCCTTGGAGGCGGTTGAAGTAGCTTGTAAAAGAAGGAGCCGAGGGGCAGCGGCCAAGGGCCGGTCGGCCTAGGGTTGAGGCCGGTCGGCCCCACCTGGCGGTGCCTCGTGGTGGCCCTCCTCATGGAGTCCTCTGGTGTCCTCTAGAAGCCTCTTGCGTATTCGTGACGTGGAGATTAGGTCGATTGACGTGGGTTCCTTCTCGTGGAAGATATCCATTCTTGAATTATTCTGATAACCCCCTGTAAAATATAGATTCACCAAAACTCGTAAAATTTCGTTAGTTGACACCCTAAACCTATGTTGGTGATCATTTATTAGCCCTTTATATATTTATTTTTAACCCTTTATTATGGTAGATAACCATCGTCAACAACTTCCCCAAGCTTACCTTTTGCTAGTCCCTTAGCAAATATTCATAATGGATCAGGAGTTGCTACAATGCTTTCATGCCTCAAAAGTACACATGCGTTCAAACAAGAATTTTCCTCCAGATTAGGTCTAACCATTCTAACCTTTAGACTTACCCATATTACCTTTAACTATGGAGCTCATTAGCCTTTACTTGGGTCTTGAGCAATCGAAAAGTAGAACAATCAAATCAAGCACTGTCTCAAGCTCTTCATTCAACTATTATTCCAGAGTTTTGCAAGATTTTTAAAATAAAACTCAGAGTATCTTTTTGTATGACTCTCTCAAATCTCTCAATATATGTGGTATTTCTGGATCCTCTCCAAGGCAAAGTGAGATTTGCCTTCTCTCATCCTACATCTAATGTTGTATCTGAAGCTTATAGGTATGGAGACAGCGTGTTCATACTTGCAAAGCATATTTTGTAAAGTCAAACAGTGGATACAGAGAAACGAGGCATACGATCAAATCAAGAAGTGCATGTGTATGGATCAGGGAGTGGTTTATTTATGATGAAGGAGATAGTGGATCTAATTCTACTTTTGCTCCTTTGAAAGGGATTTTGATCTCTCTTTGAATAATTGAAGAACTTAGACTAAGAGATATTTTGGGCTATAGTTTTTTTAGAGAGGCGGGCATCTAAGTACCCATTGTTTTGGTAGGACACTTGTCCATGTTTTACTCTCCATATATTTCTCTTTCTTCTCTTTTTTTTTAAAAATATATAAGCCTAGAACATTCTTGTCTATAATGAAAGATTGAGAGATAATAATAACCTGGAGCAACAATAACTGGGGCTTATGAAATGCATGGATAAGTGACAAAAATCCTATAAGACGTGTGAGTGGTGTTCTCTCCCAGTGTAGGAGAAAAATATATTTAGTGGATCTAAATGAAAAGGCATGTTGTTACGTACTTCAAGTGTAGAAGCAACATATTTGAGTGGAGTGTATGTGATCTTGATTTTAAAAGTATGACAAGCCTCTAAGGGTCAACAGAGCTCGACAATGCTCAATGCAAGTACAAGTAGTAAAAAGTATGAATGGAGTTTTCTATCCTATGTATGGCTGTGGTAGGATTTTAAGCTTTGTCATACAAGTACTCATCATGGTATTTTAAGATTTCAAAAGATAAAATTCTCTAGAACTCTAGCATTAGTAGGAGCAAGATAAATAGCAGCTCAGACTTTCTCATATCATACTCCTCAACTACCTAGATTTAGATCCAGCATTTGCAACCCACAAGTTTCAGGCTCAGGGTTTATCTTTAGATCAAGACAGTTCTACCCAAAACTCAGGAGAATTTGTGTTTGAAAACTAGGCACTTGAAAGGAATTACGACAGAGCAACTATTCATCATTTCCCTTATGTTTAAAATTGAGTTCTACGGTAATTAAGTTCTAATACTCTCTTGTATCTTTTATTTTAACTAATATATTATTTAGCTAATATTATCACACATCACTCTTTTTATTTGGTTTTCTTAAGTTATGCATCTTTTTATACTTTTCAGAATAAAAGATAAATCACTCGAAAAGGAATACTTATCGAGATATACGGGGGACACTCTCCCCTAAGCTGGATTTTGACGTAGTCGTTCCTCTTGAGTCCTCGATTGCGTAGATGCTCATCACTCCTTCTTTGATGATTGTTCAAGGCAGAGCTCTTGAGTGAGTGAAGACATCATGGGCTTCATAGGGAATTTCTCTTTTTCCTGTTGAATTTCAAATAGACAACAAAACTCGTGGAACATATTAATGGTTAGTGGAAAACTATTCCCTAATTATTTTTGGAGTCTTGAATTATCTTTTATTATTCAACTGGTTTTTCTTCATTTTTAGATTTATATATATATGTGCCTCCACAGTGAGTAATTATTATGGGTTGCTACACACCACACTATTACTCATATGGGGCTTAGAGTTTATATATTTCCAGATGCAATGAGATGAATCATAATATAAAAGTTATTTTTATTTTCTTTTCAAATGCAATGTAGAATTTAAATATGTATTTAATTCTAAATAGTATGCATGTTATTAATAGAAAAAGTATTTTTATTTTCAATGCAATGATATGCTAAGGGAATGTAAACAAAGTAGATATGCTTAATTTAAATGTGCGGATAAATACCGATTTACCTTTCGGCGAAGGTTCGAAGATTTAGGTCCGTCGACCCGGACCTTACGTCTGGTTCAGTCTTCAGAGGTTTCTTCCAGCTTAACTGAGGAGCTGGATGGTTGCTCGTCAAGTGTTGGAGAACTTGATGATGATGTTGATGTTTCTTTCCTTTTCCATACTTTCTTGGACTGAGAAGTCTCTTCCTGTGGTTCACTCTTCTTGGGCTTCTCTTCTTCTTCCTTTGGAATAGCTTCTTCTTGGGCAGCTTCTTTCTCTTTGATGGCTTCTTTCTTTTGGCGTTGAGAGCGGTGTCTCCTCTTGTTCTTTCTAGGCTACTCACAAGTAGTGTAACTATTAAAGTAACAATGTACCTTCTCTCCAGGGAATTGGAAGTGGATTTCCCCAGTTCTTATGTAGATGATCGCGCCAGTGGTGTTGAGGAAGGGTCGTCCTAAAATAAGGTGGACATCGTCTTTTTCTCCCATGTCAAGAACCATGAAGTCGGTAGGAATGTAGTGATCTCTTATTTTGACCATAACATCTTTCACTACTCCCTCCGGACGTCGGAATGATTGGTCCGCCATCTGCAGCTGCACATATGTATGATACATGGGTCTAGTATTATACAAATGTTTATATGTTACCTTAGACATTATGTTGGTGCTAGAGCCGATGTCACAGAACATCTTGTAGAAAGTACTTCCCTCGATCATACAATCGATGGTGGGTACTCCAGGATCTCCTAGCTTAGTGAGGTATGGTGATGGAAGGAGGTGGTCAAGTTCTGAATCAATAGTGTTGACCATCCATACTGTTTCTTTTGCCTGATGCTTAGCTTTGTTCCTCCTTCTCCTATACTTGTTCTTCTTCTTTGTTGGGGCAGCGGTTGTATCCTCGTAGAGGTACGACGTCTGTGGGTGAACTCGAATGTTGAGGGTACGCTTCTTGAAATTAAATCTTTCTTTTCTCCCATTGATTGTGAAACAGATCTTGGTGCTATCTGTGTAGATGATGGCTTTGGTGGTACTCAAGAACGGTCGCCCTAAGATGATGGGTGCTTTTTCGTCTCCACCTGTTTCTACAATCACAAAGTCTGCCAGCACATACGAGTGTCCAACTATGATCCAGACATCTTCAAGAATTCCCTTGGGGTAGCACAGTGTCTGATCTGCAAGCTGCAAACACATAGTTGTATATAATAAAGGATCACCATAAATTTTCTCATAGATTACCCTGGGCATGATGTTGACGCTTGGTCCAAGGTCACAGACAGCTTCTTCAAAGCTGTGGGGTCCAATGCGAATAGGGATGACAAGTCTCCCTGGGTCTTCTTTCTTCACTGGTAGAGTGTCGTCTACCCATGTTCCCCATTGCTTTGGAGGTGCGGTGAAGTATTGCCCTGCATTATAAATGTCTACAAGATTTGTAGTTTCTAAATCCTCCGGCTTCCCCAGAATCTTACCTCTTTCGGTCACTGGTACAGAAGCTGCTAGCTGAGATATTTGTGATTCTATCATTTTATTAAAGCTATGTTGATTCTTTATGGCAGAAGTAAAGCTATCCATTCTACTATTAATATTTTCAAGCAATTTATCATTGGAAGCTATCTTTCTAGACATAGTATCAATAACTTTATTCTGATTAGAAATCATTTCTCTTAAGGGTGGTTGATTAAAGTTATTATTAAGATTATTACCTTGGTAGTTACCTGAGTAGTTACCTGAGTAATTAATCCTTGATTACTGATTCCATCCTTGATTTTGTTGAGGATGATTGTTGAAGTTGTTGTTGATGTAGTTCACATCCTCTTGAATCTTAGGGCAATTGCTCCCTGAGTGGCCAGTGCCTCCACACTCTTCACAGGTCATGCGAGAATCGTGGATGTGCGTGACTTCGTTCTTCTCAGTGGTGCGTTCATCGAACTTCTTCATGAGCAGGTCTATCTTGGCAGACAACATGTCCACTTCCTTCAATTGATGCATTCCTCCTCCTCTCTTGCGAGGTTGAGTGCGTTCCTCGTTCCATCCCTGGTTAGAGGCCATCTTCTCAATCAGAGTGGTTGCTTTAGTGATGTTGAGCGATAAGAATGATCCTCCAGCAGCTGCATCCACATTCTCACGGGTACTAGAAGTGAGCCCATGGTAGAATGTCTGCATGAGTAGCCAATTCTCCATCCTATGGTGAGAGCATTCTGATATGTAATCTTGAAAGCGTTCCCAGGCTTCAAGGATTGATTCATCGTGTTGTTGCTGGAAGGTTGAAATCTTCGCACGTAGAGCATTTGTCTTCCCCACTGGAAAGAATTTTGCTAGAAAAGCAGTAGCATAGATCGACCATGTGGTATTCTTGTCCTTGTTAGCGTAGAACCATTGCTTTGCTTTTCCCAGGAGTGAGAAAGGGAACAAGCGGAGCAATATGGCGTCTCTTGTGACTCCCTTGATGGTGAAGGTGCTACAAATCTCCAAAAAGTGTTGGAGATGAGCACTCGCATCTTCATCTGCTTTTTCACAAAACTGGTTTGCTTGCACCATGTTGATCAAAGCAGGTTTGAGCTCAAATCCGTTATCTCCCACATTTACTGTCGATCTAGTCCTGATGTTAGCAGTGGTTGGAGCAAAGAATTCACTGAGTGATCGGTCGGCCATGGCTTCAAAGTCTGGTGTTAAGCTTCTTCTCAATTAGTTGATCTCAGACGAAGTGGTTAGAGCCTTCTTGAGCTTTGCTCTTGTTCTTCTGATTAGAGCTTCGGGGTTCTCAACGTAGTTTGTCAGGAGTTCAAAACCAGTCATACATCACCCTGCATAAGATCAAAAAAATAGACAAAATACAGGGTGAGCCTATTAGAGTAAAGGATCAAGTGATGTAATTCGAATATTACATGTGTAAGAGTGTTTCTAGATGTGGAAGTGTGTTTATGCTCTTATGAATGTTTTCTAACTTAGTGTGCCATTTCGTTGCCTCCCCGGCAACGGCGCCTGAAATGCTTGTTGACATATCTTAGCATCACTTGCGTTAGGTTGTCATCCCCAACATGACACCAAGAGTGTGGTTGTATTGTACTCATGCCACTTAACTATATAAAGATATTAAAGTATATATCCACAAGCGCACAGATAAATACACCCGTTGCAGCATTTCACCCAAGTTTATCCTATGTATCGTTATTTATATTTAACCAAAGGAGAACAAACAGAGGGGCACATATTAATTAAAGGCTACTCTACACATGTGATATGAATATTCAAAATCACTATCCTTTACTCTCAAATAGGAATCAATCAAATAAAAAGAGATAAAATATATGATAATCAGACTATTCAGATGATATTCCTTAGAGCAGTACTACTATGGCAAGTCATTGATCAGAATATAAAGTAAGAGAATAACTCCTAAGTGATCCGTTAACTATTAGTCATAATCTACATTGATTAGTGCAATTATATCAGACAATCATTGGTTAGGTTATCTCATATCCATAAACAAGGAACATCTCCATTACGAAGCTGAGAAACAGAGTAACAACTAAGTAATGAGACTGCGTTCTACTAAGTTCTACACTCGGGGAGTGGACTACAAAGGATTCAACAGAAATGTCACACCCGTGATCTACCACATGGCCTAGAGTATAGAGTGCATTTGCAGGTAAACAGTGTATAAGTACCACACTTACACAATGTTGACCACCCACCCATGACTCAATAAGGTGAGTGCTTTGCAAACATGTGTATAAACATAATGATAAACTATCTATGCCAAATATATAATCAAAGCAGACTAATCTCATAATAATCAAGGATATAATATAGATTAAGAATAAGATCATATCTAATGTATCAAGAATAATGATCAAGAACAATGAGCTAGAACTAGACAATGATGAACTAGAACAATTATGAACTAGAACATAAACAATTAGAACATGAAGAACTAGAACATGAACTAGATCAAGAACTAGAAGAACTGATGAACTAGATGAATATCTGAAGAACAATGTTGATACAAGAGAGAAGAACTGGATTTACCAAGCTCCTCTTGACTAGATCTGGAGCCCAAGGCTGCTTGACTCCTCTACCTCTAATTCTAATCTAGCTATGCCTAGATCTGATGGAGCTCTAAGGAGATGAGAGTTGCTGGTTGATCTTCTGCTTTTTGGTTGATGATTGATTGAATGAATTCCCCTTTTGGAGGGGGGTCTGGGGCCTTGTTTATATAGCTCAGAGCATGGAACCATGGCCCTTGGATCAAACCGACCTTCACGTAGGGTTAGGATGCATCCTTGGAGGCGGTTGAAGTAGCTTGCAAAGGAAGAAGCCGAGGGGCGGTGGCCCGGGCCTGTCGGCCTAGGGTTGAGGCCGGTCGGCCCCACCTGGCGGCGCCTCGTGATGGCCCTCCTCGTGGAGTCCTCTGGTGTCCTCTAGAAGCCTCTTGCGTATTCGTGACGTGGAGATTAGGCCGATTGACGTGGGTTCCTTCTCGTGGAAGATATCTATTCCTGAATTATTTTGATAACCCCCTGCAAAATATAGATTCACCAAAACTTGTGGAATTTCATTAGTTGACACCCTGAACCTATGTTGGTGATCATTTATTAGCCCTTTATATATTTATTTTAACCCTTTATTATGGTAGATAACCATCATCAACAATCATCAAATGATATGATCCCACTTCATATCATCACATGATCATATTATTTATCGATCTTGACCCTACTTGCTTTTCACCGTTGCCTCGGTCCATCGGCGCCAAGTCCTCAACTTGCCCTTAACTCTTGCAACCGGTCCGTCAAGCCAAGCCTTGTCTTGATCTTCTCCACCTTGGTCACATGACTCAATGTCATGTCTCATATGCAATGAGCTTCTTCATCACATGTGTGAGCTTTGCAACATCTCTGAGTCATTTTCACCTCCATGGCATATGTTCCTTACACACATGTACCTATGGACTAATCACATGTGTATCTCACACATTAAACACAATTAGTCCACCTTGGTTGTCACTCAATTACCAAAACCAAACAAGGACCTTTCACAATTCTATCTATCCATTGATTAACTTCAGTGGTAGATCAAATGGTGGGAATGGATGCTCTCTTGGATCCATGGGCCCACCAAACTTTAGTCGATAATCCAATTGATGTTAAACTTTACCCATGAGTAATACACCACTAGAGGGTCCACTAGTTAGAAGGATAAGGGCCTATGCTCCAGTGGGGGTTCGGACAACCCTTCCCCTGGTCGCTCGACCTACCCGGAAGCTCCACCACTTCATCTTCGAACACATGCTAGAAAGCACACTTTGGAGAACCGTGGAGCATGGATGGAATGCAGTTTGGTCTGATGGTTGTTGATATTTCTTATGACTTGGATTTTCCAAAAGCGCACAAAAAATATCGATGTAGCACTTTGCCCTGGAGTATTCCGAGGTCGTATTTATATTTTACCATAGGAAAAGCCTATGGCTAAGATAGTGAAGAATAGAATTTCTTGTGAGCTAAATTCTCAAGCAATTGCACAACCTTAGTCGGGGGTTCACTTAAATTCTCAAGCAATTGCACAACCTTAGTCGAGGGTTCACTACTACACTCGCACCTTTCGCAGTCGCGTCGTAATCCACATCGTAGTCCAATTTCGGCCTTGACAGTAAGCTATCGATAGTGAAGGTCATGGCCTTCACCATCGCCATTTGGGACCGACTACAGTGTACAGTAACACCGCCGATTAGCTTATGGTCTGTCCGTGATTAGCTCCTTACTTCAGTCACATTGGAGCACGACCCGACTGTGGATGTACACTAACACTGCCGTATTGGCAAATGATCCGACTGTGTCAAGGCTATCAAAACTGTCGTGTGGGCACATCAACCGCCTGTGTGGTGGTCACTAGCACTGTTGCCTTGTACATCGACTTGACTGTCAGTGATGTGCTTTCACTGTCGATTTGACGGCCGAGACGCCTGTGTAGAGGTTAACACCACCATTGCTTCAGCGTATGATCCACTAGCAAAAGGCCATGGTCACCGTCGCCTTGCACCACGATTTGCCTTTGATGATCGTTTAGTCGGTGTCGGGTTACTAGAGGATTCGGCGGTGATATACTTTTGATCCCTGCCGCATTATACCTATTGTGATGGTGACATAATTTCATCATGTTTCATAATAGTTACTAATTCAGCTAGGCCCTTAATAGCTTGATGAACACAAAGCATACAGATATATAATTATTACATCCATAAATCATGTTCACAAACAAGAGTACTTTTTACAATAACAATAGACGCTACCATAACATCTTTCTCAACTGATGTCCTAACACAAGCGGTATATAGAGCACACTAAAGGTATTGATCTATATAGACTTGCATAACGAAACAACGTAACTGTGCTCCTTATATGTGTCACTCCTGCTTGCAAGGCAAAATGAATATAATTAGTGCATCCTTCAGATTGGTAGCCAATACACCATGGAACCTCTCTTATTCATCTCTGATCCACAACCTGAATAAAGCAGTAGAATTAATAATATTGAACATACCATTTATTTAGTTAACAAGTCAAAATTGGCCTATATATACATAGAATGAAAACAACTACCTACCTGAACAAAGACTGTCGTGACGACAAAATGCAGGAAATGCACCTTTACTACTCTGCTAATGACTCCATGAACAAGGAAACATAAGGAAGATAGTAAGGCCTATTCATATGGAAACGCCCTCTTGATCTACAAAAGCGGATGACACGGGCATGGATGACATGAACCTTTATGCAGTCCATGTCATATGCAATCAATGTTCTATCCTTCCCAACAAGAAAAATGAAATTCTATTTTGGGTGAACTATAATCACTCTGTACTCCTCATCACAAAGCTCAGAGCCAACTTTAATATTCATGCGTCCAAACAGTTCCTCTGTGTCCACAACATACTTCAAATTCCAGTTATCAGTACCATAGTCTTCAAGTATCCACACTAAAAGCCAAGACCTATTGCGAAAATTAGCACAACACATACACAGGCGACCCTGAGCTTGATGGATGGATATTTCAGCACCACCAGGTTTACAAATTATCTTCCATGTCTTTCCCTCCATATCCACAGCAACTATCACAGAGTACTCAACCATGTGCATAAAACCATTAAGAAAATACTTCTCGATTTTAAACATAGAACAATACTACTATCGTCCCATTCAGATTCCTTAAAGATCCATGCTACAATTTTAGATGAGTAGATCTCCACACCTACGCAAGCATCCTCCACCTCAACAAATTCAATCACATGGAAGTGCGAGGACGTTGGTTCAAAACCTAAGCGAGTCTGACCAACAGAACGGATGCTACGCGGCAGTACATGCCATTTGTCGGTTGTCGGATTGCAGACAACATAGCGACGTAATCCATCAGGCCCAGCACACCAGCAAAGGATGAGGCCGCTGTAATAATCTGAGACTAGGACTTTTTTAAGGGGGAAGACAAGGAGGGTTGTTCACCGGTGATGCTGGTGAAGTGACGATTACCTTTCCACCAGCTGCCATAGAAGAAGATGACAACAGTCTGTGAAAGCTTCTTGCGTTGATAGGAGTCAGAGATGACGCGCCTCCAGGAGCGACAGACACACTTGCAGTAGCACAAGGACCGGACAGGGTGGTAGCTGAAGATGTCGGCAAGCACATCATCTAAGAGGTTGTCCACTACGTTCCTCATGTTACAAGCCTCCTTCATCTAAAAGGACACCACCAGTGAAAGAGATAAGGCCGCTCTGCCGTGGAATTGCAACAATAAACATTAGTAAGGAGATGGGTTTCAAGGAGAAGGGACAGCAATGCAAGTAAGGCCTTATTGCAATTTCCTTTAGATCTCACGGTGGTGAGCACGAGTGGCAATGCCAGTGATAGCAGCAGTTTGTGTGCCGGTGGATCTGTGTAGGCAAGCTGGCGATGTGCACCGGCGCAGAGCAAAAGCTGAGCAGTGGTGATGAGCAGGGGCGGCGATGACGAATAGCAACAATGAGGACAAGAAAAACTATGTGTGTGGGGGAGGGAGGGGGGCGATAGTGGGAGAGGGGAAGGGTTAGGGGGGATGTTGGGGGTAGGGGTTGCTTGCTCTCTGCGTAACTTTTACGCCACGTGGAAATCGAACTTTCATCAATTTTGCACGAGAGGATTTAAATGCGGGATTGGAAATTTTATGACTAAGCGGCGGTGAATGCACAATACCATCAGCGGCTGCTGAAAGGTCCTTGTTTGGTTTTGGTAATTGAGTGAAAACTTAGGTGGACTAATTATGTTTTATGTGAGATACACAAGTGATTAGTCCACAGGTACATGTGTGTGAGCAACATATGCCATGGAGGTGAAATGGCTTGGAGATGTTGCAAAGCTTGCACGTGTGATGATGGAGGAGCTTATTGCACATGAGACATGATATTGAGTCATGTGTTTAAGGTGGAGAAGATCAAGACATGACTTGGCTCGATAGACTGGTTTCAAGTGTGAAGGGCAAGTCGGAGGCTTTAAAGCGAGGGACCGCGTGTGACGGTGATGCTTGAGCAAGACTTGGCACTGATGGACCAACATAACGGTGAAGAACAAATGAGGTCAAGATCGATGAACCAATATGGTCATGTGATTATATGAAGTGGATCATATAATTTGATGATTGGTTGGTGCATGTGTTGCATCAACATCGAAGGAGATGGAATGGAATGCGCAAGGCAAAGGTATAACCTAGGGCATTTCATTTCACCGGTCAAAGGTTGTGTAGAGAAGTCCATGACCGGGTTTAGGATAGATGGCCGTACTAGGAAGAGAGGCAAACTTGTTTGCATATCGGTCATCTAGTGCCACTTGAGTGATCTAACTTTGCATCGTACTAGAATCGAGTGGCGTGGCAAGTTGAGTGGTTAACTCCTTTAAAATGATTGTGAAAATGCTAACACACATGCACATGGTGATGTACACTTGGTGGTGTTAGCACATTTGCAAAGGAGGTCATTTGAGAGGTAGAGAAGTGTGGAGACTCCCTCTCCCTCCTGCCGAGCTTGCGAGGCAGGATTCGATGAAGAAACAGAGGCGAACGGAGGTCACTGGTAGTGACCGGATGCGGTCACGGTATGACCGGACGCGGCTGGTCGGTGCAGCAATGGTTAAGCATGGGACGCGAGGGTTTTGCACCGGCGCGTCCGGTCACTCATAGGACTAGCGCATCCGGTCTGGTGTCCAGAGGGACAGTAGAACGCGAGGGGTTGATCGGACGCGGGTGGCGCGTCTGATCAGTAACGATCGGCCTCATCCGATCATGAAAAACCCTCTATGGACTGTCTTTGGAACTGATCGGATGCTAGGTCATCGAAGGGCTGCTGCGCGTCTGGTTGCTGGCACATGGCTGTGCGTGATCGGATGCGACGTGGCGCATCCGGTCAGTTGAGCAGCGCGTCCGATCGCTTGATGACCGTTGGTGCGTGGTGACCGTTGGAGGATCGGGCGGCTGTGGTTGATTCTAGGAGGACACGTGGACGGCTACGGGTAACCGGATGTGGTGCAGCGCGTCCGGTCGCTGCGAAAATCGCCCAGTGAAGGGGTAACGGCTCTATTTGACCGTGGGGTTAAAAATAGAAATGTTGGCCGACCTTGGCAGTTGCTGAGCACCTTGGGGATGTGTTGCCCTTGTGTGTGCTTGGTTTGAGAAGCCTCCAACTCACTTGTGCTTGCTAGATTGCAAATCAATAAGCGAGTGAGTGATTCTAGTGAGATTGCATCATGAGGTTGCATCGAGTGGCACTAGGTGTTCGTGTTGCAAGACGGTGGTGCTTGTTACTCTTAGAGGTTGCCACCTCCTAGATGGCTTGGTGGCTTGTGACTCCGTCGAAGCTCGTAAGAAATTGTGCGAGGCTCCGGAGAAGCTTTATGAGGGGGATTGTGCTCACTCCGCTGGGATCGCGAAGAGCAACTCTAGTAGAGCATGTCATTGAACTACCACACTTGCGGTAGGTTCTTGCGGCACCTTTGGGAGGCTCGGTTGTGGACACCGATTAGCCACCGAACCATGAGGTGTTGGTCGACACAACGGGGACTAGCTTGGTGGCAGCCAAGTGAACCTCGGTGAAAAATCATCGTGTCAACTTTGTGTATTTCTCCATGGTGGTTTGCATCCTCTTTACACAAGCTTGTATTTACTTTATATACTTAAGTGCTTGTAAAGTTGCTCTTGTAACAAGTTTGCTTGTGTAGCTAGCTAGTTACCTTCTTGCTTGTGTAGCTAGAAGTATCCCCTTTTCGTGGCTAATTTGGTTTGTGTAACCTTGTTAGTCACATTGCTTAGTTTATGTAGCTAAGTAATTTACGCTCTCTAATTTGACATTGGTTGCCTTGTTATTGAGCATTGCTAGTGACCTTAGGGGCTTTGTGCTTTAGCTTCATTAGTTGTGTAGGAGCTCCCTCGGTTGGCAAAGTACTAGTGCATAGGTTTGTGTGACCTTGCTCTAGAATTATTTAGGTGAGCTCTTGCTAAGCTTGACACCTTAGTTGCTTAATTAGGATCTTTTTAAGGTGCTAGAGAACTTAGATAGAGGGGTGTAGTCTTGACTAAACCAATAGTTTTAATTCCACACTTGTTTTGATTAGCCTACATGTTTAAGTTTTAGAAAGGACTATTCACCCCCCCCCTCTAGTCCGCCATCTCGACTCTTCAGCGGCTGGGTCCTATTACCACCCGGAGATCGCTGTATGATATAGTGATGAACACTAAGGCACACAATCTTAATGTTTGGTATTGAAACAAAACAAAATTGTGCACTTAGAAAACTAAGAAAAGCACAATTCCAGTACTCAGATTGAAAGGAAGCCAACTTGAGTTCAATGGTGAATAATAAGGCACATAGATTTACATTGAAAGAAAGCCAAACTGTGCACTTAGAAAATATAAGAAAAGCACAAAGCCAGTATTCTCGGATTGAAAGGAATCCAACTTGAGTTCTATACATTCATACAGAATAAGTAGGTGGACACTATCGAGCTAACAAGCATGCCGAAAGCTAAAATGCAGATACTAATTAGGCTGACACTATGCAAAAGTTAAAAGGCCTTCATATGTACATCATAATCATTCTCCATGCAGATCCTAGTCGACCTCCATAGGATCGTTGTGAATCTCCATAATATCCTATAGATCGTTGTCGACCTCCACGTGATCGTTATCAATCTCCATGTCACCCCGAGCCTTGACCACTACAACCCTGTCCACATCCATTGGTACACTTTCGTTTAGCTCATCAACTTTGTTCACAAAGCACTAATTCGGCGAACCAATACTGATGACAATAAGGCTCACAAGTTGCACTCCACGAATATACAAGGCCACAAATTCTAGAACGAGAAGATGCATTCTCATCTACAGATCCAATAAAATTACTGTAGCTAGGTTCGAGGTGAAGGAGCAAAGAGCACGAGAGAGCAATATAAAGGAATATAGAATCTGGTGAAGGAGCAGATCTAGTGTAGTTACCTTAGATTCGGATGGAGCAGGGAAGCAAGGATGGCGCACTGAAGATTTGTGTGTCGATGAGGTTGGAGGTGAAGGAGCAGTGAGCATGTGAGAGGCTGCCTTTCGTCCAACGCTAGTAGGGTGAAGCAGAGTAAGGGAGCAGAGTAGGGAATGGATGGGAGGGTGTGGTAGGACCGTAGGAGTGTATATACATAGTTCAATAAATTGGTTGCCCCTGTACGAGTGCCCAGTATCTAGGAAAGTAGGATGCCTCCAACAGATCAATTGATACTTGGATCTACTATCATTTACAGTTCAATAAATTAAACACCTGGTTAATCACCTTGCATTTAGTTCAACAATAGTTGTACAATAGTGATAGATTTCAATCCGACACATCAATTGATACTTGGATGTACTAGCATTTATATTTCAATAAATTGAACACCTGGATAATCACCTTGCATTTAGTTTAACAAAAGTTGTACAAAAGTGACAGATTTCAGTCTGATACATCATAAATTGATACTTGAATCTACTGCGGTGAACTAAGCAACTTGCCAATGAACATGCATGCCAAGAACTAAGCTAAGTACAAAATAGGTGAAAAAAGAATAGGAAGCACATTTCTTTCTCAAAGGAACGAAATCTTCCATCATCTTTGTTGGAACCCTGGCCATTTCTTCAATCTGTGGCATAATCTCTTTCTCCTACATATGTTCTTCATTTGTTGTAACATTGGCCTCCGCCTTCAGCTACCAATCTTGTTACATAAATCCAAAATCAAAGTCCTTAGAAATTTTCCATATTGGGGATCGTGCCACTTAAAGAACCCGCAATCTAAGTCGGGCTACCAAAAAACCAAATTACCATAAGTACAATGAGATTTCAGCATTTGCATTGTAAAAATAGAATAAACAAGAAAGAAATCAAGTTACATTATTTGCCACAACATCTGTGGTACCGACGTCCTAGGTTTCCATCACTCCACGGAATCCATCGAGGCGTCTTCAAGCCGCAGCGACACAAAAGTGGTGGCTGGTATGCGTAGGGGTGGTTCTTGTTACAGCACGAGATGGATGGCCCCCTCCTGTTGTAGCCTCCTCCGCTGGAAGCTGGTGTTCTTCTTATGACAGCGCCCTAGGATGGTGCCGACCACTGGGAGGAGTTGGAGCTAGATGCAGCCATGGAGCAGTCAGGGTTCAAAGTATAGCACACTTTGAGTGAAGAGGTCGGCCCAGGTCTTTTGTCTACGCTTTTGCCTCTCGCCAAGGCACCAAAACGTCCTTCAAAACCCTCGCACTCCCACCAAGATGAAATGTCGTGTCACCGTTGATTCAGGGTACTATCCGTCTGTAGAAGAATGCCTGTTTTGTATCCTCTGTGCTTACAAAGAGGTGTACACATGGACCACAATCAAGACCAACTGATTCAATTAACAGTTCAACCGAAGTAATAGTTAAACGATTATACAGTACTCATACAATATAATCCAGAGGTTTCATCAGTACACATAAACTTCATTAACATAAAAGTTTCACAAATTCTAAGACTTAATGTCGGATGGGTAGGCAGTTGCTAAAGTACTCAATTGGTTGATGCAGTCCCAAAAGCCAGAGGTAGTGAACCGTAGCGAAGATATAGCATCTCTGTCCAGGGACACATTATATCTATAAAGTATGTCTACTTCCTATCTAGTCCTATAAAGCACAAAAATCTCTCCACAAACAGGGTCTTGAATGATTCTTATCAAATTTTTGTGGTCCGAGAAGGTGATGAACAACGGCTTCAATAATCAATAGTCGGTCCGGGTGAATGCCCCTTCCCCAAGTAGCAAACAACATCATCTAGGGTCCTGGTGCCAACCCTAGCCGCCAAAACACAAGGTTGCTCGCATTGAAATGACTTCTTCTGAAGTAAGACATCTATTACAATGAATAAATTCCTAATATGAACAACACTGATACCAAACCTAAAACTAATTGGAACCAAATGCAAACAGGAGGGGTGACCGAATCCATCTAACCTTCACAGGGTGTTGTCCGCAACGACAATGCAAGGTGCTCAAAGCGGGGAAAGTACAGGCAATGAGTCAAAATGAAGATGAAGCAACAGGTTAGGAGAATAAAGATGAAGCAACGGGTGGAGAGAATGAAGATAAAGCAACAACAGGTGGGAGAACTAATGATTTCTTATTGGAGTTTTTTAGTTGGTCGAACCGCCGCCAAGGCACCGATAGGACCCGAGGGGAGTTGGGAACGGGCCGGGCGGTTCTAGGTTTCTTGCCAAACGGACGGTCCAGATTGATCGGCAACGAGAACAAATGACACGGGATAAGTTAAATAGTGTCTGTATAAGCCGACCATTGTCACACTAATCCAACACTATAATACGACAATTGTCAACGGTTAAACCGCTTTTAGATTCTCCTAGAAACAAACGCAACAGTACATGACAGTTTTTTCCCTTTTCATTCCCAAAAAATATACAAAAAAACAAAAAACATTCGTCGAGAGATCAAATCCGTGCACTACCATTTTGGAAGTAGTATTGAAAAGAACTTGCTTTGTATTTCATATAAAAAATGTGGCATTGAAGAGATTAAATCTGCGCGAATATAATTTTTTTCATTGATTCATTATGTATATGTAACATATAGATATAATTTGGATGTGTACATGATTGTACTCGTCTAGAAGCATAATAAACTAACCTAAACTATTGAAACTACTTATACTAACTATAAACTACTTAATCTAAACATATGCATGCTCGCCTCGCTCGCTTGGGAGGAGGCGAGGTGAAGTCGGAGTTGGAGTCAGAGTCGGAGTCATCGTCATCTTCGGTGTCAGTGTCATTCTCATCCTCATCCTCCTCTAGGTCCTCCTTCTCGAAGCTCCATGGAGGACTATAGTCAAAAAGCCTCCAGTCGTCAGAGGATACGTCCTCCTCGGAGGACTGGTGGGCTGGCACGTCGTCCTCGCTGGACAATGGGCTGCTTAGAAACTTGATGGGGCTGTCCGATATTTTCTTTGTAGATTGAAAGAGAAGGGGATGATGGATGAAGAAGAGGGATAGTTTTAGAGGGCACCAGGCTTCAAGTATATGTAGGGCAGTGGGTGTAGCTCTTAGGCTTCAAGCGGCGAAAGTACAGGTGATTTGACAGCATTGGAAGTTGAGGCAATTCAACACTCACGCTAATTTACTGCCGCTTGACCAAATGCTAGTTTAGGGTCGGCAAACAAAATGTGTTTCCTAGTGTTGGTATAAATTAAATGCACACGAAGAGAATATATATCCGCAAGCGCACAGATATTATACCATTGTAGCACTTCACCGAGAATAACCCAGTTTTAATATTGAACCCAAAGGAACAGTTAGTGAGAATAACTAAGTCTTAGTCTTAACCCAACTTCACAATCCAGATCAGAAGATAGAAATATAAAGGAGACTACTGAGATATTGTCTAGTTCCAATCTCAGTAAGCTTTGCCTTCTATTATTCAATCGTGGGAGAGATGTCTTATAAGGAACAAATTCAGAGTTTCTTTCCTACAAGCGATTAAATTCCTACTAGTCCTATTAACGGGAGGTGGACTACAGAGGATTCAACGAAGCTATAAAAGGCACATTCGCGAACTACCACCGATCCAAAAAATGAGGGTGCATTTACGAGTAACCCTAGTCTAAGCACCACGCTTACACTATGAATACTGCCTTAATCTAGAGCCACCAAGATCAAAGCACTCAAAAGAGAGTCATAAACTTGAAGAATAATATGAACAAGATGCTTAATTGAATCAGAAGTTAATTACCGAAGAAAATCTCAGAAGCAAGCTACAGTAGAACTTAATTTCGCCAGAGTACAGCCATAGAGAGAGCACCGACAGGCCAAAACTCCTCTAAAACTCTACTCTCTCACTCTATCTATCTCTAATATAAAACTAGATCCTATGGAGGACTAATCTTCTCTTGATTGCTAACCCTAGATCCTGGTGGAAATATGAATTAGGGCTCCTGGCTTTGCAGCTCTCAGGATCCAGACTTGACTTCTCTTCACGGAGTGCAGGCCTATATTTATAGCTCGGCGTAGATGCAATCCTAGGAGACGGTGGAGAAACATTTTGGAAACTCCTAACGAGTGGACCCCACAGGGGGCCGGGTAGCATGGTGGTGGGGCCGGCCCACCCCACCTATCATCCTCTCGGGGTCCACAGCGGTGTGGTGTCTTCTGGTGTCCTCTAGAACCTTCTGGAGTAGTTTTTGTCGCAGTTAAGTTTGATTATATTTGACGTTTTGATCCTCCTCGCCGATTTTCTAATTAAATCATGCTGGAAACACAGATTCACCAAAACTCATGGAATTTATAAGTATAAACCTCCTATTCTATAATATTGATCCATTTTCACCATTTATGCAAGATTGGTTGATGGTTTATGATATACATTAACTACTGTCAACAAGCTCCCTCGCACTTAGGCTTTTACTCGTCCTTGATAAAAGGATGGATTACTCAAAACATAACCTTGGAATAAGACATCAACACAAAACCATCCCTAGTCATATATGCTCTGTAGGATTCAAAGTGTCTACCATGAAACTTTGGGCAGTTGAAAAATGGAACAACTTGAACCAGATCACCATCTTCCTTTAGTCAAGTCAATTGGAGAAACATTTAAGATTTTGAAAACAAAACATAGCTTACCTTCTCCTTTTGTAGTACTCTCAATTCACTTATGTATGTGGTATTTTTGGATCCTCACCAAGGCATAGATAATCTTGCCTTCTTTTACCTACTCTTAAAAGCTTATGTGGATCTCAGGTAGGAATGAAAGTGAAAACATACTTGCATTGCATATATTGTAAAGTCAAAACAAGGATCAAGGAGAAAAGTGTCATACTCTTAAATCAAGATGTGCATTTGAGTGAAATATTTATGGTGGCTATCCTAATTCTACCATGCTCCTTGAATCATGTCTCTCTTGTTTGAAACTTGGAAAACACTTTTGCTAGAGAGCATGGGCTATCTTTCTCATTCATTTTTTTCTCTCTTTTTTTCTTTTTCCTTTTTTTATGGCGTGCATCTGAGTACCCATTGTTTTATATATCTCAGACACTTGTCTATTTTTTTCAATACTTTTCTTTTTTACATAGCCACATGCCTCTTTCTGCAATTGGAAAACTTTTAAGAAAGATATTTACAAGAACTTGGAGCATTTATTCCTAACAAATTTCTTTTTGTGGCTTCTCCCAGTGTAGGAGTAGAACATTTTGGGTGGATAGAAAAACATGTTGTTACATACTATTAGCGTAGGAGCAGCAGATATATGTGGAGTGTACGTGATCTTGATCTTGAGAGCATGATAAGTTTCTCAACAAGGGTTACAAGGTTTGACAAAACTCAATACAAACATAAGTAGTAAATATAGAAGGTTTATCTATCCTATATATGGCTCTGGTGGGTCATTGCTTACCACATAGGAGAAGTATAGCTATTTATTTTTCTTTTTGAAATAAAATTCTCCAATGACTAGACATCAAGAATGAAGTTCTCTTATTCTACTATATCTCATTCCACAACAACTTAAGTGACATGAGGTCCCTAAAAATAAGTCCCCAATAGTAGTAAGACTTCCTGAAAGAGTATTATGTGAGTCTATCCGTAAGTCATGACTGAAATAATCTTTCCTCATGTTTCGAGTTGTTTTATCATGTGATTTTCAATTCGGTTTGAAACAGAAAATGAAACATATGAAAATAGAGTGTATTGGGCTCAAACCTGACCGTGGACAAAGCACAAGGCGAGACGGAGAGGTGGTGGGCCGACCGGCCCATAGGGGATGCCGAGCGGCCTACTCTGGTGGCCTCTTAGGGCCTGCTTCATCATGCGTGGTCCTTGGTTAATTACCTTCCATAATTCGTAAATTTCCTGATTAAATTTTGTTCTGTTGTCGCGATGTGTCTCCCCACACTTGCTTTTCTGTATAACCTTTCTGCACAACATGTGGAGACAAACACATATCCAAAAACAAAGATAGAGAACAGGTAATCATGATAACAAATCTCCATTAATGATTAAACAAGGCACTTTATTACAAATCACAAAATTCAACCTAACTTTAATGGATTTAACAACTAAGCTAGCGACGTACCTAACATCTCAAACGATGAATCTAAAAACTTTAACCTAACTAAAGCTTATGCCTTATTATCAATCGCTAACTCTCAACTCTCTCTTTTCTTCTCAACATAATTGGAAAGAATTTCGATCTTCTTCTCTAATTTCTTTCGCTCAATAGTTTCTAATTCTATCTTCTTATTCAGAGCGTCTACAGTCCTAATGAGGAGAGTGTTCTATTGTTGGAGAGATGTAACGGTCTGGGAAATATGGTCAATCCTTGTCTCTAGCATTGCGATGGTTGTCCTTGGACGCTTCTCTGCTCATTCCAATGTGGAGCAGGTCTCTTGCACGTCTCCCTTGGTGGAATGAATTTGACTTGGCCTGGTGCAGCTCAAATACCATCAAGAGACACTCAGAGAGTAGCTATTGTGTACTTCACACAGGTGACTTCTCCAAGCTTGTTGGTTTTGACACCTATTAACATCTCATTGGATCTTGGAGGTAAGAGCTTGACATTCTTTGGTACAGCGATCTTTGGTCCTTTTGGCGCATCCTTTAGGAGTAGACGATCTTGAGGTGGAGGAAGCGTCGGCTCACGAACTTGAGCATAGTAGGCTTGCTTGTAGCTCCTTCTTGGCAGCACCGTGGCTACTTGCTTTGGAGGAATGACAGTGAGAGGTAGAGGCTCCTCTACAGGGATGATGGCAAGAGAGTCTTCCCTAGGAGGAAGTTTGTTGAGGTCGACTCTGAAAGGGATGATCTCTTTTTCGGCCATTGATCTAGAGAGGAGAACTCTGCTATAGGAGAGAGGAGGCTTGGATGGAATGAGAAAGGAGGCAGGCAGGGGTTTATTCATATAGGGGGTTCATCTAGCAGCAGGGGTCAAAATCTCAACCCTAATGGCTCCATACGAGGAAATATGGGAATGGATCTGAAATATACGTCATCTTATCGTGAAAAAGTGTAGAAAGAGCGAGAGAGTCGGTGGAGGATGAGAGGGACTGATAGGGGGTCGCTCGGCATAGGGATGGGGCCAGCTGGCCCCACAGGTCATCTCCTCAGGCTGACTTTCCTCGTGTGGGTTTCTAACTTGTTTCTATCCTCGAAAATCATATTTTCGCGATATATCTCATAACGGTTGATGACAGTGGTGTAATTAAGGTAAAATATGAAAATCCACCTCATCAACAACCTCAGGTGGTTGTTTAGGTTCTAAAAAGATTTTGAGATAGTGGCCATTTACCTTGAATAACGTACCTTCGTCGGTTTGAAGAGTTACCGCTCCATGTGATGAAGTGTTTACCACCGTAAATGGTCCTTCCCACTTGCTTCGAAATTTTCCATGCCCAAATTATTTAACCCAGGAATTAAAAATTAATACCTTATATTTAGGTGTAAACTCCTTCTTCTTGATCCTCTTGTCATGCCATCTTTTGGTTCTCTCCTTATATACTTGGAGTTGTGATATGCTCGTTCATGCCATTCATCCAACTTAGAGAGTTGCATCTTCCTCTTTACTCCTGCAGCTTTAAAGTCCATGTTCCATCGTCTGATGGCCCAATGAGCTTTGAATTCTAGCTCCATAGGTAGATGACAGGTCTTCCCATAGGCTAACTGATATAGTGACATACCCAATAGTGTCTTATAGGCCGTTCTGTAAGCCCATAGTGCATCGAATAATTGATCTTTCCATGCAGTTCCCATTTCATTGACCGTCTTCTGCAGAATATTCTTGATTTGCTTATTAGATGTCTCTGCCTGGCCACTTGTCTAAGGGTGGTATGGAGTAGCAGCATTATGGTGGATCCCATGCTTCATTAAGTATCTATGGAAGCCCTTATCAATGAAGTGAGTTCCTTCATCGCTAATCACCATCCTCGGAACTCCAAATCTTGAAAATATTATTTCTTCAAACATCTTCTATGAGTTCTTTGTATCAGGAGCTCTGCATGGCATGGCTTCAACCCACTTGGAGACATAATCAACTGCCACCAAGATGTACTCATAGTTCTTTGACTTTGGGAATGGTTCCATGTAGTCAATTCTCCAAACATCAAAGAGCTCTATCTGAAGGTTGTTGGTAAGTGGCATGACATCTCTTGAATTGATATTCTCGGCCTCTGACACGCTCCACATCTCCTGATGAAATCCTTCGTGTCTTCATACATGGTTGGCCAAAAGAATTCACTTTGGTAGATCTTTGCATGAGTACGGAATGCCTCTTAATGTCCTCCATATGGTGATGAGTGACATCGTTCAATGATCTTGATGCCTTCTTTCATCGGTACACATCTTCTGAGCAAACCGTTAGAGCAAACTCTGAAGATGTATGGTGGATCCCATATATGGAGACGACTTTCGTAGATGAGCTTCTTTTTGTTCTCCCCTGGTGGTACACAACCTACAATCATAAAATTGACAATATTCGCGTACCAGGGGTCCGATCTAATGATCTTAAAGAGCATGTCATCCCTCACTGAATCATTGATGGGCAGTTCCTACGAATTCTCAAACTGCATTCTAGACAAGTGATCGGTAACAGAATTTTCTACTCCCTTTTTATCTTTTATTTCTAAATCAAATTCTTAGAGTAGCAAAATCCATCTTATCAATCTTGGTTTAGCATCTTTCTTAGTGAGCAGGTATTTCAAAGCAGCATGATCAGTGTAAACAATCACCTTAGCTCCTACTAAGTAAGATCTAAACTTGTCAATAGCAAAAACAACAGCTAGGAGTTTCTTATCAATTGTTGCATAATTAAGTTGTGGTCCTGTCAGAGTTCTGCTAGCATAAGCAATTGCATGATGCTTTCTATCTTTTATTTGTCCCAAAACTGCCGCACAACATAATCACTAGCATCACACATGATTTCAAAAGGTAGCGACCAATCAGGGGGCTGAATGATTGGTGCAGAGAAGAGTACTTCTTTAAGAATATTAAAAGATTTTAAGCATGCATCATCAAATTTAAAGAAAACATCCTTAGCCAAAAGATTCGTCAATGGTCTAGTAGTATGTGAAAAATCTTTTATGAACCGGTGATAAAAACCACAATGACCAAGAAAACTTTGGATCCCTCTGATATTCACGGGTGGAGGTAGTTGTTCAATTACTTCAATTTTAGCTCTATCTTCCTCAATCCCTCTTTCGGACACTAAATGTCCAAGCATTATGCCTTCTCTAACCATGAAATGACATTTTTTTTCAATTAAGAACTAAGTGCTTTTCTTCACATCTTTGCAAAACCTTGTCTAAATTTTCAAGACAATTGTTGACGGTCCTTAAGTACCAAATATAGTTATCAAATAAATAAAGAAAAGGATCCAAATGCAACCAACACCTAGACTTAGGGTTTTATCTGACAGAATTCCATGAGTTTTGGTGTTTGTCTGTTTCTGCAGGGGGTTATCAGAAAATACGGAGGAAAGGCCCACACGTCGGGTTTACATAGAGATAATAACGTGTTCACCGATTTTCTATCATCTAGAAGACTCCAGAAGCCACGAGATCGAACGGGAGGCCGAACGGGCCCGGAGGCAGGGCGCCCGCCCTGCTCCCTAGGGCGCCCGCCCTGGCCTGAGAGCCAATCAGGCTCCGTCTCGCGGATTATGCTCCACCGACCTAAGGGATCAAGAAAAACCGTGCGATTAATGTCGGTTTAATCCGACGGCCCACGTTCACTTGAGGGGGCTATATAAGCAGGACCCCTGGCCCCTGGAGGAGGCACTCCCTCATTCTCATTCTTCAAACCCTAATCTCAGGAGGAGAGTCTCTGATCAAGCCCTAGAGCCACCACATCAACTAGATCTCTAGTATAGCATAGCTACATAGGATTAGAACTAGAAGGAGTCAATCTTCGATTGGTTTCTGGATCTGTCAAGAGGATTCTTGGTAATTCCTTTACTGTTCTTCATTGTTCATCTTTGTTCTTCAATATTATGAATACAACTTTGTTCTATTTTAATATATTGATTATGACTTTGCTCTACTTGTTTATGTTTGCGATTATATTGTTCTTAGTTTATCGTAGTTATATGCTTGGCTTAGTTAGATTGGAATTATATACATGTTTAGGATCGTATAGCGTTTATCCATCGGATCCATGGGTAAATGATAAATATTGTGTAGGCGTGGTGCTTAGACCATATTTATCTGCGATTGCACCTTATATGCCGGATCGTGGGGTGGTCCGCGATGGTGACAGCTTCGTTGGTTCTTATATAGTCCCCCTCCCGTGTGTAAGGCAGGCAGAGCAACATTATTACGGGGGAGTGATTGCTATGTTTCTCATCTTCCTTGATAATATCACTATGCATGGGCGTAGTCCTTTTTCGCAATGATTGCCAAGTGTACTTGCACTAACTATGATATGCTAGACTTTATAGTTAAGAATAACTTAGGAAATATCCTTGTAGTTCGTCCTAATACCATGCTAATGACTTGCTAGAATATCTGTTGAGGTGCTTATCATTATTATATGTGGCTAGCTGATCAGATTAATTATCTTTGTCACCATTCATATTTTATCTATATTTTATGTGACACTTACCCCTGTATGCAAGAGATAGATGAATGCTCTCACTTATACATGCAATGATTGATACTCATTCCTATATTCCATTCCATAATCAACATTGATGTTAGTAATCCCTTCCCAGTGGTAAAAATATAAATAACGATACTTGGAATACTTCCCGGTTAAAATGCTACATCGGTATTAATCTGTGCGCTTGCAGATCTTATTTATTATTTATTTAGAAGAGCAGTTGCATATTTCAATACCGTGTCTCTCATGTCATGCTGGGGATGACAACTTGGCTTAAGTGGCATGAGGGATAGGTTCGGCATTTTTGGCGCCGTTATCAGAATTAGAAAACTAAGTCTACTTTTGGTAATGACGTTAAGAATGCCCAACAAGCATTTTTGGCGCCGTTGCCGGAGAAGGTTGATTTACTAACAAGGAATGAATACAGAATTTGAGTCATCATTCGCATCATTAAGTGATTGAGATCATCAATTCTCCCATACAAATTTACCCCTGTATTTTTCCATTCTTATTGTTTTGCAGGGTGATGTATGAATAGAGGACATCTTCCAGAAAATTTTGTTGACAACCCCGAAGCATTAATCAGAGAGGCAAGAGCCAAGCTCAAGAAGTCAACACTTCGACGCAACACTTCATCCAATTCAGAAGACCGCCGAAGTTTCATCCGGAATTTGTCAACAGAGTTCGCAGCCATGGCGAACAAAACGATCCGCGAGTTCTCAGCTCCCACTACGGACAACATCCGCACCGGACCTGCCGTGGCCATCGACAAGAACTTTGAGCTCAAGCCAGGGCTCATCAACATGGTACAAGCCAACCAGTTTTGTGGGAAGCCGCACGAAGATGCAAGTGCTCATCTCCAACACTTCCTGGAGATTTGCAGCACATTCACTTTATTAGATGTTTCTAGAGACGCCATACTACTTCGCCTTTTCCCATTCTCACTATTGGGGAGAGCGAAACAGTGGTTCTACGCGACGAAGGATAAGAACACTACGTGGGCACTCTGCTCTACGAACTTTCTGGCTAAGTTCTTTCCCATGGGCAAGACCAATGCTCTCCGTGGGAAGATTACAAGTTTTCAGCAACAACATGATGAATCCGTTCCAGAAGCATGGGAGCGCTTTCAAGATTACATCCTAGAATGTCCCCATCATGGAATGGAGAGCTGGCTACTTATGCAGACTTTCTATCATGGGCTCATCACTAGTGCTCGTGAGACCATGGATGCTGCAGCTGGAGGCGCATTTCTATCACTCACCATACCACAAGCTACAGCCCTTGTGGAGAAGATGGCGTCCAACCAAGGTTGGAACGAAGAGAGGACTCAAACACGCAAAAAGGGTGGAGGTATGCACCAGCTCAAGGAGGTAGACATGTTGTCTGCAAAGTTAGACCTACTCATGAAAAAGCTCGATGACAAAGCTGGAGACAAAAGAGAAGTCATGAACGTCTACGACTCTCACATGACTTGTGAGGAATGTGGAGATACTGGACACTCAGGCAATCACTGCCCTGAGATGCTTGAGGATGCAAGGTACATCAACAACAACAACAACTACAACCGTCCTCAACAAAATCAAGGTTGGAATCAACAGAGGCCTAACTACTCAGGTAACTACTCAGGTAACTATTGGAGTAATCCCGCTGTCGGAGTACATAATGACCTTCTGCCAGTCAAGAGAGGCGATCAGGACGCCCCGTCATCCCGATCTCCATCGGCATGGTGGACTTCCCAGAAGCACTCTGTGACTTTGGCTCCAGCGTCAACATTATGCCCAAGCTTGCAGATCGGACACTAAGCTTTCCTAAAGGAATATTAAAGAACATGTGTGTCCGAGTTGGTACCTCGTATGCTCTAGCTGACTTCGTGGTGATAGAGACCGGGTCCGATGAGAGGTCACCAGTTATTCTAGGAAGGCCATTCCTGAACACCTCGGGAGCTGTTATCTACGCCAGCGCTGCGAAGATCAACTTCAACATCAAGGGGAGGAAGGAGACGTTTTCCTTCAAGAACAAGATTACACAAATCCCAGAGCAACCCCAACATGAACCAAGGAAGAGGACCAACAGGAGGAACAAGCAGAACAAGAACAACCAAGGATGGACCGAATCAGCTAAGATGGTCACTGCAGCTCAAGGAGGTCAAGATGGTCGACTCAAGTCGCCGTTCCTAATCAAGAAGGACGACCCAGGTATGCCAAGCATTGAGTGCTCAATCAATGGATACTCCTTTCAGAAGGCGCTCTGCGACACTGGATCAGGCGTCAACATAATGGCCACAGTCACCTATTAGCTCTTGTACGGAACCAGGCCCTTAAAACCAACATACACTCAGCTCCAGATGGCAGATCAGACATCCCGAAAGGTCGAAGGTATAGTAACCGATGTCCCTGTTAAAATTAACGATCATTTTGTCCATATAGACTTTTAGGTCATTGACATGGGAGACGACGAGTACAATCCACCCATCATCCTAGGAAGACCGTTCCTAGGCACCGTCAAAGCAATCATCTACATTGGAACCGGAGAAGTCCATATGCATTTCCCCTCTGAGAAGGTACGCCGCTACTTTAATGACCCTAACTATATAGTTGAAGATTCTAAGCAGGTCAGGACAAGAAGAAGGCGACGTAACCGTAACCAAAGGAGGCAAACCATCAAGGACGTATGGGCAGACTATGAAGGAGAGGTCATAAGGCCCGAGGATACACAACAGGAGACCGAAGCATCAAGTCGGGTATGGAAAGCGAAGACAGTTACACAAGAAGAGGAGGCGCTGCCGGAACCACCGTCTACGCCACCCAAATCCCAGGACAACTAAGAAGAAAAGAAGTCCTGTTCGGAGGACTTAAAAACACCAAACGCCGTGCCAAGAGGTAAACTTGGTAGTTATCATTTTCCCTTTAATTATTGCTCAGTTAATCATGTTCATTCTGTCTAAAAAAATGTTGAAAACAGTAAGCCCCATGTGAGTATGCGAGTGGCATAAAACCCATAAGTACATTCACTGTGGTGGCATAAAAAAATATAATAATAATAATATATTTTTTCTGTTCTATAAAAATGAAAATAAAAATAGAGAGTGACATTTATCAAGGAAGCTCAAACATGATAAAGGCTAGATATTTATGCTAACGCTTAATCAAGTTCCACGAAGCTTTGTTGTCTATTTGAGCTCCACAGAATTCAGGAAGACTAGCAGACGGAGGATATCCTAATCGTTGTCAGGGTGCTGCCGATATTCAAATACACCTCTGCACCTGCTAGCTACATCAGAAGAAATTACGTCAAGATCCAGCTTGGGGGAGAGCACCCCCATTTATCTCGATAAGTATTTTTATCTACAGTTATACCTATGCTTTATTAAAATAAAAAGATGCATAATCATGAAAACCCAAATAAATATTTTGTGTTTATATATATTTGCTTAGTTTAATAAATAAATAAAGTAGCTATGCTAAACTGAATCTTGAAAATAAAACTCTAGCATGGATATGATGAATAGTTGCTCTGCCTAATTTTCAAATTTGTTCTCTCTCTAGTTTAGACATAACTGTTATAATTTAAAACTGGCTCTAAACCTGAACTAGTGGGAAGAGAACTTGATCTGAAGTCTAAGTTGTTAGCGGATATGATATGGGAAGGTTGAGCTGCTGTTTATCTGTTCCTAGAGATGCTAGAATTCTGGAGAATTTTATCTTTGAAAATCTTTAAAATGTTGCATGATGAGTTCCTGTATGATGAGAGTTTAAATTCCTACCACAGCCATATATACATGCTTGTTAGATTAAGAGCCGCACTTTTACTACTTACTGCTTATGGGCATTGAGTGTGGTCAAGCTGTGTAGACCCTTAGGAACTTGTCATGTGGTTAAAATCAAGATTCACTTACATGTTCACTCATACATGCTGCTTCTACTCCGGAAGTACGCATCCACATATATCCACTCATTTCCATCTCCAGATTCACCCAAAATTATTCTACTCCTGACCCGGGAGAGAATAGCCAAAAACATTATCCCATTCCTGTTATTCCCTGTGAAGTTAATGCTCAAGTCATTTCTACTACCACTTGCTATATTTTCAAAAGAGGGAGATTGCTCTAAAAAAATATAAATACGAGGAAATAAAAAGGAGCAAGTGCTCGGAACCTCGAAGAAAGAAAAAGTGAGACGAGAGGTAAAAATGGACAAGTGTCCGACAGTAGAATTAGGGGTACAAGATACCCACCTGAGAGAAAAAAATAGAGCATCTCATTCCCCTCAAAAGTTTTAAAAAGCAAGAAAGGTATGTATTCCCTCAAAAAGAGCATTAGACTTTTGTTATCACCATACACCACTCATTCACCACACATGAACATCTTGATTTGACTTATTGACTTGTTTCTCTGGATCCATGGTTTGACTATGCAATAAATGTTCTATGAGTATGTATACTGTATCTCCCACCTATGAGCTCCAGATATCAAAGCCTTATTAGAGTAGGGTGAGAGAGAAGGCAATGTCACTACGCCTTATACCATAAATACCACATACTTTGAGAGAGAAGGCATATACCATTACTGCCTTGGTAAGGATCCAGAAATACCACAAAAGAGAGACCCGAGAAAGTCATACAAGGAATCTCTGAGTTTTATTTGAAAAATTTGCAAAAACTCCAGAGCTACAGCTGATCAAGAATAAGAGACATGGCGTTTGACTAGACCGTTCTATCTTTTAACCACTCAAGATGCAGGTGACGGTTGCAAGCCCCATGGTGAAAGGTAAAATGAGTAAGTTTTAAGTCTTGACAGTTTACTCTAACTCAGGGATGAGACCTTATTTGAAAGCATATGTACCGTCAACGTTCAAAGGCGTTGCAGCAACTTCTGCTCCATAATGAGTCTATCCTTGCTCAGGGACGAGCAAGAGGTAAGCTTGGGGGAGTTTGTTGACGGTCCTTAAGTACCAAATATAGTTATCAAATAAATAAAGAAAAGGATCCAAATGCAACCAACACCTAGACTTAGGGTTTTATCTGACAGAATTCCACGAGTTTTGGTGTTTATCTGTTTCTGCAGGGGGTTATCAGAAAATACGGAGGAAAGGCCCACACGTCGGGTTTACATAGAGATAATAACGTGTTCACCGATTTTCTATCATCTAGAAGACTCCAGAAGCCACGAGATCGAACGGGAGGCCGAACGGGCCCGGAGGCAGGGCGCCCGCCCTGCTCCCTAGGGCGCCCGCCCTGGCCTGAGAGCCAATCAGGCTCCGTCTCGCGGATTATGCTCCACCGACCTAAGGGATCAAGAAAAACCGTGCGATTAATGTCGGTTTAATCCGACGGCCCACGTTCACTTGAGGGGGCTATATAAGCAGGACCCCTGGCCCCTGGAGGAGGCACTCCCTCATTCTCATTCTTCAAACCCTAATCTCAGGAGGAGAGTCTCTGATCAAGCCCTAGAGCCACCACATCAACTAGATCTCTAGTATAGCATAGCTACATAGGATTAGAACTAGAAGGAGTCAATCTTCGATTGGTTTCCGGATCTGTCAAGAGGATTCTTGGTAATTCCTTTACTGTTCTTCATTGTTCATCTTTGTTCTTCAATATTATGAATACAACTTTGTTCTATTTCAATATATTGATTATGACTTTGCTCTACTTGTTTATGTTTGCGATTATATTGTTCTTAGTTTATCGTAGTTATACGCTTGACTTAGTTAGATTGGAATTATATACATGTTTAGGATCGTATAGCGTTTATTCATTGGATCCATGGGTAAATGATAAATATTGTGTAGGCGTGGTGCTTAGACCATATTTATCTGCGATTGCACCTTATATGCCGGATCGTGGGGTGGTCCGCGATGGTGACAGCTTCGTTGGTTCTTATATAGTCCCCCTCCCGTGTGTAAGGCAGGTAGAGCAACATTATTACAGGGGAGTGATTGCTATGTTTCTCATCTTCCTTGATAATATCACTATGCATGGGCGTAGTTCTTTTTCGCAATGATTGCCAAGTGTACTTGCACTAACTATGATATGCTAGACTTTATAGTTAAGAATAACTTAGGAAATATCCTTGTAGTTTGTCCTAATACCATGCTAATGACTTGCTAGAATATCTGTTGAGGTGCTTATCATTATTATATGTGGCTAGCTGATCAGATTAATTATCTTTGTCACCATTTATACTTTATCTATATTTTATGTGACACTTACCCCTGTATGCAAGAGATAGATGAATGCTCTCACTTATACATGCAATGATTGATACTCATTCCTATATTCCATTCCATAATCAACATTGATGTTAGTAATCCCTTCCTAGTGGTAAAAATATAAATAACGATACCTGGAATACTTCCCAGTTAAAATGCTACATCGGTATTAATCTGTGCGCTTGCAGATCTTATTTATTATTTATTTAGAAGAGCAGTTGCATATTTCAATACCGCGTCTCTCATGTCATGCTGGGGATGACAACTTGGCTTAAGTGGCATGAGGGATAGGTTCGGCATTTTTGGCACCGTTATCAGAATTAGAAAACTAAGTCTACTTTTGGTAATGACGTTAAAAATGCCCAACAACAATCATCAAAAGTTTTTCCATAAATAGGAAAGTCATCCATGAAAACTTTCATGATTTCTTCAATCATATCAGAAAATATAGACATCATGCATCTTTGAAAAGAAGCTGGAGCATTATATAATCCAAAAGACATTCTACGATAAGCATATGTTCCACATGAATATATAAAGGTGGTTTTGCTTTTGTCATCTGGGTGGATCAGAATCTGGTGATATCCTGAATACCCATCAAGAAAACAAAAGAAAGAGTAGTTCATCAGTCGCTCCAACATTTCATCAATGAAGGGCAACGAAAAGTGGTCTTTCTTTATTGCCTTGTTAAGTTTTCGGTTATCAATGCACATCCGCCAACCAGTGATGGTGAAAGCTCTATGTTTGGTGTTGGTAATTAGTGACAATGCCCAAGAGCTAATCATGTGCTTAAGATTGTATGTAGCAAAGGATGATTAGCACATAGCATGGTGAAGCATGATGATCAAGTGTGGATGATGAAGTGCTTACCATGGTGATGAAGGAGGAACGAGGTGCAACCCTATGGAGCTCAAGGCAAAGGTATTTTGCTAGAGTTTGCTTTTGGTGATCAAGACACCTAGTGGGTGTGATCATGTTTAGGTTTAGTAGTCGTACTATGAAGAGGGGAAATGGCATATAATTTCATGTCCCGCATGTGCCTCTAGGTGATATTTCATTGAGCATATGCATTTGGATAGAGCTTATAACGCCTCAAAAAATAATTGTGAAAATGCTAACACACTTGCACATGATGGTGATCACTTGGTGGTGTTAGCACCTTTGCGAAAGCGGTGAAGTTTGAGCGGTAGAGAGGGTTTGGTGGTGTTAGCACCTTTGCGAAAGCGGTGAAGTTTCAGGCGTTTTCGAGGAATTGAAATGACCATTTTTCTTTACGCCGAAAGTTGGAAGAAGTGGCGATGTCACGCTATCATTTTTCACTGAAATTATGGCAACAGACGTCGGCTCAGGGAGCGACAGACGTGACCCTAGCGTCTGTCGACTTACCCCTGAGTGCGACTTGCTGCAGTGAAGGCGACAGACTCGGGGGTGTCCGAGCGACGGACGCCAGGCGTCAGCATCCGTCGGTCATCACATCATTAGCATCTCAGGCATGTTCATGACAGACGCCGGGCAGCGTCCATCGGCGCTGCGACAAACGCGTCTGTCGGGTGAAACCGAGCTCTAGGAGCTCTCTGGACAGCGTCCGTCGACACGACTGACATCGTGATCATTTACGAAGGACGCGTCCGTCAGGTTGGCGTGTGACCGTTGAGGTTTGAACGCGCGTGGACGCGTGGCACTCGGAGGGGCGACGGACACGGGCACGACGTATGTCGGGTGAGCGACAGACACGTCTGTCGCCCACAAAATTTTCCCAACGGCTCTTTGTGAAGGGGTACATCTATAAATACTTGGTGGCCGGCTCTTGGCTCCATCTCTTGGACTTTTGACTTTCTTGTGAGCACATTGAGCTAAGTGAAAGTCCCTAGTTTGGTTTTGGCCAATTGATGAAACCTAGGACTAACCTTTGTATCTAAGTGGATGATTTAGATAAAGGTGGTCATTGAATATGAGACATGACATTGACTCATATGACCAAGATGGTGAAGACCAAGATGAAGCTTGGCTCGATGGACCAGTTGTGAAGGTGAAGGGCAAGTCGAGGCTTCGAAGCGAAGGACCATGCGATGGTGAAGCTTGAGCAAGACTTGGCACCGACGGACCGATGCAACGGTGATGAGCAAGTGAAATCAAGGTCGATGGATCGAGACGGTCATGTGATGATATGAAATGGATCATATCTTTTGGTGAAACAAAATGGACTCAAGGCAAAGGTATAACCATAGGGCCATTTTGTTTTACACTCAAGACACCATAGAGGGTGTGAGTGGTTTAGGGTCGATAGCCGAACTATTAAGAGGGGAAGTCTTATCGGTTATTCGACACACGGGTGCCACTAGGTTAATTCATGTAGTGCATTGCATGTAGGGCCTAGTGAGCTAACTGGAAAACCTTTGAAAATGATTGAGAAAAAGCTAACACACAAGCACATGGAGATGTACACTTAATGGTGTTGGCACATTTGCAAAGGTGACGTTGGTCGCGCTGTGGTTTGCGGGTAGAGAGGGGTTTGGGTTCCTCTCTCCCTCTACGCCGGATTCAGGCGATTTCGGGGAAATGAAATGCCTATTTTCCACTACGCCGGAAGTCGGAAAAGAAACGGAGGCGAACGGAGGTCATAGAGGTGACCGGACGCTGCACCGGACACGGTCACGGTGTGACCGAACGCGTCCGGTCAGTACAGCGGAGCAGACAGGCGCGTGGGCTAGGGTTTGCAACCGGCGCGTCCGGTCACTCGCGGGACCGGCGCGTCCGGTCAGGCGCCCTGAGGGAACAGCAGTTCGCAAGGTCGATCGGACGCGGAGAGCGTCCGGTCACACACGATCGGACGCATCCGGTCGTCAAGGGAGCTTACTAGACTCCGACCGGACGCTGGCACTATCGCGTCCGGTCATTCTCTGGAGCGCGTCCGGTCGTTGCTTCGCGGGCGTGCGGTACTGTGCGACCGGCGCGTCCGGTCGGTTGAGCAGCGCATCCGGTCATCGTGTTTGACCGTTAGCACGCAGTGACCGTTGGAGGATCTAACGGTCGTGTTTGAATTTGAGGGACACGTGGACGGTGCAGGGCGACCGGACGCGGTAAAGCGCGTCCGGTCAGTTTCGACCGGCGCATCCGGTCATCCCGAAAAAACGGTCAGTGGAGTGGCAACGGCTCTATTTGTTTGGGTTGTTTATAAATACTCATTGGCCGTCCCTTGGGGAGGTCTCTTGGCATTTCTAACACTCTTGTGCATCCTTTAAACTAGAGCTACTCCTCCCACTCATCTCTCTTGCTTGATTGCAAATCAAAAGTGAGATTGAGTGATCCCAAAGTGCATTGCATAGCTTGAGGGCATCTAGTGGCACTTGTGGGTGGTTTAGCCGGTGAATTTCTTGTTACTCTTGGAGAGTACCGCTCCTAGCCGGCTTGGAGATTGTTGGAGGCGTTGGCAAGATAAGGTGATTGTTCTTGGTCACCTCCGGTTGATTGTGAGAGGTTCTTGTGCTTTCCTCGGCGGGACGCCAAAAGCAACTCTAGTGGAATCCGCGTGTCATTGAGTTACCTCACTTGAGAGTGGCGTCTTGCGGTGCCTTGCGGGGCGTGCCTTGAGGGGCAAGTGACTTGAGGGTCACACCGGGGAACCATCTAAGTGTTGGTCGACACAACCGGTGACATAGCTTGTCGGTGCACAAGTGAACACCGGGTGAACAAAAATATTGTGTCTCTTGTCTCCCGGTGATTGGTCTTCATATTGTATTGTTGTCAATATTGATTGATTATATATCTTCTTGGTGATTGGCAACATCTTCACTCCACCGTCGGTATAAGAATCACAATCCTCTCTCTTGCATTTACATTCACTAGATTATCTTGTGTAGCTCTAGTAGTAGCTTTGCTAGTAGTGTTGTTAGCTTGTTCTCTAGTGTAACTTTAGTGACATAGCTCTTGTGTGAACTAGAGTTCTTAATCTACTAGACTTGTGGATAGGAGGCTTGCATCACAACCTTTGGCTAAGCAAAACTCGCTTTACGCCGTTTGTTATTCTAACAAGTTTGCTTAGTGGTATTTATAGATTTTTATAGGCTATTCACCCCCCTCTAGCCATCTAGGACCTTACACTAAGCCAAAGCATCCCCTCTCATCCTAACTCATCTCCTTTGCATTCGATTACGATCTTTGAGTGAGATTGGGTGATTCAAGTGCATCGATCATTGATTTGCATCTAGAGGCACTTGGGGGATTGATTTGCTGTGGTGTTTCTTGTTACTCTTGGTGGTTGCCGCCACCTAGATGGCTTGGAGGAGGTCCGACATGTGTTGATGATTGTTCGTGGACGGCTCCGGTGATTGTCTTGTGAGGGGTTCTTGTGGTTTCCCGGCGGAGCGCCAAATACCAACTCTAGTGGATTGCTCGTGTCATTGCAACCTCTTGCCATTTGGTAGGTTCTTGTGGCACCTTTTGAGAGGCTCGATGTGTGACCGATTAGCCACCAAACCATGTGGTTGAAGAGGAACACAACAGGGACTAGCGTGCCGGCAAGCACGTGAAACTCAGGATAAATCTTTGTGTCATTACTTCTTGTAACACCCCAGGCGCCACAAAAGCCTTAGACGTCACTAACGTCCCTTCCCTCATGCCCGAGTACAAAACTCGACATAAAAAAACCAAACATCAAAGTAAAGCACGGAAGCAACAACAAGGACAAAACTATAATTAAGTAAAGCTTCAACTTAAACGTTTTTATTAAACCATGAAAGATTACCATGAAGATAAACTAAGTTTATTACAGCAAGGCAAGAGTGTTATTATTATAACTAGATATGAGTGTAATAGTAAAGTTGTGCCGCTAATCCCATCCCTTCAAGCAAGAAAAGCATCCAAACTTGCACCTGGAAAGATAAAAGGGGTGAGAATAAATCTCAGCAAGCAAACTGCTTGATCATATCATTCAAACTACAAGTTAATTAAGCATCGATTTAAATGTCGAAGATATGGCATCATAAGAAATTAATAATTCATAATCAAATTATTTATCCAATGACAACAGCATATAGGAGTAAACAACATCATGATATTCAATAAATAAACCACCTCTTCAAATGAAAGAAACTCCTCATATCCACAACTTCAATGCAAGTAAACCTCAGAGAGAGTGCAGATGCAATGCATATGCATGTCCACTGCCTCCATACCCAACAAGGTATGAAGCTGCATCGTACCCCTCCTCGGGCAACGTACGATGCTGTACCGGTACGGTCGCGGCCAGCAAGCGGCGACATCCACGAATGCTATGCAATGCAATACGATGCCATGACATGATGCAACCGCAAAAATACTTACCACATATGCCACATATATCCACCATTGTAATTCATAGCACTTACCTCATGACGATAGATAAATGATAAAATATTCAACAATGTAGATCATATATAAATTACTTTATAAAAGGACAAGTGAATTCATTCTTAGATATTATCTTGATTTAGTTAATGTTATGGTAAAGTGTAGGTAGATTAAATAACATGTCAAGCTGTAGCAAACCACCGCTACGTTTACTTGCCTCGAGTCAATGATGCAAAAACGTGTGCTAAGAACGATCCAAAGGCGCACCACCTGTTCAAACATTATCACCTCAGAATATAAACTCATACAAACATTCACAAATGATAATAAACGCTTCTACGACCTGTGCTACTGATTCCCCCAAAACAGTGACCAAACAAGCAATCAACGCAGGAACCCTGCTTCACATTTTCACTGTGGATAAATTACTTATACAAAAATTATGAAACTTTTACAGAAGCTGGAAAACACAATCATCTACAACTTTCATATAATACAACCAAGCATAAGAGATCTCCAAGATGGCTTAAACATCCGCTGAAACTAACTGAACTTTTCTGACAACTCAAACAGGACAACAAACTTCTAAATTTCATAACTGGAGTTATGCTTATCCAAACATGATGATCTTTACCAATATAGAAAGCTTAGGACAACCCCTACAACTTTTGTTAATACCATATCTTCAAAATCGTTCATTTATAGGGTCAAAAACAGATTACATATAAAACTGTACAGATTCTCGTCACTGAAAAACAGACATAAAAGAACGACCATAACTCCCAGGATACAGGGGCTATGATGCTGATCTTGGAGTCAAAAGAAAGATATTCAAGTGCTCTACAACTTTGTCAACAGTGGCAAAAATTATTGAGGCCACTAAGATCCCCTAAAAATTCTATGAACACAGACTGCACAACATGACAGATTGCAGAACGCGGACACGATTGATCTCAAGATTTACTCCCAACAAACACCCTCTAGCAAAGCAATTTAATCCACCAAAACTTAACCATCCGAAGTGGATTAAGATTTGACATCTCACCTAGGGAATCCATAGCAAAGCCTCAGTGATTCACCTCTCTTCCTTCCTCTTGTCCACCTTACGGCGATCCCCACCGATACGACTCTCTTGCCATTCCAATCTATGCTGATCGCGGTATGGCCATCAAGGACAGCAAGGGAGAACAAGAGATTGAGAGCAGAACAAATAGAAGAGAAGATCCCTAACCGGTTTGGGAAGAATAGAAACGATAACAAAAGCGATGGCAACGACGACAGCAAGACCTTAAATCGTCTCTTCTTCTCCTCCTCCCTTCTCTTCTCCCATCTCTTCTTTTCTTCTCCTGAACGTGAACAGCCAAGGACTTTTCTTCTTCATTCTCATGTATTAGCAGGCAACACATTAAAAGGGCAACTAGGACTGCTGGTGGGAAAAAAAAGAAGGTGAAGAGGGCCGCCATCCAGAAGATAAAGGAAAACAAAAGGCCCCAACTAATTAGGCTCAGCCACGGCAGGCTCTTGGACTACAGGGTGAGTTACTGTAGCAGGACGGCAGCACTGTAGCACACGTGTCACTGGAGCACATTTTTCCGTTCTCAAATCTTGTACCAAATGTAACTTTGTGATCCAAACTTAGAATAATGCATATGCATAGACAAATAAAATTGTTTTAGCAAAGCTCTACATTAGATACCTACGGTCTCCGATCGTCCACCTAAGCCATAGATAAAAATAAATCAGTTTCTACTTATAAAAACTCATGGTCATCTATTTAACCCTTTGCGCTTTTAAAGAAACAAACCACATTTGCTACAAAATTAATTCTAATAAGGCACATGAAGAGTCAACTTAAAATATGAAACCATATCTTTTTTTTTGATAAGCACAAAAGGCTATGTTGAAATTTTTAGGGTATTACACTTCTACATTATGATTGATTGATCCCGGTGTTCGGTTATCTTGGAATTCATTGATCATCATTCTTGGTTGGCTCAATTCATCGCCCCTCGGTGAAACCCCTCTAACTCACACTTGCATTACTTTCATAGTTGTATCTTGCTAGTTTGTTTAGTGCAGCTAGAGTAGCTCTCTGCTTTGGTAGCTTGCTAGCTCTAGTTGTTTTTCTTCTTGCGATTTGACTTGTGCGGTTGAGTGAAATATATTAGAATTGTCATTTGGATAGGTGGCTTGCAACACCCCATAGGCTAGGCAAAACTCGCTTCTTGCTATTTGTTATATTGATAAACTTGTTTAGCATACTTTGTAGGATTTTTTTATTAGGCTATTCACCCCCCTCTAGCCATCAAGACCTTTCAGATGGTTCTTTGAGAGATTAATTCATTCTTTTCATTTTTGACAACAGTCATGCCCCCTTTTAGGCACAACTTGAACAGGGCTTATCCACTCACTATGTGGCACAGGATAGATGATCCCGGCGTGCAAGAGTTTTAAGAACTCTTTCTTAATAACCTCTCTCATCGTATTGTTAAGCCTACACTGGAGCTCCCTAGAAGGTATAGAATCTAGATCCGTAGGGATATGATGGGTGCAAAGAGCAGGGCTGATTCCCTTATGGTCTTGGAGTAAATAGCCAAAAGCAGAATGATGCTTTTCTAGAATAGTTAGCGAGCGTAAGGATTCTTCCTGAGAGAGTTTATCACTTATGATCACACGAGAATCCTGATCATTATGGAGAAAAGCATATCTAAGACCAGAAGGCAGGGGTTTAAGCTCAATGGAGGGCTTAGGCAGTTCTAGCAATTCATCGAGAGGTTCGGGTTCTATGGGGCCTTCGTCTTCTTCCTCATCAATGAAGAACTGGGCATCATCTTCAAGGTTGGGTTCAATCAAGTCATCAAGAGATGCAGCCTTAACCTCTTTCACTGGGTCTAGCTCAGGAATTGACTCAATCTTAGCATTAAGAAAGTGAGTGATGGGCATAGAGAGCTCAAAAATTTTTCCAAGTCTTATGTTCAACTTCCCCTTTTTTCCTTCATGGATGAGTCTTTCTATTTGTTGTCCTATCAATAGGTTGAACTCCATAACATCAAAGATATAGAAATTCAAGTGCACTTTGGTTCCATTTACCAAGATAGAAAGGGCACAAAGAATTCCCAAACTTAGAACAATGTGTCCTAAAAGACTTTTTAACAACTTGGTTGTTGGGGCTAATGGCATGTCTTTTAATAAATTATGAGCAAAAATCGAAGACATGATATTGATACCCACAACCGGATCGTAAAAGGCATAGAAAGAATCCTTGTTAATTTGGCAATAAATGGTAATAGAGGGTGAATCTAAGCGAATTACTTCAGGAGAAAGCTCTGATTCTTGTAACCATTCATCGCTCATGATAGACACTAGGTCTTTTGTTGTCTTTTTATAGAAGGCTTCCTCAAAAGGGTCTAAAGGTTCTACAGATGATGATTTTCTAGGCTCCTGAGGTTTCCTCATTACGTGGTAATTCGAGGTATTTCCATATTCGGCAAAAATTTCATCCTCGAATTCAAGCATAAAATCCAAAATTGGAGTTTCCTCCCTTTTCGGCGGTTCGGGATCTGAAATATCTAAAGTTGGTGATGGTCTAGTAAAGATTCGGGTTAAGCTAATTGAGATTCTTCTTCTAACAACTTCTCCCTTTCTTCAGGAAGGTCTTGCAAGATATTCATGAGAATGCTTCTCCCCTGTTCGACGGAGACATGCATGAACGAACCTTCTGAAGCCGTATTAAGATATTCTATGGTTTTTCTGGTAAGGCCCATGAAGAAGTGTTGGAGAAGAATAGGGTCTGGAATGGTAAGGTCAGGGCCAGAATTAAGAAGTGTGTTACAGCGTTCCCATAGATTCTTTATTTTTTGTTTAAAAGTTAGAACCTCTACATGAAGTTTGACTACCCTATAGGTAGGGAAGAATTATAAGCAAAAGCTAGAGCACAGTGCTCCTCAATCTTCTTGGCTATTCCCGATGGTGAGCTTATTCCAACGTTTTGCTTCTCCCGTCAAAGAGAAAGGAAAAAGCTTCCATCTTATGGTCTCATCTGACATGCCTTCAATGTGTAGACATGCACAGGTCTGCTCAAACTAACGTAGGTGGAAATAGGGGGTTTTCATCTACTTCACCAGAAAAAGGTTTATCCTGAACCAAGTTGATTAACCGCGGGCGTAGCTCATAGCCAGGTATTATGATAGGTTTGGAAGATTCTACGGGCTTTAGGCTAGTGCCCGTGGGTGCTCCATATTGGTAGAGAGGGGTGGATACTGGATCCATGGTAAAAGGTAAAGATAAAAAGATAAAAGTATAATACAATATTAAGCTAAACTCAAAGTTAACTCAACAAACTGTTCCCCGGTAACGGCGCCAGAAATGCTTGTTGGTATAAATTAGATGCACACAGAGAGAATATATATCCGCAAGCGCACAGATATTATACCGTTGTAGCACTTTACCAAGAATAACCCAGTTTTAATATCGAACCCAAAGGAACAGTTAGTGAGAATAACTAAGTCTTAGTCTTAACTCAACTTCACAATCAAGTAAGAAAATAGGAATATAAATGAGACTACTCAGATATGTCTAGTTCCAATCTCAGTAAGCTTTTCCTTCTATTATTCTATCGTGGGAGATGTCTTATAAGGAACAAATTTAGAGTTTCTTCCCTACAAGCGATCAAATAACTACTACTCCTATTAACGGGAGGTGGACTACAGAGGATTCAACGAAGCTATAAAAGTCACCTTCGCGAGGTACCACCAATGTAGAAAATAAGGGTGCATTTACGAGTGTGGCAGAACCGCCCAAAATAACACACTAACGGAGGTACTTGCCTTCCTCTAGGCACTAAGTACTCCGCCAGCGGCTATTCTAGCCGTTTCTATCGAGCACACCCAATGGTAGAACTCGAAACCATCCACATTTTCATCCAGGATCCAATAATGAAAATGAGTACAATACTTAGTTTATTCCATACAACATAGTCTTCAGAAATAAGTTATTACAATACCAAAGTTCAGAGTGCGGAATTAAAACAGCGGAAGTAAATATCTAGCGAGCGTAGCAAAGATCTATCTGAGCCCAGCAGACGATCCTCCACACAAAGCCTCAAGCAGGACCTGCAACAGGGGTAAAACAAACCCTGAGTACACAATGTACTCACAAGACTTACCCGACTGGAAATAATTTCCCGACTCCAAGGATCATGATAGGCTTTTTGGCTACTGGTTCAAGTTTGCAGAAAAGCATTACTACTAGTGGATCCTTATTGGAGTTCTTTTATTTGCCATCTTTTAGTTTATCAGCTAACCATCTATGTAAGCACTTATGCTATTTTCAAACAAGAGTTGGTCAATACAAATCCATCCTTATTCACCTTTCTCTTTCAGTTCTTACTACGATGCCCGGATCAAGTCATATCGGACCGCTTATGCGGCGATTCACGAATCAATGTAGCCTAGCTGGGTACCCCGAAAAAACATACGCCCCACCCGTACCGAGGTACAAACGGGACCAACCCATTATCCTCCTATCAAGAGAACCGAGTCCCCGTCCATACTGGGACTCTAAGCCCCCACCCTCTCGTGGTGCTTAGACCTCCTAATACCCATATATAATCCACCTTCAGTTGGTCCGGATGGAGCCGGAACCCATGACAAGAGAATAACAAGTCTTTCTAGTCCCCATCCGCTAGTATATGCTCGGGATAAGGAGATCTGTGACCTGACAACCATCCAAATGCAACGACCGGTCCTTAACCGACTTGGACAGGGAAACAATATAACCCAGTGATGCCCTGTTGGCCGCAGGACACCCCTTCTCACATCCACCACTACCAAACCACATCCCTGCCCGGTCACCATTTCACCTGTCTTTATTTCTATGTTAACCATAGTGATAATAATGATCACCTATCGTGAACAACACCATGTTGTTCACACTAACGAAACCTAAGCATGGCACTACACGTCCTAAACTAGTAAGACTCTTGTGTAGTAATATTTATGCAAGTGGGTTTCAACAGAACTCCTGAAACGTAAATACACATATAACATAGATATCCTATTATCATTTCAAAATAAAGGTTATGCACCGGGGCTTGCCTTGGGCATCCTGGTGTGTAGCAAAGTTAGTGGTTGACGGCTCCGGGGCTCCTTCATGCACGGGGACCTCCTCCTCGTACACCTCCACGATCTCCTCGTACTCCGGCTCCTCCGCAGCCACGTACGCCACTATCTCGTGATCTATATGCAGAAATGATGACATGACTTAATGCAATGACAACAGCAGCTCTTAAAGTAACAACAACTGTTACTAAGCTACTAAGCTAGCTCTAATGACTAACATACCAGGCTGTCTACTATTCTTACTAAGCAAGAGTAAAATGATTCAATTAATCTTTACTCATTAAATTGCATACTCTTCATTTGTTTCCGATTTAATATTTACTACGGCTAGAGAAACTTAGCTATCACATCTAGTAAGCTATTCAAAGACTACAAAACTACAGCAAGCACCTAATAAAACCATGAAGCTACCGTAAAAGTTTCAAAGCTAAAGCTATTATCCATTTGCCACAAAAATTTCTATAATATTTATCATATTAATATTAAGCGCTTTTGATTGATTTAATAGACTTTAGCATCACCACAGATAGGTATGATCTAACTACACTAATAGGCAGATAATAATTTTAGAAAGAAGAATCGAGTGATTCAGATATCGCATGGTGGAGATATCGATCACATAAGGTGGCTGTTGATAATCTCTGGAAAAATCAAAGGGGATTAATTAACTCATGGCTTGATCTCTCGTGACGTGCTCATGGTTGTACTGGAGGAGACTTGGTGGTCTTTAATCAAAGAATAATGAAGAAGGATGGCGATGCTAGGGAGATAGAGGAAATACTGGAGGGACTCACGGGATATTCACTGCAGTCGACTGGTGCTTCGGGATTCTCCTGGAGAATGAAAAAAACTTGACTTAGGGAGGAAGAGGTGGACAATGAAGTGGGTGGCTGGCGAGCTCGCGAGGGCGAGACGTCTCCTTTTAAGGACAAGAGATGCAGGATAGAGTCGGAGCTCGCACGGAAAGGATGACCGGCGCGCGACAAGCGTGAATCAATTTCTCAGCATACAGGCAACTGACTTTTGCCTCTGGTGAACAGTAATTTCTATGGGCGAACAGTAATTCTGCGTGCTACAGTGTTTCTGCGCGCGCTGCAGTGGTTTCTGCTCGCTGCGGTGTTTTCTACGCGCGCGCTACAGTGATTCCTGCACGCTACAGTGTTTTCTGCGTGTTCTCTGGTTTGCTTGTTGGCGTTCTGCTCAGTGCGATGTGTGCTCCGGTTTGCTTTCTGGTGCTCAGCACGACGTGCTGGTAAGTTCTATGAGCTGCAGTCGGTCGTCGGGCTGGGTGAATTTTTTTTGCAAGAGACTAAAAAAGACTCGTGTACTCTGGGTGTAGACTTGGCAGAGAGGAAATAATTTGGACATGCTGCACACTCTCCCCTTTCTCCTTCATGCTCGGTTGAGCAGCTTTGATTACTCGATGTGAAGACCGGCTGAGGAGGCAGCAGGCGACAGCTTTGATTGCTCAACGTGGAGACCGGGTGAGGAGGTAGCAAGCAGTATGTGCATGTCAGGCGTGCAAGTGGCCGATGACTTGTGTCGGAGCGTGTCATTCACGAGTAATTGATCTTTCCCGCTTTGGTTTGATAAAATTCGTGAATGTTCGCACTTGATAATTTTAGTTAACGAATTCTTGCTGATCTAGATTTTATATTATTCGTTTTCTGTTTTTCATTTCTGAGACTCGAATTGCATTTCGATTTTTATTTCCAGCTCATGCACTTTAACTAAATGCAATGCTCATGAATATTTTTAACCTGTGATTTACAACGTAACACCAAAGGTGTTACAACGAGTAACTCTAGTCTAAGCGCCATGCTTACACTACGAATACTACTTTAATCTAGAGCCACCAAGATCAAAGCACTCAAAAGAGAGTCGTAAACTTGAAGAACAATATGAACAAGATGCTTACTTGAATCATAAGTCAATTACCAGAGAAATCTCAGAAGCAAGCTCCAGTAGAACTTGATTCCACCAGAGTACAGCCGTAGAGAGAGCACCGATAGGCCAGAACTCCCTCAAAACTCTACTCTCCTACTCTATCTCTCTATCTCTAATACAAAACTAGATTCTATGAATGACTAATCTTCTCTTGATTACTAGCCCTAGATCCTGGTGGAAATATGAATTACGGCTCCTGGCTTTGCAGCTCTCAGGATCCAGACTTGGCTTATCTCCAGGGGGTGCAAGCCTATATTTATAGCCCTAGGGTGCAATGCGAGCCCTTGGATCAAACCGACTTAAGGAACGGCGTAGATGCAATCCTAGGAGGCGGTGGAGGAACATTCTGGAAGCTCCTGATGAGTGGACCCCATAGGGGGCCGGGCGACATGGTGGAAGGCCCGGCCGGCCCCACCTGTCATTCTCTCGAGGTCCGCTATGGTGTGGTGTCTTCTGGTGTCCTCTGGAACCTTCTGGAATAGTTTTCGTCGTGATTAAGTTTGATTCTATTTGACGTTTTGATCATCCTTGCTGATTTTCTGATTAAATCCTGCTGGAAACACAGATTTACCAAAACACATGGAATTTATCAGTATAAACCTCCTATTTTATGATCTTGATCTATTTTCACCATTTATGCAATGTAGGTTGACGGTTTATGATATACATTAACTACCGTTGTGTCACGGAACCGCCCAAATTATAAGAACAAAAGTACAAAAACAATCACCGGAGCAATTAATTTCCTGTACTTAAGCTCCTATAACTCCGGTAGTCCAATAAAATCACGAGGGATTTCAAACCAACCAACATACAAGCTAAGATCGTAGTGGTCCAACATAACAGGTCATATGTTACATCCATTTCATAAGTAATTCAACATATATCGGAGTTCAGTAGAGTTATTATAACTCAAGTTCAAAAGTAGCGGAAGCAAAGTAGTTTGAAATTAATATCACCTTAATTCAAATACATGCCAGTACCAAGGTCAATTTCCCAAAAAAGCATGAGAGACAAGATAGCTCAGACGGATCATGCCCATGATCACACTCCGCCACTACAGCCGGAGTCTTCCAATTCTTGCAGTAGCTATGATGCATCACAACCTGCAACAAGTGGGAATAAACCCTGAGTACGAGAAAGTACTCAGCTAGACTTACCCGTCATAAACCAGAAATAATGACACCAAGGAGTATGCAAGGCTTTCTTTCAGTGGGCTAGCTTGACTCATTTGCGAAAAGCATAAGTTATCATAAATAAACTAATTTAAGTCCTTTTGCATCATCTTTATTATAACCTATTCAATCTAGGTAAGCACCTATGCTAAAGCAATCACTTGATTAACCATTAACATCAAAGGTTACCATCTCAGGTTTAGCATTTCCAACATTATCCACATAACCATCCGTGTTTCATCATCATTACTACGATGCCGTAACTCGAGTCAAGTGTTCACTATCCAGTGAACGATGGCGATTCGAATCGATTATTAACCAGCTGGTAATTTATTCCTCACACAAACCTCACTCACCCGCTAAAGTGAGGTATTGGTCACCGAGTCAACCATTCAGGTAAAGTCGCGAGTTTGCTAGGAACCACATGTACCCGGGGGCCGCCCGACTGCTCTTTGGCCTTATCATCGCGCCCCCGTATCCTGCCACTACTGCTCCGGTATAGTGCGTTGCGGGCAATCCACTCGGCCCGAATAATCTCCCAGCTTCGCGGTCGAAAGGTACATTATTCAGCCAGCTAAGTGTGAGGCATGCGTTCAACATGACCCGAGGCCCAACAACGGTCGGTCCTTAATCGACACAGGCGGAAACTACAAGCACCCCAGAACCCTGTCTGGTTGCTCCATACTTATTCTGCCCGGTCTCCAATTATCCATCAACACTTGGTTATTTTCAGGATATCATCCATTCCATCGCTAAAATATTCCAGTAACCACCTATAGTTGTTGGTGATAGGAAATCACCGATCGCTACCGGTCTAAGCAGGGCTAAGCAATATTTTCGATCCTGAACCAAAATAGGATTCCAGGCATATTTACGGGACAAGGAAAGGATATATATGCAACAAGTGTTTTCAATCAACTCCTATAACTTAATGCAACAATACATATATAACATATATATACTCAATTGCTTTTATAAAATAGGAGGCTTAGAATGCTCTGGGGCTTGCCTGAGATCGAACACTGGGTTAGTGATTGACGGATGACACTCGCTTGGCGAGCATCTCCCATCCCGACACTTGTTTAGTCCTTCCATCATCGGGATAGGTCCACCAAACACTATCTTCAGGTTTGGCTTCAACATCTCATCCTTCCCGTGATGCATCTAGCGTACCTAGACGAGATGCAAGATGCATGTGTATGAATATGATGAATGGTAACATAAGATGCATCACATAATCATTCAAGTAAACACACGATTAAGACATAGACACCAAAAGCTATTTAACTAACATCACACAACCAATTAAAGAGGGCAATCACATTAAGCACAACACAAGTTTAACAAGATCACAAGTATCTTAACTTGACCATCATCAAGGGTATAAGCCACACTTAGCAACACATAGAGTAAACAACCATAACTAGCATCTGACAATTTCTAGACTGTAAACAACATCTACATGTTTGGATCATAACTGGAGTTATACAAATCCAATAGCCATGCAACAAGATATTCTGTAAAGCTTATGAAATTGTCTATAATTCATCTTTAATCATCTTAGCATGATTCTCAAGTTAACCAAGTCAAACATGCATAATTACAGAATCTGGTCCAGAGATTCCAGAGAACAACTATTTCTGGAACCCAACTTGAAACAGTCATTACTCTCAAACTATAAGGCCAAATGCCACCAAAATTTAACACAAGCTAGATTAATGAGTTATCTACAACTTTGTTATAATCATGTTTCTCAGCAAACATCATTTTCATGGTGCAATTACCAAAGTCCCAGAAACTGTCCAGGAAAGCATCAATTGCAAGAATAAATATTAACTTATATTCCAAACATACATTTGGCCACAACCAATGTAACCATCATAAATTGCATGTTAAATGATCACCAAAAAGTATAGTGCTCATCATTAAATAATTTCTTTTAATGCATTTCTTAATTTATTTAAATAGCAAGGTGAAATAATAAACATATATCAAAAGTCCATAATAAAATCTATAAAAATTACAGTATCTCTTACATACACCCAATAGTCTACTGTACAAATTTCAATCCATTTGGACATGCATATCAACCTCTATGAAAAAGACAAATTGTTATTGCAAGAATTCATATGAGAGCAAGATACACTAATAACTCACTCAAATGGCAACCAAAATTCATGAAATTTTTACCACACATCAATCATCACATGAGTAGCTTGCCATAAAAATTTTACTTCATTTGGAGCCCTAGATCTACAGTTAGGAAAATGACAAATACAACTAGCATTAAAAACTAGCTGCACAAATCTATTTTTACAGAGAAAACTTTAAACTAAAACATGTCATATTATAGATCTAATGCATAGAGAATTTCACAAGGATTCCAAAAAGTACTCATTTACTATTTTACGATTTTTTTACAATTTACTATGAATTTCCAAAGTTCCTGCAAAATAATTACGAATCAGTCCCGAGGGCACTATTCATTTGAGTCACTGACTATGCAGTTAGGCCCCTGGAGTTAGTCGAATTCTCCCGCGAGGTCCCTGGTCGCGAATGAACAGAGGGGTCGTCGGGAGCTCGCGTATCTCGGCCGGAAAGGCTCGTCGGCGCCGGTGGAGTTGCGGGGAAGGAGGAGGGGTGCTGTGCAAACCCGCTGGGTAACCCAGCTCGACCCGAGGCAGGCCGGGTCGGCCTGGCCACGCGCACAGGCGTCCATGACGGAGGCGGCTCCGGTGGCCATGCGCTACGGCGGCGAGGAGAGGCCGGGGACGGGCTCGGCCATAACAGCAAGCGGCGGCGAGGGTGCTGAGGCTCATGGCTTGAGCTGGGGAGGCGAGGGGTGGCGAGGAATGCGGTCGGCATGAGCTCCGCCGGCCGGCAATGGCGACAGCGCCCGCGAACAGCAGCCAAGAGCGAGGAGGGCGAGGCGGAGTGGGCGAGAGCGAGTGGATCGACTGAGGGCGAGCTCGGGCGCTCCAAAAAGAGGCGAGGAGCGAGCACGGCGCGTGGCGAGGTGAAGGACGCGCGGCGCTGTGCATGGCGGCCACGATGTCATTAGATCGAACACGTGGTGTGCAACAGCGTGGGCAAGGTGGGAGCTGATTTTGGGCCGCTTCTGGGCCGAATTGGACCTCGGACCAAAAACGAAGTTGGAAGCCCACATGAAGCTCTACGTTTTTCATTAAGGAGTCAAGGTCATTAGAGCAACGGATTAGCGGTTAACTAGTTGCCAAAATGACAATGTCATGACGGAGATCACGGAAACTCGCATTCGGAGGTCAAAACTTGATCAAACTTAATCCAACTTTTTGCATGCTCTTCTCCAAGATGTAAACTCCAACTTTTATTTTTGGCTCAACTCAAGTTGTTTAGCAAAAACACGAGAACGCGACGTGCCAACCGTCTTGTCGTTGCCGGTCCAACTTCATGAACATGACGAAACTAGCAGTTTTGTGAATTGATTTTGAAGGTCCAACCAAGCTCCAAATCTGGTGAGACTTGATCTATTCTTTCCTTCACATGGTGTACTCCAACTCGTATTAAGGACTCCAATTGAGCTTCCACATGAATTTGGAAGATAAAAGGTCATAAACATAGCAACTCACTGCTGTCAATCCATGACTTAGAATATTTCCTGGGCCTTGAAAAACAGCAGCTGATCCAAGCTTCGAGCATCTGTTTAACAAGCTTACAAGTTGATCTAGCTCTTGGTCCAAAAACAAAGTTTCTTCTACATAATATGAACTACAACTTTCATTTAAGGTCCAACCTCAAAAATGGTATAGAACCTACATTTCTACTTTGACCAAAGTAGGATCACGATAAAGCTTAAATTATCCTTTTTGATCAATTGGAGCATTTTCTGGGCATTTGCTCAACACGAACCTTTCTTGACTTTTGTTGTAGAGTCCATCTAGAGTCATTTGGGCAAGGTTGCAAGATTTGTGTGATGATCTATATTTCCATCCACTTAATAATGCAATTCCAGCACTTAGTAAAGTCATTCCAACGAGCATATAACTTATCATTTCATGTGACTTTTTGATTTCAAACGTCATGAAACCTTTCCAGTGACCAATATAGATAGGTACTAAGGTGAGACACATGAAGATATTGCAATAACACCACCCAAGCATATATCTTGAAAATGGATTATATGTAAAGCAATGGTGCAACATCCAAGTTTAGGTTGGGGCTCGTTTCCATAGGTTTGACCTTGACATCTTCATCACCACTTAATCTACCATGTTTGAGCTCAAACCCACTGCTTAACTGGTGGCAAACACCTCGGGTGTTACACGTTGACACCTAGTTGGCCCGGCTTTTCATGCGACGGAGCAAATGCAACCCCAATACCACTACCGCATCTAACGTTAACCCGTCGGTGGTAGATGTCTGAATTGTCGGTTTCATTCCCAGGAGGCCTCGCCATCGTTCCAACTGACGGTGAAAGTATCACACAGTTGCTTCTATCGTTACGGCAGTAAAAGTGGCGACAGTGATAAATCAATATATAGTAGTGGTTATACGACTATGGCGCACATTGCCTTTAGTAGCGACAAAGATAGAGGTAATTGATCACTACAGAAGATAGTTAAGATAGTTTGATAGAGGAGTAAAGGCGTAGCTGGTGGGAGAGCGAGTGAAAAGGAGTCCTATGTAACTTCTACTTGCAAGCACAAACTTTGTTATAAACTATAGCAGATTTGGACAACCAAAGAGTTAGAGAGATACACAGACACTTTGGGGCACAACCGGCTAGCTAACCCAGGAGGGATTAACTAGACAAATTGCCACGAGCCCTGCAATTTAAGAACTAGGCCTATCCTGGTGGAATATAGATGATGGACAGGGTTGTCGCCAACTACCTCCTGCCACTAACTATCCGGAAGCCTAGTGGTATCCACAGGCAAACTATAGCCTAAGCACCACGCTTAATCTATAGGCTCACTACTTCAATCCAATCGAGCTCCGATGAAATAAGATCAAAGCACACTAACTAGACGGTGGAGACTATGCAGAGTGATGTCTTGATCAGGGTAACCTTTTTCTATTAAATTATTTATCATAAGAGTTAACCCTAGACCTCAAACATACATGAATCTTCTAACACATGTATATACAGTCCCATAAAATATTAAAAGGAAAATTTGTCATTAAGTACCTACCTTGGGTGGTTATTAAATTAATTTTCTCCAAACACTTTCCAAAGGGAAAATACAAAAGAGGTAGTTTAAGTTGTGTACTTCATGATAAACCAAAGCCGCACCAAAGCTTTGAATCGAAACATACTTTAAATGGTAGCTCAAACTTTGAAAATGTTGTGAAGAGCAACACTTAAGCTGTTCTACCTAAGTCCAAAAATCAGTCACCAACATTCAATGTTGAAACTTAATTTAGGAAGATTTTATGTATAAACTTATAGGTCAAATCACATCAAATTAGAGGTACTCCGTCCACAAAAGAATGCAATTCTCGTTTTTCGAGGAGTCAAACAATTTGTTTTTTTGACTAAATTTGTATTAAAAAGTATTGACATTTGTGATATATAATACATATCATTCGATAAAATATATTTTCATAATAAAATTATTTAGAGACATAAATGCTAATACTATTTGCTATAAAGTTGGTCAAACATAGAGCTCGCTTGACTGGCACGGTTCCCATAGTTGCATTCTTTTTGTGGATAGAGGTAGTATGAGTTTTGCTCTTTAAAATAGTATAGGTCTTGTTGACCAAAGCCCAGGGATCAGTAATAGATTGACTAGCGAAAGATTGATAAAAATTGTTAGGGGCTCACTGGAATTTAGTTGTGAAAACTGTGCTAACTTTCAGTTTTGGGAACTAAATTTTGATAGATTTGATATTTAAACCTATGTGTTAAATCACCTTATTTTGGAATTAGTAAGTTTACTGTTTCATTTAGTATAGTTTTTGCTGGCAGAAGATCAGTAATTGACCACTAAATATTTAACCAAAGAGGCTTAATCAAAACTGTTGACTTGAACCAAGTCTAAAAGCAGTGCAATGCAACGTTTCAAGCCGAATTTAGAGCAATTTTATATATAAACACATGGGAAATTCACCTCAAACTTAGTCCAAAATTAATTCTTTCAAATGGTGTAACCTGTCTTGACAGAAATTATGTAATTAACCATGAACCACTTAGCTAATTGTGCTTTTATCAAAACTGTATCAATATCACCGAACTGAGCACTAAAAGTTCAGTGTTTTTCTGAACTTTGAGTCATTAGATAACTTAAATGGTTAAGATTTTGGTTCTTGAACAAGTTTAGTAGAACAATGATCAGTGAGCAACCTTTATTAAGCGCTATTAAAAACATTTATAGACGAAATTCAAAGAACCTGGGAGAAACAGAGTAACATCACACTGGGGCAGCAAGCAGTCTGGAAAGGACAACATGACCCATGTTTCCGTTCCCACGTTACACTGTCCGCAGTGGCATACTCTAAATGATACTCTAAAGCTTTAGAGTATGAATATAGAGTAAAAACTGCTGCACTGGATACTCTAAAACGATACTCTATCCTTTCTCTCACTCTATATTTAGAGTAGTACAGTGTTTACTCTATAGTGCGCAGTGGTGGACCCTACTAGCTAAACCAAGGAAAAAAATGCTATAACTCACAAACCAAAAATCCAAATTAAATTTCGATTGCACCATTAAATTCGTCTCAATAAATCCTTCAAAACTAGATCACTCATGGATATATTTAAATAAAGTGACAAGTGGGTCCCACAGTAGATAGAGTGGATATAGGATAATATAGAGGATGGATGGGTGCGGAAGAATTGAGTATAGAGGAGAGAATCTTGCTGACTAGGACATATAGAGGATGAATATAGAGGACCATGAGTGCAGATAGCCTTACACATTCCGGGAAAGTTTACGTTCCAAGAACGAAAACAGTCCCGTTCCCACTTCTAAAATAATATCCAAGTTCCCGTTTCTATGGCTGCTCCCCGGATACCTGCTTCAGCTCCTCGACGCCGTTCTCCACCGCTTAACGCCTAGCCTAGCACATCAAGCAGCATGTGGGCAGGTGCTGTCCGGCGTCCGCGCTGCCGTCGCTCCGGCCATCAGCGTATCGCGACGCGACAGAACCGACCCACAGGCCACAGCGCACTGCGCACTGCGCAGGCATGCACCCAATGATTTGATCACACGCGGATCACGGCGAAATCCTGCCCCGGGTGCAACCAACCCATCGCCGCCGCCACACGGCTCCGTCCCCGCCGGCCCCCACCCGATCGGTGGGCGCTCGGCACACGCGACCGCACGGGAACGGGAACCCACCTGTCCATGATTGCGCCGACGCGCGCCCATCCGTACCGCATCCAGGACCACGCCGGTGCGGCCGTGCGGCGCGCCATGCCATGCCATGCCATGCGCGCCCAGCATTCCTTGCACCGCCACCGGCAGCGGCATGTGCTGTCTCGCTCTCAGCGGCTCTGTAGCTATGCAATGCAACCCGGGGCTCGGTACGTACGGTTCGTGCGCGACGGTAGCCACCCAGCTGCCGCGCCGGCCGTGTCAATCGATGGTGCCGGTCGGACGACCCAAAGCTAGCAGGCCCCTTTGATAAACACCTCATATGCACGTGGTAGACTCGCGTGGAAACGTGACACACGGCACAGGTGATCAGTCGTCGAACGCACAGCCACAGACACAGACACAGACACAGACACAGAGGATCCGAGCCGCCCTCCGTTGACCGTGCGTCCACGATATCGTTGGAATCTCCTGTGTCAACTCTTTCTACTCGGAGCCTGGTGGGCTCGAGGAAGAAGCTGAAGTCAACCCACACGTCACGGTGGCAGGGCGCACCTGGCTCGCGCGTGGCGTGAACGGCGGCTGAACGCCACCACGTACGGTACGCTCCCTCCTCGCGCGCGCGCGCACTCATATGCACGCTTCGGCAGGACGCGGCGGCAAACCCATTTGGCGAGGGAGTGCGATCCAAGCGAATCGATCAGATTATCAGAAGGACCATGCGTGATGATGAGCAGCATGGGCCCGAAATTTTTGGCTGTGGGCGTGGGCGGGGGACCAGAAAGACCGCTGGGTCATTGCCATTGACTGAATCACTGAACCTGAAGCTCCTCCTACACTAGTACGCCGTACCTAGTCCTGCTGCCCTGGCCATTGCCATGCGCGGCCCCGCTCTGCCTCTCCGAATTCTACAGTTTCAGCGCCGGCGAGTCCTGCTGCCCTGGCCACCGCCCACCAGGCGGTCGACAGCGCCGCGCGCGATCCGTTAATGGCAGGCGCCAGGCGGGCAGGACAGTGAAAGTGCCGCCACTGGTGGCGGCCGACGACGGCCTCTCAGCAAGCGGCCACAGACACAGGCAGTGCATTGGCAGGCCGTCGCGACCGGCCGGCTGGCCGTGGTGAAATGTTCCTTCTCGATCGTGTCCTCTTGGCTTGGATCGATCGCCTCCTGCTGCTGGTGACTGGTGAGACGTGAGAGTGACGACCGCGACGCGGCTGTGCGCGCGACTGTTGCGCTGAGGGCAGGCAGGCACGCTTAGGCCCAGGCTGAATATAATGCTGCGCCCGGCAATTTGAAGTGCTGCTGCGGTCCAGAGTTTCAGCGGCCTCACCCTCACTACATGCCTATGTCTAGCCGTAGAGGCTCCTGTAGTCCTGTGCGTAAACCTCGAGATCGACGACGACTGACTACTGCTACAAGTACTGTGCATCGGAGGGCAATGCGACCGACTGACCGCGTCCGTGCTTCGTCTCTCTCTCCCCTTTCGATTACGTGTATCACGAGCACCGGCGACCAGTGCACTACCGTTCTAGTGGTGGTCTACCATCTACACATGCACGCAGCGCCAGCGCCGGCGCCTCGATCACGCAGGTTTAATTTGGCGCTGGATAGGATCACCACGTCCAGGACTGCAGCAGCTTTAAAGGCTCCAGATGCATGGTTGTGCTTGATCGGACTCCCGAAAGCAAGTCAAGGAATCATTGGGCGATAGCAGACGCGTGACTGGGGAGAACGCACTCGGGTCTCGGGGCCGGGGCGCCGGGACCCGAAGACGTCGATGGGTCAAATGCTTGTTCGATCACATGCTGAAATGGAGGGTGCATGGGGGGGGCCATGGCATGGCATCGCATCGCATCGTGTGGTGCGTGCTCCGTCCACATCAGGTGCCATCTCGATCGTAGCGTGAACAGAAGAGGAGAGATGAAGACAAGATTGCCAAATCATTGGGTTAAACTACATTAGCATATAGCGATGACACAACTAATAATGATATACGATTGATTGATTTCGCCCTAGAGAAGACCAGCCCAACAACCAGAGAGACGACGAGCAACCGGCGGGCTGCCACGTCGAGCTAAAACCCCTGTCCCTCTCCGGGATTACTACTACTACTGCCCACGTTGACAAAGTAGGACGACATCGGCGCGGTAGCGGCGGCGGCGCTCGTGCTCGTGCTCTCGTCGCCGTTGCTCGCCGCCACGTCGTCCATGCCATGGCACTGCACGTAACCGTCGGCTTCCTCCTTGGCCGCCGACGGCGCCGCGCCCGGCACGGACGATCCGGCTGCCGGCTGCGGGGCCGGCACGACCGAGGGCAGCTTGGAGAGCAGCGCCTCGAGGCTGCTCATGGACGGCATGATGTGCATGGACGCCGCGGCTGCGGCGGCTGGCCCGGCGCCGTAGGGGTCGTAGAGCTCCAGCGGCACCGCCCCGGCGGCGCCAGGCGGTGGCATCATGCCCGGCCAGGCTGCAGCGGCGATGTCCGGCGGGGGGCCCACGCCGCCCGGGAACACGCCGGCCGACGACGGGTGCGGGAGCAGCACCCCCGGGATGCTCTCCAGGTACCCGAACTTGCGGCGCAGCATCACCACGTAGCTGAGGTCCTCCGCCACCTGCATGCGCCCACGGCCCATTCAAAGGCCGGACACAGAAGGAGACATGCCGTGTCAGTGTCATATACCTAGCGACTAGCCAGCGGCGTGCGACGCAGCTGCATTGCATTGCATGCATGCACGGCCGCGCGCCGCAACGGTGAAACACCGCTATCATCACACACAGGCGATCGGTTGTTGCGGGAAATCGGAGTGCAGAGAACGACCGGTGAGCAGTAGGCAGTAGCTGAGTAGCGCACCTTTTTCATGGAGCCGAGCTGCACGACGCCCTCCCTGACAGCGATCAGGGCGATGGTCTGCACAAGCGCAGAGCAAAGCCAAGAATGAGAGGCAGGCAGGCAGGCCAACAGGCCATGGCATGGCAGCATCAGCTAGCTGGCCATGTCTTGGCTGGTAGCCGCGGCTGCCATGCACAGCGCTAGTAGAGAGCAGCAGAGGTAGGCCACAGAGATAGCTAGCTAGCTATAGCTGCTGCTGCCTCTGATCAAAAGTGTGCACCTGGATGCCGGACTGGAACTGCGCCTCCCACGTCCTCGGATGCTGCAAAAGAACAGATGGATGGCTCACAGAGATTAGTACCCATCGCTCGATGATCTTTAGCTTGAGGTAACGACAGTACAGTCTGAGTAACTAAAGATAGATATCGAGGGTTAAGTTAACAGCGGGGTTAGTGCCTGCTTACAGAGTCGGCCGGGTTGGTCCAGGAGGAGATGAGGTTGATCTCGTGCTCCTGGGGCTCCTTGAACACCCACTTGTGGCTGTGGTCTGCCGCCACTTTCCCTATCAGACTGCAGCAGGAAAGGAAACCGCACCAAGAACAGCACGAGGGTCAAGGGAGGGCCCCGGCGCCATCATTAGCACGGAGGGTTAACCGGCTCGCTAATCATGGTGAGTGAACTGTGGACTAGTTAGCCACCTACCCTTCGCCGTAGTTGTAGATGTCATGGGACATCTTGAAGAACAGCTCAGGCTGCAGGCCCTGCGGCTGCGGCTGCGGCTGCTGCTGCGGCTGCTGGTGCTTCACCGCATCCTGCTGCACAGCTGCTGCCTCACCGTCCCCGGCATATGCAACCGCCGCAGCTGCCGCTGCCCCCTCTTGGCCGCACGCGGCAGAGCTGTTGGCCGCCGCGAAGTTGCAAAACCCGTCCTCCCACGCCAGGATCCTAAGCGAAACGCGCAAGAACACACAGGCTGTGTTTAGATCCATTAAAAAGTGTACTATGCAAAAAAAAATTCCGTCACATCAAACTTGCAATACATATATAGAGTACTAAATGTGGATAAAATCAAAAACTAATTATACAGTTTGGTTGTACTTTGTGAGACGAACGTTTTGAGTCTAATTAGTCAATGGTTGGACAATTATTACCAAATACAAACGAAATGCTATAGTGTATTTTAACACTCCAAAATTTGGATCTAAACACAGCCACACACACCCAGAGCATTCGCATGGGACTCGATTGAAGACATGCATATATGCAGTTGATGAGTGCGCTGTGCTGTGTGTGCGCAGCTAGAACTAGAAGCCTGTACCAGTTCCTCCTGTTCCCTCTGGTCCTGTCGTACGCCGCGCCAGGGAGATCCCATCTGATCGATCAGGTTAAGCAGGTTGTGATTAAGCGCCCAGCCAGCCAGTCGATCAGCGAATGAAGAAACCGCGTGTTAGTATTAGGGAAGAACACAACCGCGATTAGAATGCGCATTAGCAGCTCGTAAGGTACTTGGGGGAAGGAGAGAGCGAGCTGAGAAGTGAGAGAGCTCATGGCACGCACTTGGGGGGCGGGTAGTTCCGGGGCAGGATGCTTTCGTATGAAACACAAAACAAGATTAAAGAAAACATATACTCCGTACGTATTTTCGCAATTCCTTGCTTTTCCAAATGCATGCATGGGCGTCTGGTACACATGTTAGACATTTCCTAAGACAGAGAATGAACACTTCGTTTATTTCGAACAAAAGATTCATTTACGGTCCATGCGGGCAATGCCATCTCATAGAAGGTATCATCTATTATGTAGTGCCACTTAATTTTGAATCATTTAACAAATATTGCCTCTGTTACAAATTATAAATCGTTTAGCTTTGTTCTAAGTTAAACTTGTCTAGATTTAATCAAGTTTATAGAAAAAATATATTAACATTTATAATATCAAATAAGTGCAGTGTGCAAAATATCTCATGGATCGGAGCATCTAATAAATCTAGTTTGATGGTGTACATATATGTGCATTTTTCAATAGGCGTGGTCAAAACTAGAGAAATTTGACTTATGACGACAAAACCAAGACAACTTGCATTTTGGAACTGAGGGAGCAATTAACATGTACATTATGTTATCTTATCTTTTAAATTGTCTCGTAGAACTAACAAATTCGATAATTTGTGCGCAGAACAAAGTATTGTTACAAGTTGCGTGGCAACAACCCCTCGTACGATTGTGAAAGAGGAATGGTTATCTCGCCAAACAACAACCTTTTGCCTTTACTTCCTTTTCTCTCATCCCCAGCATCAACAACTCATGTGAAGTTAATTACCGTGTTCCCAGTTTCCACACGTGTACTTGCCGCATGCAGCTAGACCCCCGGCCTTTCCACACCTCCACATTGATCAGCGGTGGCTGGAGACAGAAAGAAAGTGAGACCGTGACTGTAATGCCTGCCCAGGAAATGTTTTGATTGCCCTGATTGGGCTCGTTCGGCTAGCTGGTGGCTGATGGTTGATGCTGATTTATTTTTGAGAGAAAAATACTACTAACTGACTGGTAGTTGATGAATAATGCTGAATGATGTGAGAGAAAAACACTCCAGCCCAACAAGACCATTATCTCCCATTATTCCCGGTTCTCACACACTTCTCAGTGTCAGTCCTGCTAGGTGCTAGCAGCAGCTGCCAGGCCAGGCTGCCACACAAATCCGACACCGTTGGCCCCTCCTCTGCTCTGGACTTCTGAATTTTCTGACCAGCAGGGACCAGATTAAAACAGCTGTATTACGTCAGCAGGCTTAGGGCCGGTTTGGTTTGCAGAGTTAAAGTTTAACTCCCATCACATCAATCATCCTGTTCGGCTGCTCTTATCAGCACGGCTTATCAGTCGTGGTACAATATTTTTCTCTCACAACAAAACAACCACAGCCGGCTTATAAGCCGCAGAAACAGCCTGCCGAACAGGGTGAATGTTCTCTCAAATACATGGAGTACTAAATGTAGACTAATTGCATGCATGTCGGCACAGATTAGGAGTGATTTACGAGACAAGTCTATTAAGCCTAATTAATCTAAGATTAGAAACTTTTTGTCAAATAAAACAAAAGTGCTACAGTGTTGGTTAAACTTTAACTCCTCCAACCAAACACCCCCTTAATTAGATTACACGAGGCCGTTTAGTTCTCCTCCAAAATATAAAAAGTGTAAAGATTTCTCATCACATCACCATCACATTCCTCGTCACATCACCATCACATCAATTATTTAACATATATACATGGAGTATTAAATGTAGGTAAAAAAATTAACTAATTATACAGTTTGCTTTGCGAGACGAATCTTTCGAGTCTAATTAGTCAATATTTAAACAATAATTAACAAATACAAACAAAATGTTACAATATTTCTGACGCCTCCCAACTTTACAACTAAACAAGGCCGAGATCGCAATAATCCTGATCTGGTACTACGTACGTACGCACTGCTCCCTCCATCTCGGGTGACACCCCTGTTCGCTTTTTTATCAGCCAAGCCATTAGTGTTTTAAACTTACAACAAATCAGCGAACAGTATTTTTCAACCTAACTTTTCAGCGAAGCAAACAGGGACATCGTGTTTGACCGTTTGTCTTATTCAAAATTTTTGTGTAAATTATAAAATTAATAAATCATTATTAAAGTATCACTAATGATAAAATAAGTCATAACAAAGTAGATGATATTTATACAAAAAATTTAAATAAGACGGATGGTCAAACAAGATATCTAAAAATAAAAAATGACACTTTTTTTTGACGGAGAGAGTAAAAAACTTTTTTAGGGCGTGTTTAGTTCAGGGGCTGTAAAGTTTTTAGGGCACTGTAGTCATGTGTAACTATAGCGATTAGTGTCCAATCATAAATTAATTAGGCTTAAAAGATTCGTCTCACAAAATACATACAAATTGTATAATTAGTTATTTTTTATCTATATTTAATGTTTTATGCATGTATCAAACGTTTGATAAGATAAGATATAAAGTTTTTGGGTGGGAACTATACGCCCCTTAAACTGCAATCTGTGGGATCCGCGCGCGATCGAGATGTTGTTGTGGGCTGACTGTGGTACTAGGAAAGAATCAATGTAGTAGGATACTGTACTAGGACTAGGAGGAATCACTTTTCCCTGACCGTGAATTCGACGTCGTCCTCCTCGCAAGCAAAAATGCATGCAGATGCAGCTTGGGCTTCTAGTCAGACCTCAGACGGAGACAAGTGGGGTGAACAGAACGGTGAAAGGACCAATCAGGCCCTCTCTCCCTCTCTACCTCAACTGTCATTTTCGTGCCACGGGCCAAAAAGCCTGAAAAAAATTGCGTTTCAATTCCAGATAGGTACAAAAGTAATCATCTGAAATGTGACCTTAAGATTTTTGTTTTCTGATGGAATTGGAGGAAGTTCAGAGTATTCTTTTTCTCTCTTGCAGTTGGAAGGATTCTTTCCGGAGATGCTTGCCCTCTTGGAACCAGGGCCGGCCCTTTGTACCATGTCCCTGAAGATTGCGTGATGACCAAAAGGTAGCGAGTGAGTGGTGTATGCTGTCAAAACACACAGCCTTTTTCACAACACTTTTTACAGTCCCTGACGCTTAAGAGGGAAATATATACAGTACCTCAGTAAAAGGCCCTCTGGCTTGGCCCTTTTTGACCTCCCTCAACAGTCTTTGCTCACATACTCCTACATGATACATCACATTTGACATTTCACGCTTCACACACCACTGGGGAAAGAGAGGCTAGGCCCTTGTTTAGTTCCCAAAATATTTCAGATTCCCGTCATATCGAATCTTTAGACACATGCGTAAAGCATTAAATATAGATAAAAAAATAAAACTAATTACACAGTTTAGACGAAATGGACGAGACGAATCTTTTAAACCTAGTTAGGCCATGATCGGACAATAATTGCCAAATAACAACGAAAGTGCTACAGTGACACTACAGTTATATTTCCCAAAATATTTTGGGAACTAAACAAGGGCTAGCTAAACCTTCATCATTTGACGATTTGATGGATCCCAATGAACAGGATGCAAGTACCCAAAAAAAGAGGGTGATGACAGACACATGACCATATTTTACTGCTGGCACTACCACCCTTTGCCATGGCTTCATCATCCCCTAAAAGCATGGCCGGCTTTGGCCATGACAAGGACATCCATCTTAATAATTGATCCCTTGCCTCCTTGCTAGAATGCTAGTATATGTGCTGATGTATGCGTGTCTGAGAATGGTAGATCGATGCACAGACAGAAATGAAAAAAAAAAGCAGTCGACATACGTGTTGGATAATCTAGACAGAGCATATAGAAAGGTTTCCTTCAATTTCAGGGTGTGAGTTGATGAAGTTTTAACAGGAGTAGCAGTAGGTGATGCACCTAATATGGAAATTGGAATGGTTCCACTGCTGGTGGGCAATGCTGCATTTTCCACATGCAGCGTGCAAATATAGCAGAGGCCACCATCTGCTTCTGTGCGACAGGGACTATAGCTTGAAGTGGAACAAGCTTATTTTGGGGCACTGGAACATGTATGGCTTGGGCTAGAAATGTGGTGTCAAACAGTTCACCACCTGTACCTTTTTCCCACATGTCTTTTTTTTTAGATGAACTACCATGTGATGTAACAGGATAGCTTATGCAAACTCGTTACATTTTTCTCATTTTGCATATATACTTTTATGAGAAACAAATAAAGACAAAATGGTGCAGAAATTATCACTTCCCACGTGAACTTGTTCATAGAGCTACATTTTAGAGGATCTTGAAATTTTTATGATGGGGTTATTATTATATGCTTGAAGTATAGTAAAATTTTCATACTCATTGGATCATATATAACTTAGCTATAGATTTATTTAGGTTTATGTTTAGGTTTATGCTTGTTAAATATAAATAAATCTATAACTAAATTATACATGATCCAATCAGTATGAAATTTTTACTACAGTTCAAGCATACAATAATTAGTTCACTATAAAAATTTAACCACAATTGGACCATAAAAGCTATAGCTATGAATTATTTCAATTAATTACAGATAAAATTTAATTTTCTAACCAATTTAAAGCTACAGAAAAAATTTGTATTAAAGCATACTATATTATATATTCATTGTGTAGATCTACTCATGTGGAGTCCAACAAAATTAGATTTTCTATTTTATGATTTTTCTGTGATTTACTATGATTTTTCAAAGATTCAGCGGAAATAAATAGAAAAAGAAAAAGTCAAAACCGCTGTCCAGGGTGTAATTTGAACGGCTTTGAAAAGTTCAGGGTGTAAAACAGACTGTTTTATAGTTGGGGTGTAGGTTAGACACTAGCTGATAGTTCAGGGGGTTAAGTAGACTTTTTCCTATATATATATATATATATATATATATATATATATATATATATATATATATATATATATATATATAGATCGGGCGGCCACGAGAATTTCAGGTGACGTGGCCTGCGGCTCCTGCAGAGCAGCCTTGTTGGTCTAAATATATAAAAGCGGAAAGACTAGCGTCTGAACGTCCAGACGGCTGCGCGTGTCCGGATACCCGCGCCTGCTTCATCCTGGTCTCTCAGATTCGCGCACCGCCCGCGCCACCTTTGCATCCCACGCCCGCATTCGGACCGCTCCCTTCCTCTCCGCAGCCCACGCCACCCGTATGACTTGGCCCCGTCTCTTTCACACCGGCGCCTCGTCCGCCTCTTCCATGTCGTTCGTAACTTCGGATGACTTCCCTGCCTCTTCCACACCGGCGCTGCGCGGCCTGCGTCTCCTCCCCACATTGACGCCACCATGGCTTCCGCGCTAGCTCTCTCTTCCTCGCTCAACAACCCTATATCTAGATATACTTTTGCAACACTTAGATAAAACAATTTCAACTTACGTCTGAAACAGATAAAACATTTAGAACATACATTTGTAACATAGTCATTGTAACATCCAACATCTAAATAAAGCACTTGCAATATGCGTCTGAAACAGATGAAACATTTTGAAGAAACTCTTATACAACATACGTGTATAACCATTGCAACATGTGCAACATCCGAAAACTACCATTGCAACATCATATAAAACATCTGAAACACTTCAAACATGTGTTTTGCAACATAGTGAAGGCCAGGCTGATCGATTCCGAGCATCGGGGTGGGAGCCGGCGGTGAGCGGCGGCGCGCGAACGCCACCAGCACCAGCGCCAGCGGCGGCGTGCGAGCACCACCATCGTCAGCACCACTAGCGCCGGCCTTGGCTTAGCCGGGTAGGCGGCGCGCGCGACGGTTGGGAGCAGCTACACGTGCGATGGGAGGGAGGGAGCCAGCTGAGTGGGGCGGGGGCGGGCCGGCGCGCAATCATTATCAGTCAGTAATCTACGCACAGCAAGTTTCACGTAAAAATCAAACAAGTGAATCGTCATCCGACGAATTCAGAAGCCGCCGGTACGCCCGGTAGGGCTGGTACGCGTGTCCCCGGCCGTGCATAATTATTTGCGCGTCACATCTGGTCGTTTCTTCCTCTCCGTCTTCGTCGTCGATCGTCTTGGATCACCGGACACCATCACACAGTACAGCAACGACCATTAACCTTTGCCGGGACGACACCGCGATTAGGGCAAACAGTGGCTGAAAACTACGGGGCTACTACAGATCTCGAACCCAGACGCTCGAGCACGAACAGGTCAGGAGTAGGATCGATCGGGACGCCGCCGGAGCAGTGGCCTAGTTGTTCGAGTTGATCTCTCCCTCCTACTGTACGTAGTGTGTCCGCTTCCCAGAGGAAGAGACAAACCTTCTGCCATTAATCACTCCATGAGTCTAATCATGGAAAGGGATTGAGCGTCGACGTCGAGGTCGTCGTCGACCAGTAGCGGTAGCATAGCCCATGCATGATTGGCGGCATGGCGTAGGGCGGGCCTGTTCATGACACATGAGATGCATGAACGAATGCGCGCGCGAAAGTCTGGACCGGCCAAAGAGTCGTCGTGGATCCTTTTCCATGACTCGATGCAGATCACTATGCTATAGTGAGTTGGAAAACATGTGCACCTCGAATATTTCGTGCATGCATGCGAGACAGATATATTAGGGAAACAAAATCTGAGAGTAGCAGAAGTTGAGAGATGAAGTTTCCTAGAGCTAGCTATTTGTCACACAATATTTGTGTTTTTTTTCTAAAATAGAAGAAGAAGAAGAAGAAGAAGAAGAAGAAGAAGAAGAAGAAGAAGAAGAAGAAGAATCATTTGTGCAAGCTATATACCACTAGGTAGCTAATGATATAGTATATCATGCTCAACTCACATTTTAAATTGAATCTATAATTGTGAGAAAAGCTGCTGTTTACCATTTTACCAACATGCACAAGCATATCTGGTCACTGAAAAGCCTGAAACGCCTGAGAGAAAGTTGAAAGGCACCCAACCATGGCATGCACTTTCCCTATTTAACTGAACCACGCATACTGGGCTGCCACCACCTGAGAATTGCAATGCAAATCCAAATCCTCGCGAGGTGAAGGCGCGCGTACGCATGCAGCTTTCTCTGATGCCGCTCTATCTCTATCCCTATACTCCTACTAGCTTGCTCGCTCACCATGGCCGCGCCTCTGCTGCTGCAGATGAGATGAGATGAGACGACGCGCGCGCCACTGAACAGTGCTGTCAATAGATTCTCGTTTGGACTGTAACTGTCCGCTGTTACATCGCCGTTTTCTACAGCGAGATGGCGACTGGTTTTGCTGTGTTTCCACGCACACACCTTGCATTTAAACAGCATGGCCTCATGGGAGGTGGTGGGTGGATGGATGGCGAACACTAGCTAGAGGAATCTGTTCTATGTGCGTGCAAAATAAAATACATATTCAGCATGTCAGATAATACATATTCAGCATTCCAGATAAAACAAATCAGTAGAGAGCGTTTTTACTGACCAAACCGTGACTGTGACAGTGCATATCCAATTTCACAGCCAGTGAAAATGAGCCCAATCCTCAAAGCAACCGCAATGTATTTAGACTGGTAAGAACTCAGGCTGGTACGGCCTGCCAACTTCTTTGATCCAACGTTGCTCGTCGAACTTTCTCAACCAATCGAAGCAGAGGATTGTAGAAAAGAAAACCATGTATATATATATACATCTCGGTTCAATTTCTACACCTACCTCATGGAGATCGCGCACTGTATCTCACTAACTTCGTGCCCCTTCGTGAGGACGCTGGACAATAAGACAACAGTAGATCATAAGCATACGTGACGTATGAGACGGCCGGCCGTATAGAAAGGCATTTTGACATAAAGAAGCATATGTACATGTACATGGAGTAACAGTCGACCTTTTGTTTTATACGGAGCATAATAAGCATACAGTACGTATGCATATGGAATTCAACGCAGTGGCGTCCTTGCATGCACAAGCTCGATCGCCACCTGCTCACTTTGTCCCAAAATAATAAGTGTCATTCTCACTTTCTCACAAGGAGTCAAGCGGTTTTAACTTTGATCAAATATATATAAAAATATATTAATATTTATACTACATAATAATTAATATTATTAGATAAATCGTTGAATCTATTTCTAAATTAAACTTATTTGAAGATACAAATGCTGCTAATATTTTCTACATACCTAGTGTCGGGTACCAAAACAAGGGGTACCCACAATTAACGATCAATGAAAACAAACTCCTGAAAAAACCACGCCAAAAGCTCTGCCCACAAAGACGGAACGAGCCAAAACGACGAACGAAACGTCTTGACCACATTCTGACTCACACGAGATTTGCTCGACGGGACGCCTCGACCACCGAGAAATCTCCGACTCGCACGACCCTGAGTCGAGCCGGTTGACCCACCTCACTCACCGACTCTGAGGCAAAAGTCAAAGCATTTAATGCAACCGCCAACCACTTCCTACCCGAATAGCTACAACGGTAACCAACATGGAAGCAGTACCAGTGTCAAATCTCACTTTTTACTGCCCATCCCAGGATGGGCGGTGAAAACCTGTCACTGTACGCGCCATACCGAGCACTATTCCGTCACTAATCACCCTCGAGAGAGAATACGACGAGTATTGTACCCTGAAATTTCTGGGACTCGGCCTTATCCATTCACCGTCGACCCACCTCGACCCGGCCTCAACCAACCGCCAGTCAAACAAGGAAGCAAGGCTTGCATGCCACAGGATCCGGAGTCTTTTCACCGTCTCATCCTCTACGTCACCATGGTGTCCGGGGATGGCCGACCACTCTTGGGGCATGTCGCTACAGCGGCCTCCCCAGCGCTCGACAAAACTTCACTTCTAAGGCACCCCCGGCGCCCCTGCCTCCTCTTGACCCTATAAAAGGACAGGCAGGGGACTCTACGAAGGGGGCGGACGACGGACAAGCAAAAGCCAGTCATCATCCCACCATAGAAGATCAACATCTCAAGCAATCTCCTTTATACTCTCACTTTTTCTCTCTGAGACCTGGGATCGGCTCCCTCTCTCACAGCTTGTAACCCCTACGCAAGCACTTAGGTGCAAGGAAATACAATACTCCCCCTCCCCGCTGGACGTAGGGCCTTCTTTTGCCCGAACCAGGATAAACCCCCCGTGTACTCTCCTTGCATCACCATCCAGATTAGGGACACGCAGCACTGATTCACTCGTTGGCTTAGGACCCTCGCGGGACCAGACGCCGACAGTTGGCGCGCCAGGTAGGGGTGCGCTGCGTGCCGACATCGTTTTCCCGCCATTTTTCTGGATGGCTAACCCCGAACGTCCACTCCCGTTGGCCACAATGATCTAGTTTGGGAGCTTGGAGTTCATGTCTCTTGGCCACAGCTACGACATGGTCCTGGACGCCTTCACAATGCGTCGAGGAGCGGCTGCAGCTTCGTCTTTTCCTCCTCAACGACGCCGTATGTCTAGTTGTCCTCACGTGACATCAGGACCCGGCCAGTGAACCTCGGTAGCCGGTCGTCGTCGTTACGCAGGTAGAACCACCCGTCGTGCCATCCGCTGTTCGACAAGATGAGCTGCGTCGGGATGTACTGCTTGCCTCGACCCACTCTGACGTGAAGGGTGTAGCTCCCTGCATGCACCGCGCGCCGTACTCCTCGCTCGCCCGCCTTCTTTGGCAAAATGCTCCGCCTTGAAGAGGTGGAGCCACAGGTTCCAGTGTGGCTCCATCCCCAGATACCCCTCGCAGATCGCCGCAAAGATGGCAGCCTGCGAGATGGAGTTGGGGGCGAGGTGATGCAGCTCCACCTTGTAGTAGTGGAGGAGCGCCCGCATGAAACGGCTCGGTGGCATCCCGAGCCCCCTCTCGTGGAAAGCGACAAAGCTCACCCCGTATCCTTCCGGGGGCGTCGACTCCCGGTGGTCGGACGGCGGCACCCTCCATTCCGGCTAGCTCCGGCTTGCCCTCGGTCGCAGAAGACCATCGTGGACCAACTCCTCCAGCTTCCTCTCTGTCACCGAGGAACGAGCCCACGCATCCACGGGAAGGATCTGGCTCTTTCCCGCCATGGTCGTCGAAAAAGGCGTGCGGCGGCGGCAGAGGAAGAGGTGACGGCGGCGGTGAAGGGCGGCTGAAGGGCGCACAAGGAGAAAGAGGGCAAAAACGCAAATGGCCTGTGGGGGGGCACACGGACCCCCAGACCTTGTACTTATACCCCGATGGAAGACCAACGGGTGGAACCGGCAAAAAGGTAGGAACAGTTCCCGCATTCAATGACCTTACCTAACCGCTCCCTCGAAACCCGTAGGTAAGGGCACATGTCCGCCTTTCACTCCGTAACCGTCGCGCCACGCCGCCCACTACCGCGCCGTCCTCGCTTCTCCACCTAAAAAGACGCGCCTCAAACGGGCCGGAAGGAGATCCGCGGACAGATATTCCCAGACGAATGGATAACGGGCTCCGAGCCCGATATAAACCTCGAGGGATCGAAAGCTGGCCCTCGACCGGGGTTCGACAGCTTCCCTCGAGTAACGGAGTCAGGGACAACTGGGGACGCGTCCATACAAGGCCAGGGCTCGAGCCACTCTCTCGAGGCGCCCTAGACGTATTCGAGGCTAGAAGAGAGGTCGACGGTGAAATCCCCTCGGAGGGAGGCGTCGAGCCCCCGATCCTATCGCATGGAGCCGAGATCCACACGACTACTCTTTGGCATTTTTGAGAGTGCCTCCGTGGCCGCTAGCCGACTCCTACCGAATGGAGCACGGGCTCCCACTCGAAATTCCCCACTAACAGCTCACCGGAGATCGTCAGAACTCGTCCGACGAGGGTAGTACGACGTTTCCCACTCCTCCTTTTCTAAAAAGGAGCATGAGGGTCGTACGATAAAAGACGGACAAGACCCTGATCGACCTCATGCGCGCGAGGCTCGGGGGCTCGACCACAAAAGGCTAAGCCTCGAACAAAAGAGGACCAAACGCGCCACTGAAAGTCCCTAGTTTGGTTTTGGCTAATTGATGAAACCTAGGACTAACCTTTGTATCTAAGTGGATGATTTAGATAAAGGTGGTCATTGAATATGAGACATGACATTGACTCATATGACCAAAATGGTGAAGACCAAGATGAGGCTTGGCTCGATGGACCAGTTGTGAAGGTGAAGGACAAGTCGAGGCTTCGAAGCGAAGGACCATGCGATGGTGAAGCTTGAGCAAGACTTGGCGCCGATGGACCGATGCAACGGTGAAGAGCAAGTGAAGTCAAGGTCGATGGATCGAGACGGTCATGTGATGATATGAAGTGGATCATATCATTTGGAGAAACAAAATGGGCTCAAGGCAAAGGTATAACCATAGGGCCATTTTGTTTACACTCAAGACACCATAAAGGGTGTGAGTGGTTTAGGGTCGATAGCTGAACTATTAAGAGGGGAAGTCTTATTGGTTATTCGACGACGGGTGCCACTAGGTGAATTCATGAAGTGCATTGCATGTAGGGCCTAGTGAGCTAACTAGAAAACCTTTGAAAATGATTGAGAAAAGCTAACACACAAGCACTTGGAGATGTACACTTGATGGTGTTGGCACATTTGCAAAGGAGAAGGTGTTGGAGTTGATTTTGATCAACTTGGTGAAGAGAAAAAAGGTTTTTCGGTGTTGTCCGGACACTAGGATGGCTCTTGGAGTGGAATACTGCTTTGATCCATTGTGAACTGGATCAAGTGCTTTAGTGGGTTGTGTAGCCCTCTGAGTAAGCTTTCCAAAATGTCTAAGATCATCGAAATCGGAGTTCGGAGCTAAGAGATATCGCCGTTTTACCGGAGAGTGGTCTGTGACCGGACTCGTGACCACCGCGTCCGGTCAGCGTCGACCACCGCGTCCGGTCAGTGTCGACCACCGCGTCCGGTCAGTGTTTTTCGTGGGTGAAAATGACCGGACGCTGCAGCGAGTCCGGTCAGTGATGACCGGACGTGTCCGGTCACTTCGGGAGCTTACTGGAACCTCTCTGTTCGCTGTTTCGCTGCAACCACCGCGTCCGGTCCCGTTAGTGACCACCGCGTCCGGTCAAAACAAGTTTATACGCGTGAAAACTAGCTGTTGGAGCACGCTACTGACCACCGCGTCCGGTCACTCTACTGACTACCGCGTCCGGTCAGTTTCGACCACCGCGTCCGGTCGTCCCGAAAATTGCTCAGTGGAGTAGCAACGGCTCTATTTGTATGGGATGCTTATAAATACTCGTTGGCCGGCCCTTGGGGAGCTCTCTTGGCATTTCTAACACTCTTGTGCATCCTTTGAGCTAAAGCTTCTCCTCCCACTCATCTCTCTTGCTTCATTGCAAATCAAAAGTGAGATTGAGTGATCCCAAAGTGCATTGCATAGCTTGAGGGCATCTAGTGGCACTTGTGGGTGGTTTAGCCGGTGGATTTCTTGTTACTCTTAGAGAGTACCGCTCCTAGCCGGCTTGGAGATTGTTGGAGGCATTGGCAAGAAAAGGTGATTGTTCTTGGCCACCTCCGGTTGATTGTGAGACGGTCTTGTGCTTTCCTCGGCAGGACGCCAAAAGCAACTCTAGTGGAATGCGCGTGTCATTGAGTTACCTCACTTGAGAGTGGTGTCTTACGGTGCCTTGCGGGGCGTGCCTTGAGGGGCAAGTGACTTGAGGGTCACACCGGGAAACCATCTAAGTGTTGGTCGACACAACCGGTGACGTAGCTTGTCGGTGCACAAGTGAACACCGGGTGAACAAAAATATTGTGTCTCTTGTCTTCCGGTGATTGGTCTTCATATTGTGTTGTTGTCAATATTGATTGATTGTATATCATCTTGGTGATTGGCAACATCTTCTCTTCACCGTCGGTATAAGAATCACAATCCTCTCTCTTGCACTTACTTTTACTAGATTATCTTGTGTAGCTCTAGTGGTAGCTTTGCTAGTAGTGTTGTTAGCTTGTTCTCTAGTGTTAAATTAGTGACATAGCTCTTGTGTGAACTAGAGATCATAATCTACTAGACTTGTGGATAGGAGGCTTGCATCACAACCTTTGGCTAAGCAAAACTCGCTTTACGCCGTTTGTTATTCTAACAAGTTTGCTTAGTGGTACTTGTAGAATTTTTTATAGGCTATTCACCCCTCCTCTAGCCATCTAGGACCTTACAAGTGGTATTGGAGCCGTGGTCACCGTTTCAATCAAGGCTTAACATCCTTCGGTGTGAAAAATGGCTCAAATTGTGTTCAATCATGTTGGGGGCAAGCCACCGTTCTTTGATGGTGTTAGTTCTTTTGCTCATTGGAAGAGAAAAATGATAATGTACCTTGGTTCTATTCATGAGAGAGTATTGTAAGTCACCGAGAATGACTTTGCTATCATTGATCCCGATCATCTCACCGATGAAGATAGAGCAAATAGAACATGCAATAGAATGGCTCTCAATACACTTTACAATGGTATTGACACAAAAGTTTTTGAGGGCATCAAAGATTTGGAATTGGCTAGTGAAGTATGGACAAGGTTGAGTGAGACATATGAAGGCACTAAGGTTGTGAAGAGTGCCAAGCTATATGGGCTCAAGAGTGAGTTTGAGAACTTCAAGAAAAAGGATGATGAAACAATCATTGAAATGTTTCATAGATTACAAGTGATAGTCAATGATCTCAAGAGCTTAGGGCACAAGACTCAAGATCAAGATTTTTATCACAAGTTCTTATTGAGCTTACCTAGAAGATTCAAGATGTTGATCATGATGTTGCAAAGAGATGGGCTTGAAGCAATGAAGCCTAATGATTTGCTTGGTGAAGTATTGACCTATGACAAATATGATCAAGATGTTGATGACAAGGAGAAGGTGGAAGATGAGAAGAAGAAGAAGACCGTGGCATTCAAGGCCACCTCCTCAAAGGGCAAAGCTACCATCATTGAAGAAGAAGAAGACAACAATGAAGATGGGGAATTTGAAATTGATGATGAGGCACTTGCTCTTGTAGTCAAGAAGATGGGTCACATGTTCATCAAGAGAAGAGGCTTTAAGAAGAGAAATGACAACTTCAAAAGAAATGAGCAACAAAGGAAGTGCTTCAATTGTGATAGCTCTGAACACCTTCAAGCCGAATGTCCCTATGACAAGAAGAAGAACAACAAGAGGGACAAGTTCGAGAAGAAGAAGAGAGAAGCCAAGATGACATTCAAGAAAGGCAAAAATGGTGCCTATGTAGTCACTTGGGAAAGTGATGAAGAAGAGGATGAAGAGTCATCATCTAACAAGGCTTTTGCTTCTATAGCTATCAATAAGAAGCCATCACTATTTGGTTCATCCTCTTCATGCTTCATGGCCAAGGAAAATAAGGTATTATATGATGAGAGTGATGACGAAAGTGAAATGGAATATGCTCGTGAAAGTGATAATGATAATGAAAATGATGATGATGAACCAACTAAAGAACAACTATATGACTTGATGCAACAAACTAGAGACATAGCTATTGCCAAGGACAAGGAGTGTAAGATACTTTCAATGAAAGTAGCAATACTTGAGAAAGTCCTTAGTGAGCTTAAGACCACTCATGAGAGTCTAGTGGAAGACCATGAGAATCTTGGTAAGGCTCATTCCAAGCTTGAAAAAGCTCACTCATTGCTACTTGAGCAACAAGCAAAAAGGGAGGTTGTTGTATCATGTGATATAGGTGTTATATGTGATATAATTGATGAATCCTTTAATGAACCTATCATCATGTTAAATGCTAACCTTTCTTGTAGCTCTTCATCCACCACCACCAACTCTACCTCCGCTACTAGTGATGGTTTTACTTGTGATGCCTCACTAATAGTTGAGAATGAGACTCTCAAGAGAGAGGTGGATGAGCTCACTCACGCCCTAGGCAAGGCCTATGGTGGTGAGGCCCGCTTGCTTAAGTGCTTGGGTAGTCAAAGGTTCTCTCTTAATAAAGAGGGATTGGGCTACACCCCCAAGAAAGGCAAGTCGGCCTTTGCAACTCCAAAGCCTAGCTTTGTGAAGGGCAATGGTCGATTTTGCAATAGATGCAAGCAAGTTGGGCACCTAGAGCATAATTGCAATAAAAAGAACCAAAGCAAGAACCTTGTTAATGCTATACCTTTTGATTCTTGCTATGTGCTTACCAAGAGTGTGAAGGGTGTGCAAGCTAAGTTTATTGGTACACCAATTGTGGGCCCAAAAAAGAAGGCTATTTGGGTACCAAAGAGCTTAGTTACTAACCTACAAGGACCCAAACAAAAGTGGGTACCTAAGCTTCATTAATTTGCTTGTAGGTCAATTACAAAGCCGGAGGAAGGCATTGGATTATTGATAGTGGGTGCACTCAACACATGACCGGTACATCAAGAATGTTTGACTCAATCAATGACAATGATAGTGGTGTTGATTCTATCACATTTGGCAATAACAAGAAAGGCAAGGTTATTGGTTTGGGCAAGATTGCAATATCAAATGACATAAGTATCTCCAATGTGTTGCTAGTTGAAAGTTTGGATTTCAATCTTCTATCCGTGGCACAAATATGTGATCTAGGCTACAAATGCATTTTTGAGGTTGATGATGTGGAAGTTATTAGTGTGGATGGTTCAAATGTGGCATTCAAGGGTTTTAGATATGAGAATCTCTACCTAGTTGACTTCAATGCTAGAGAAACTTCTTTGACAACTTGCTTAATCTCCAAATCAAGCATGGGTTGGCTTTGGCATAGAAGGCTTGGTCATGTTGGCATGAAACAATTGAAGAAGCTTACAACTCATAATCTTGTCAATGGTTTGAAAGATGTTGAATTTGAGAAGAATAAACTTTGTAGTGCATGTCAAGCCGGGAAGCAAGTTGGAAGCTCACATCCAAAGAAGAGTACAATGAGCACATGCAAAGCATTTGATTTGATGCACATGGATCTATTTGGACCAACAACATATACAAGCATAGGCGGCAACAAGTATGGCTTTGTCATAGTGGATGACTTCACAAGATTTACATGGGTATTCTTTCTTAGTGACAAAAGTGAAGTATTTGACACCTTCAAGATATTTCTCACTAGAGTTCACAATGAGTTTGAGATTAGAATCAAAAAAGTGAGAAGTGACAATGGAAGTGAGTTCAAGAATACAAGAATTGAAGAACTTTGTGATCATTATGGTATTGGACATCAATTCTCGGCCAAGTACACTCCACAATCAAACGGCCTAGTTGAGAGGAAGAATAGAACATTGCTTGATATGGCTAGATCAATGCTTCATGAGTACAATATGAGTCAATCTTTTTGGGATGAAGCAATCAATACCGTTTGCTACTACATCAATAGACTATATTGTCATCCATTGCTAGAGAAGACCCCATATGAGCTACTTCATGGAAGAAAGCCCAATATTTCTTACTTTAGGGTGTTTGGTTGCAAATGCTATATCTTGAAGAAGGGCACTAGATTGGGGAAGTTTGACAAGAGATGTGATAAGGGGTTCCTATTTGGTTATTCAACTACAAGCAAAGCTTATAGAGTTTGGAACAACTCAAGTGGCATTCTAGAAGAAGTCCATGATGTGCAATTTGATGAAACCAATGGGTCACAAGATGAAGAAGAGAATCTAGATGATGTTGGTGGAACTCAATTAGTGGAAGCAATGAAGAACATGGACATTGGGGACATTAGAGCAAAGCAAGTAATTGATATTCAAGATGATGATAAAGATCAAGTGCTAAATTCTCCATTCAAGCTAGCTAGTGACTCTCAAGTGTAAGATCTTGGTGCTAGTACATCTCATCAAGATACATCAAGTGATCAATCAAGCTCAAGCAATCAAGTGCAAGTACTCCAACCATAACATATTGCAATAGATCACCCCATTGATAGTGTTATTGGTGATATTAGAAGTGGTGTGCAAACAAGATCAAGATTGGCTATGTTTTGTGAGCATGCATCATTTGTGTCAACCATAGAACCAAAGAAGATAGAAGAAGCTTTGAGGGATGCCGATTGGATCATGGCTATGCAAGAAGAGCTTAACAATTTCATAAGAAATGATGTTTGGGAGTTGGTAGAAAGGCCAAATGACTACAATGTGATTGGAACCAAGTGGGTGTTCAAAAACAAGCAAGATCAAGATGGCATTGTAGTGAGAAACAAAGCAAGACTAGTTGCTCAAGGTTACACTCAAATTGAAGGTCTTGATTATGATGAGACATATGCTCCCGTGGCAAGATTGGAGGCAATAAGGATTCTATTGGCTTATGCTTGTGCACACAACATCAAACTATATCAAATGGATGTCAAAAGTGCATTTCTCAATGGGATCATCAATGAGTTAGTCTTTGTTGAGCAACCTCCCGGATTTGAAGATGACAAGAAGCCCAACCATGTGTACAAGTTGAAGAAGGCTTTATATGGCTTAAAGCAAGCACCTAGAGCATGGTATGAGAGGCTAAGGGATTTCCTTCTCTCTAAGGGATTCAAGATGGGCAAGGTTGATACAACTCTATTCACCAAGAAGATTGGGAATGATCTATTCATAGTGCAAATATATGTTGATGACATCATCTTTGGATCAACCGATCAAGCTTATTGTGAAGAATTTGGTGCTATGATGGCCAAAGAGTTTGAAATGTCTATGATTGGTGAACTTAGCTACTTCCTTGGTCTCCAAGTCAAGCAATTGAAGAGGGGACATTTGTGAGTCAAGGGAAATACATAAGGGACATGTTGAAGAAGTTTGGAATGCAAGATGCAAAGCCAATTTCAACTCCAATGGGTACAAATGGAAATTTGGATAGTGATCTTGATGGCAAAATGGTGAATCAAAAGGAATATCGGTCCTTGATTGGAAGTCTACTCTATGTCACCGCATCAAGGCCGGATGGCATGTTTAGTGTTTGCATGTGTGCTAGATATCAAGCCTCACCTAGAGAAAGTCATCTTACGGACGCAAAGAGAATATTGAGGTACTTGAAGCAAACAAGAGATGTTGGACTATGGTATCCCAAGGGGTCAAAGTTTGAATTGATTGGATATTCAGACTCCGACTATGGGGGTTGCAAGATCAATAGAAAGAGCACAAGTGGCACATGTCAATTATTTGGAAGATCACTTGTGTCATGGTCCTCAAAGAAACAAAATAGTGTGGCAATCTCTACCGCCGAAGCCGAATATGTGAGTGCGGGGAGTTGTTGTGCACAATTACTTTGGATGAAATCAACTTTGAAGGATTATGGCCTCAACTTCAAGAATGTGCCATTGCTATGTGATAATGAAAGTGCAATCAAGATGACACAAAACCCGGTTCAACATGGAAGAACAAAGCATATTGACATAAGGCATCATTTCATTAGAGATCATCAACAAAAGGGAGATATTGCCATTGAAAGTGTTGGCACCGATGATCAACTTGCCGATATTCTCACTAAGCCACTTGATGAAAAGAGGTTTTACAAGCTAAGGAATGAATTGAACATTCTTGATTTCTCAAACATGAGTTGAATGCACCCCACCCACTTATTGACATGCCTCTCCTTCGACATTGCAAGGTAAAGTTGATTGACATGTCATTCATCCTATGCTAAGGACTTGCTAGAGCATGTAGACATATTAAGTGGTATGCATGAGCATTCATGATAAATCAAATGAATTTGATGGATATATGTTACCACTATTGCCTCTATGTTTGTTTTGATCTAGTGGTGGCATATGACATGTTTGTGAGCTTGCACACCTAGTGTTGAATCTAGAAGATTTGCTATAAGTGTTTAATTCAACATAGACAAGATAACCCTTATTAGGAGGTGTGAAGAAACTTGTCTTTGGTTCAAATCGAATTAAATATCTTTGGCAAGTGTTCTAGGTTGAACCAAATTTGATAAATTTTAACCTACTCCATTAAACATTTTTCTTCTCTCCACAATTTGATCCCATTTTGGGTAAGTTGTTGACAAAGGGGGAGAGAAAAAGATGATTCAACATGATAAAGGGGTAAATAAAATTTTTGATGCACACAAGTAGGGGGAGCAAGCTCATAAACAAAGTTGTTGCATTTGTTTGTGCATTTTCATATGACTTGCTCATTGCACATGTATTTAAAGTCAATATACATGCTTGTGTGATGCAATGCTAGTATAGATCTTGGATGATGAAATGATCTACTAGCATGCATAGGAATAGTTTACATGTGGTATCTAGACTTGCCTAAAGTTTTTACAAGTGGTCCAAGAACCTTTACATATAATGTTGATCTCACGAGGTTCTTGAGTTTTATTGGATGTCTAGTTACTTCATGATGCTAAGGATGGTGTAAAAGGCAACTCCGATTGGTATCACGCTTCAAAGGTCTATTTCTTACACCTTAGCATCATTTTGGTAGAATTACTCTCTCAACACTTCTATCCATGCATATGTGCAAAGCTTTCAATCCAAACTCTATGCACATATGTAGGGGGAGCTAATGCTACCAAAACCGAGCTTGTGATAATTGTCCAAATTTTACTTATGAGCAAATGATTGGACAAGTATGACAAGTTCAAAACTTTTATTATCAAAATCATCTTTGTGAGGGTTGTCATCAATTACCAAAAAGGGGCAGATTGAAAGTCCCTAGTTTGGTTTTGGCTAATTGATGAAACCTAGGACTAACCTTTGTATCTAAGTGGATGATTTAGATAAAGGTGGTCATTGAATATGAGACATGACATTGACTCATATGACCAAAATGGTGAAGACCAAGATGAGGCTTGGCTCGATGGACCGGTTGTGAAGGTGAAGGACAAGTCGAGGCTTCGAAGCGAAGGACCATGCGATGGTGAAGCTTGAGCAAGACTTGGCGCCGATGGACCGATGCAACGGTGAAGAGCAAGTGAAGTCAAGGTCGATGGATCGAGACGGTCATGTGATGATATGAAGTGGATCATATCATTTGGAGAAACAAAATGGGCTCAAGGCAAAGGTATAACCATAGGGCCATTTTGTTTACACACAAGACACCATAAAGGGTGTGAGTGGTTTAGGGTCGATAGCCAAACTATTAAGAGGGGAAGTCTTATCGGTTATTCGACGCACGGGTGCCACTAGGTGAATTCATGAAGTGCATTGCATGTAGGGCCTAGTGAGCTAACTAGAAAACCTTTGAAAATGATTGAGAAAAGCTAACACACAAGCACTTGGAGATGTACATTTGATGGTGTTGGCACATTTGCAAAGGAGAAGGTGTTGGAGTTGATTTTGATCAACTTGGTGAAGAGAAAAAGGTTTTTCGGTGTTGTCCGGACACTAGGATGGCTCTTGGAGTGGAATACTGCTTTGATCCATTGTGAATTGGATCAAGTGCTTTAGTGGGTTGTGTAGCCCTCTGAGTAAGCTTTCCAAAATGTCCAAGATCATCGAAATCAGAGTTCGGAGCTAAGAGATATCGCCGTTTTACCGGAGAGTGGTCTGTGACCAGACTCGTGACCACCGCGTCCGGTCAGTGTCGACCACCGCGTCCTATCAGTGTCGACCACCGCGTCCGGTCAGTGTTTTTCGTGGATGAAAATGACCGGACGCTACAGCGAGTCCGGTTAGTGATGACCGGACGCGTCCGGTCACTTCAGGAGCTTACTGGAACCTCTCTGTTCGCTGTTTCGCTGCGACCACCGCGTCTGGTCCTGTTAGTGACCACCGCATCCGGTCAAAACAAGTTTATACGCGCGAAAACTAGCCATTGGAGCACGCTACTGACCACCACGTCCGGTCACTCTACTGACCACCGCGTCCGGTCAGTTTCGACCACCACGTCCGGTCGTCCTGAAAATTGCTCAGTGGAGTAGCAACGGCTCTATTTGTATGGGATGCTTATAAATACTCGTTGGCCGGCCCTTGGGGAGCTCTCTTGGCATTTCTAACACTCTTGTGCATCCTTTGAGCTAAAGCTTCTCCTCCCACTCATCTCTCTTGCTTGATTGCAAATCAAAAGTGAGATTGAGTGATCCCAAAGTGCATTGCATAGCTTGAGGGTATCTAGTGGCACTTGTGGGTGGTTTAGCCGGTGGATTTCTTGTTACTCTTGGAGAGTACCGCTCCTAGCCGGCTTGGAGATTGTTGGAGGCGTTGGCAAGAAAAGGTGATTGTTCTTGGCCACCTCCGGTTGATTGTGAGAGGTTCTTGTACTTTCCTCGGCGGGACGCCAAAAGCAACTCTAGTGGAATGCGCGTGTCATTGAGTTACCTCACTTGAGAGTGGTGTCTAACGGTGCCTTGCGGGGCGTGCCTTGAGGGGCAAGTGACTTGAGGGTCACACCGGGAAACCATCTAAGTGTTGGTCGACACAACCGGTGACGTAGCTTGTCGGTGCACAAGTGAACACCGGGTGAACAAAAATATTGTGTCTCTTGTCTCCCGGTGATTGGTCTTCATATTGTGTTGTTGTCAATATTGATTGATTGTATATCATCTTGGTGATTGGCAACATCTTCTCTTTACTGTCGGTATAAGAATCACAATCCTCTCTCTTGCACTTACTTTTACTAAATTATCTTGTGTAGCTCTAGTGGTAGCTTTGCTAGTAGTGTTGTTAGCTTGTTCTCTAGTGTTAAATTAGTGACATAGCTCTTGTGTGAACTAGAGATCATAATCTACTAGACTTGTGGATAGGAGGCTTGCATCACAACCTTTGGCTAAGCAAAACTCGCTTTACGCCGTTTGTTATTCTAACAAGTTTGCTTAGTGGTACTTGTAGAATTTTTTATAGGCTATTCACCCCCCTCTAGCCATCTAGGACCTTACAGCCACGATGACTCAAACGCGGGAGCACCCCTCGACATACCACATTAAAGACCTCGGAGGAGTCAAAACACTCTACCGAGGCCTCGGGGGCTACACCCGGCGGGTGCGCTCGCACGCACCCACCGGAAAGGCTACAACGCTACGACTCCAGTCCATGACTCACTGAGCCTCTGCGAGAGTGACCACACTCACCCAAAGGCTCGGGGGCTACTGTCGGGTACCAAAACAAGGGGTACCCACAATTAACGATCAAGGAAAACAAACCCCTGAAAAAATCACGCCAAAAGCTCTGCCCACAAAGACGGAACGAGCCAAAACGACGAACGAAACGCCTCGACCACATTCCAACTCGCACGAGACTCGCTCGACGGGACGCCTCGACCACCGAGAAATCTCCGACTCGCACGACCCTAGGTCGAGCCGGTCGACCCACCTCACTCACCGACTCTAAGGCAAAAGTCAAAGCATTTAATGCAACTGCCAACCACTTCCTACCCCCATGGCTATAGCGGTAACCAACGTGGAAGCAGTACCAGTGTCAAATCTCACTTTTTACTGGCCATCCCGGGATGGGCGGTGAAAACCTGCCACTGTACGCGCCATACCGAGCACTATTCCGCCACTAATCACCCTCGAGAGAGAATATGACGAGTATCGTACCCCGAAATTCCCGGGACTCGGCCTTATCCATTCACCGTCGACCCACCTCGACCCGTCCTTGACCCGGCCTCGACCAACCGCCGGTCAAACAAGGAAGCAAGGCTTGCATGCCACAGGATCCGGAGTCTTTTCACTGTCTCATCCTCTACGTCACCATGGTGTCCGGGGATGGCCGGCCATTCTCGGGGAACGTCGCTACAGCGACCTCCACAGCGTTCGACAAAACTTCACTTCTAAGGCACCCCCGGCGCCCCTGCCTCCTCTTGACCCTATAAAAGGGCAGGCAGGGGACTCTACGAAGGGGGCGGACGACGGACGAGCAAAAGCCAGTCATCATCCCACCGTAGAAGATCAACATCTCAAGCAATCTCCTTTGTACTCTCACTTTTTCTCTCTGAGACTTGGGATCGGCTCCCTCTCTCATAGCTTGTAACCCCTACGCAAGCACTTAGGTGCAAGGAAATACAATACTCCCCCCTCCCCGCTGGACGTAGGGTCTTCTTTTGTTCGAACCAGGATAAACCCCCGTGTACTCTCCTTGCATCACCATCTAGATTAGGGACACGCAACACTGATTTACTCGTTGGCTTAGGACTCTCGCAGGACCAGACGTCGACACATAGTCAAACTCAAGAAAGATTGATCGACATGAATAACATAACGACAGTTATTTTTGGGACGGAGGAAGTATGGCTTAGCTAGCTTCCTGAGAGTGGTGATCAGATGTAAAGCTTTTTTCTGATCTAACTGAACCAGCTTTAGCAGTAGGGAGAAAAAAAAGGAAGATGAGCTAGTAGATGGCAAGAGTCACAATCATAGTTAATGCCCATCAGCTTTACCATTTCTGGGGGATAGGCACTGAACTTAGAGCTAGTTTTCGCGACCCCTCAAAATAGGAATTTTTTTTTATTTTTAGCCCAAATTTGAAACAAATTTTAAATTTAACCCATGTTTCAAAAATTTTTTAAATCTAACCCGTTTGGCCCCGCCACCATGCATGGCGGGGCAAATGCACTGAACCCCGCCATGCATGGTGGCGGGGTACACCTCCACGTGGCATGGTGACGTGGCGGGCACCCGGGGCGTACCCCGCCATGATGGGTGGCGGGGTACGCCTAACCCGCCACCGATCATGGCGGGGTGTACCCCGCCACCGGTCACGGCGGGGCGCGGCTTAAATATAAGCCGCGCCCCGGCCTCGCCCCCGCCCGCTCTGTCTCTTGCTCCTCCGCCGCCTCCGCCGCCTCCGCCGTCCCCGCGCCGTCTCCGTGCCGCCGGAGAAGCCTTGGCCGCGCCCCACCGTCCCTGGGCTCCCCCGGCCGTGGCCCACCGGCCTCCGGGCGCCCCGGCCTTGCCCCGGCGCCCCCCGTCGTCCCCGCGCCGTCCCCGCGCCGCCGGAGGAGCTCCGCCGCGCCCCGGCCGCCCCGGCCGCGCCACACCGCCCCCCCGGCTGCCCCGGCCGCGCCCCACCGCCCTCCGGGCGCCCCGGCCGCGCCTCGCCGCCCCCCGCCGCGACCCCGCTGCCGCGACGCCGCGGCCCGCCGCGACGCCGCGGCCCGCCGCGACGCCGCCGGCCGCAACCGCCGTCCGCGCCACCGCGTCGTCTCCCGCGCCCCCGGCGACCGCGCCCTCGGCCGCGTCTCCGGCATTCGTTCCCGCGCCGCGACCCCGATAAATTTTTACGGTAATTTTGTTTACTTTGTCGTTTAAATTATTTATTTGTAGTAAATATTAATAAGTTTTTATTATTTCTTTAGTTATTTATTTATTTGTCATTGTATTATTTAGTTATTGAATTATTACGATTATTAGTTGTTTAGTTATTAGTTGTTTAGTGATTGAATTATTAGTTGTTTAGTTATTTATTTGTTTTTATTAGTTGTTTAGATATTGAATTATTAGTTTTTACGATTATTAGTTGTTTAGGTATTAGTTAATTAGTTAACGATTATTAGTTATTCGGATTTTATTAGGTACTTTTAGTTATTTAGTTACGTACCTATTAGTTATTTAGTTATTAGGTAATATTAGTTATTAAGTTATTTAGTTTGGTAACGATGATTTGTTATTGACGACACAGTTGACTTATTAGGTAATATTAGTTATTTAGTTAGTTATGTAGTACCATAATGGTTATTTAATAATGAGATGTCAAATCGTTTTGTAGATGGATTACGGTGTAAGAGTTTTTTACGGAGGAAGTGTTAGGAGAGAGGATTGCCAGTTTGAGGATATGTATGAAGAATTGGAATGGTTTGATGGCATCCCTAGTTTCCGCGATCTATGTGACCGTTTGAGTTTGAAGTTTGGCGAGGCTTTCACACTAAAGGGTAGGTTCGATGTTGGAAAGAATAGGGCACACTATGTCATGATGGACTTGTGCAACCAAGGAGAGTGGTCCCGATACAATAGGGTCATCCAAGGTTCGAATGTCGGCATGGCTGAGTTGGTGCTGGAGAATGTTGAGAATGAGGAGCCGTCCTTGGACAGTGATACTCTAGGAGATAGTGGTGTGCAGATGCAACAAACTATGGAGAGTATGGACTTGGATGGTAATTTGACGCAGGAGCGGGTTCATTCTCCTCCAGTTGGTCATATAAGCAATGATTTTGATGTAGACGAGTTTGAACAGGAGGAGGAGGAGGCGGCAGCGGAGGAAATGATTGGTGATGATGTTAGCACAGATTCGGACGATTCAGGAAATGAGGAAGGAGGTCCCCATGCCATGCGAGCATCGGTTGAAGCCATGCCCTCTGGAGGTGCACCTGCCATGTGTACACCAGTTCGTGGCATGCCCTCAGGAGTACCGCTTGAGGTACTTCATGGCATGCAGAGTCAGGGCACCTTAGCCACCGGTTATCCAGATGATGGAGTGCAATATGAAGGATGGAGCAGGGTTAGGGAGCCACAACAATACGTTGCACCACCCTCTTATACATCGGCAGAGCTTACACAGCTGAGGGAGGCTGGCTTGCCTTTTACCGGTGTGCCAAATTATATCGATGTAAGTATGTCGCATATGGCAGTTTGTGACACGGGTTTGCAGATGTGTAAGGAATCATTGTACAACCATAGAAATTTAATACTGAGGAAGGGAATGCTTTTTAATACGATGTCGGAGATGAAGTTGTTCCTTCAGGACTATGCTGTATATCATCATAGGCCTTACACGGTTCGGCATTCCGACAAGGAGGTAAAATTCCACATATTATGTAAGGCTGGATTCCCGTGCTCGTGGAAGTTAAATGCACGAAAGAGGCGGAGTGATGGTAAGTGGAAGGTAACTTCGGTGGAACAGCCGCACAGATGCCAGACTAATGAGGGTAAAAGGTACCATCCCCAGTTAACGGCTCGGTATCTAGCCCGCCGTATATTGGGTCTTGTAGATAAGGACAACGACGTATCAGTGCCTTTCTTGCAAGAGACCATAGTCACATTTGTTGGGTATGAGGTCACGTATGGAAAGGCTTGGCGGGCAAAGCAAATTGCCCTGGCAATTCGTTGGGGTAGCTGGGAGGAAGCCTATAACAGGGTTCCACGCATTTTGCGTGCGATGGAACACTTCAACCCTGGCATGAGATCGTTCATATACACAGGAGGGTTCTATCTTCAGAACCCGTTGAGGCATATTCTGTACCGTGTGTTCTGGTATTTCGATCAGTGCAAACATGCATTTCAGTATTGTAGGCCAGTTGTTCTTGTTGATGGCACGTTCCTCACCGGCAAATACAGGGGCACATTGATGATGGCTGCTGCTGTAGACCCAGAGAACCAGATAGTACCAATGGCTTTTGCTTTGGCAGAGGGGGAAAACAACGATTCATGGTCATGGTTTATGCGTCTGCTCCGTGTTCATGTGCTTGGCCCTTCTCGCACCATTTGTCTGATTTCGGACCGTCACATTGGAATTCTAAATGCAGCCGATGAACACATTGATGGTCACCCGGCTCTAGTGCACCGTTGGTGCATGCGACATTTTGCCGCCAATTTCTGGCGGCGTCAACGCAAGAAGGATGTGGCTGACAAGTTAAAGGAGCTTTGTAATAAACGTACGGAACGCGAGTTCAACGAGACTATGGTAGAACTAGAGAAGATGCTTAACCAAGCTGGCAAGGCATGGTTAGACCAGTAGATGGAAAATAAAGCCAAGTGGGCATTAGCATTTGATGAGGGCGGCTTCCGTTCGGCATCATGACAACAAACTCCTCTGAGGTCTTTCAATCGTGTGTTCAAAGGCGTTCGATCTCTTTCAGTGTCTGGTATTGTCGAGTTCTCTTTTAGGAAGTGCAATGAGTATTTTGTTAAGCGGTATGGCCTAGCCCTGAGGAATGAAGAGGAGCTTGAAGATGGGGCAAGGCGGCACACGAATATTTGAAGGAGGCTGAGGAATTGGCCTAACAACAGGTTGCCGAGGTTTATGGACGGGACATGCTTGTTTTCTGCGTACGAGCTAGAGGGGGCACAAACCTGGGCGGCGAACGATTGGTGGCCGAACATACCGTGTCGATCTTGGTACAGTAGAATGCAGTTGCAACGTCCCTCAGATCATGCATGCCCCTTGCTCACACATGATCACCTCTTGTTGGCTTAGAGGTTTTGACCACACAGTTGCACCGTACATGTCACCCTTGTATCTCCGTGCCAACACCCTCAAAGTTTGGGAGAAGAGTTTCGAGCCATACCCTTGACGAGTCACAGTGGCCTCCATACTATGGTGAGGACTACGCGCCTTATCCGGACCTAAAGAAGGTAGGGAAGGGAAGGAGGAAGAAGAAGCGATTGAAAGGCGATATGGACAGTTTGAAAGGTTACGGCGCCGATATGTATGGTGGCGGGGACTTTGACGAAGAACGTGCGCAGAACCTTTGCTCCATTTGCAAGAATCCTGGTCATAACGCTAGATTTCATAGGCGGGCGAGACAAGAGGTCGTATATATTGTAAACATGCATTTATAATATTATAATTTTTATTTGTACTTGTCTTTATTTTTTTATAACGTTGTTAATTGTTCTAATGTTATTAATGTTTTCTTTGTTTTTTACGAACAGGGAGTTTCAGGCTTGCAAGATGGAGGCGCGGGCTCCTCATCCACGCTTTAGCCTCCTTGAGGCTGACTACGACAAGGACCACCGGGCCCAGGGCCTTGTCGGAGCTGCATAGGCCGTTGCGTCCCGCTTCGTGTTCGCACGCACCGCGTACATAGCTGGGACGAGCGATACGCGCCCTACATAGAGCGTGCGGGCTTCATTGAGATCGTTCGGGTGTACAACAGTTTACTCCCCACACTTGACCCTGCCCTTCTTACTGCCTTTGTGGATAGGTAACCTTGCTTTTTCCATCTTTTGTCTTTGTTTTAAAAAAATTGGGCTGTGAACTTGCCTATTACCACAAACTTGTAATGATGCAGGTGGAGACCGGAGACGCACACCTTCCACACACCATGTGGGGAAATGACCGTCACGATGCAAGATGTGAAGATGATATTGTGCCTAAGTTTGGCAGGGTCAGCCGGGTGACTGGGGTCGCCGACGAGTCTAATTGGGTAGAGTTGGTGGAGCAGTTCTGTGGTAGGAGGCCATCGGAGGCAGAAGTTAAAGGCACAAAGTAAGTTCATATTTGCGCCCCATTGAAAGCACTGATACAATCATTTCAGGTACATCTATTTTTTTATAATAATACTTCAATTCCAATTACAGGAAGACATCAGGAGTGTCGTCGTCTTGGATAGTCCAAAACTTTGGTGCAGGGCCTCCGTTGGGTGCTCCAGATCATGAGGTCGAGGTATATGCAAAGGTGTGGCTGTGGCACTTCTTGGGCGCTTTCTTGTTCCCCGACTCCTCAGGCGACAGCATCAGCTGGATTTTCTTGCGGATCCTAATCCAGCCACTTGAGAATATTGCATCGTATAGCTGGGGGTACCGCGGTCCTTGCTTGGACATATCGTCAGCTTTGTATCGCCTGTCGTCGCCAGGCGAACAATGCTAACCTAGGTGGCTGCTCATACCTACTGCAAGTATGGATTTGGGAGCGGTTTCCGGTTGGGAGGCCCACTCAACCTCCGCGTTTGCCTGTGAGTACATTGACAACTTTGTTATCGTCATACGACTAGAGAGATTACTGACACCTTGTTTGTGTAAACTTGCAGGAATGGCAACATCAAGACGTTCGCCCCACCGCCCTTTTCATCTGGAGAGACGCTAAGATAGTGAGGGGCGAGTTGGAAAGGAGGTACATGCAGTACACGGATGCGATAGACGTGTGACACACAACTACGTAAGTTATATCTGCTTTTCGTACTAAAGGCACTATCATTAAGATTGATACTTAATTAAGTTTCTTTACTTTGCAGGTAACATGGACACCGTGGTCTAGGTGGGAGCTAGAGGACTACCTTAGTCTGCGCTGCGAGGAGGAAGCGGACGAGTGGCTTTACGAAGGGGCCACTTATCTTCTTCCATATCATCGAGATGCACTACCCTATGAGGGTTTACAGACAGTTCGGGAGGTTGCAAAGAATTCCACCGCTGTACTCCACCAACGCTCAGCTGCATGGGTACGATGGCAATATGTTTATTCTACTTAAGCGCCTCATTTCTAATGCAATATGGCAATGCAGGATTGATCGGAGGCTTCGGACCACGCAGAAGAATTGGGCGTTGACGCACGACCAATATTTGAACAGATGGTATAACAGGACTCGTCGTCAGATCAACCAAATTCCGCCACACCACCCGGGGAAGATGGATGGAGTACCTTCAATGGCTGCAGCGAAGTACGAGGACTCATCTCATGGTCCCGTACACGAACATGCCTGCAGATGCGGCCGATGAGGATGACATCGCCGATGCGTTCGACGATGCGCAAAGGAGGCAAACACAACTTCTTAGGGCGCCTCTCAATAGATACGTGGTAAGTACTTTGCACTTATATTCTAAAACGAGGTAAGGGGTTTAAATTTCAATTGAAATGATCGAGTTAACGTTGTGTGATGTTGTAGGCACAACAGTTGTCGAACTACTCCGAGGAAGCTTCCAGGCAACTTTTCGGACTAGGGACGACAAGACGAACCCTCTTCGCGCCTTCGTCAAGGTACTTTTGATAGTAACATTCGTGACTAGAACTCAGTTACTTTTAAAATTCACGCTTAATAATGCTTGTTGTCATCTTAATCTGTAGAGAATGAAAAAAGGCTGCAAAAAGTTGGCTCAAAAGCTGAGCTGTGCGGATACGACTTTGGACATACCGTACAACCCCACGTGGTCCAGGAGCCACACGATGTCCACCACAGCTGCTTCTGCTAGCGACACCAGAGCTGCGTCCTCGTCTATTCGTACTCCGCAGGATAGAGGGAAGGGTCCAGCGGCTGCGGACGATGTGGATGAGGCACTTCAGTATGACACGACGAGTGGCGACGACGACGACGACGACGAAGAGGACGTTCCACAGTGGGGTTACACCGGTCACGAGGAGATGGGTGCCTCACAGCTCTACGGTGCTCCTTTTGCTACACAGGGGTTCGACTACACACAGCAGGAGAACTACATACCAGCCGAGCAACAGGTTCGTATGCTTTGCTTTCTCTTTAATTTTATTGTTCTTAGATCAACATTTATAGTAGCTCATCAGGTTGCTTGCTTGCAGGGGCCGTCGTCGACGCAGCAGCTCTATCGTGGACATAGGCGACAGCGCGAGAGGCAGCAGCGGGACCGCACAGACGTTGGCTGGAGAAGCAACGTGGTCCCTACAAATCCAAGGAGGCGACGGAGACCGCGAGACCCCTACACCCCAGGCGATTAGTAGAGTAGCAGACGCCGGACACATATTATCATAGTTATGTAGTGCTAGAACAATTAAATTATGTGTAGGTGTAGCAGCAGTACTCCACTTGGTTATTTCGGTTCGACTAATGTAGTTGGTAACACTCGTTTAATCTTTGTGACGATCCGTTGACCCAATTATTTGTGACGATCCGTTGTCGTTAACTAATTTCGATTCGACCCCTGCCATAAACTTGATGTAAATCACTCAACATAACTTCCTGCATTTGTGACGATCAGTTGACGCAAAACGAAATGCAGTTCTTGCGCGGTCGAAGTTTCAGGCAACCCCGCCATGGGTGGGGGCGGGTTAGGGGTACCCCGCCATGACCCATGGCGGGGTACACCTAACCCGCCCCCACCCATGGCGGGGTTGCCTGAAACTTCGACCGCGCAGGAACTGCACTAAGAAACTGGTATTTATACACTGCCGCGATAAACCACATAACAATCTTAGTAAGTGGACCAACAAATGAAGCGAATGACGATGTGATAAAAGTACAATGACATGTTTCAAAGTACAACACTGACAAAGTACACGACACAAAGTTTCTACGCCACTACGAACGTCAAACACTAACAACGACAACGTGAAGACGTGACAATTTAAATTATTACAAAGACACTTGTACGTCAATCAAATTGCGTGCACCACTGCGTAAGCAACTCGTCTTCGGACTCGGAATCCTCCACTACCACCTCCTTACCCTTGGCGGCATCGACTGACTTGGCTTCAGAGGCCTGACGCCGGTAGTAAGCCGCCTCCGCCTCGTCCGCGGCCTGAGAGTACAACTCGGCCTCTTCTTGGGTCATGTCTGTTGGCCCCCATGAGTCGAACAACGGTGTCTGTTGGCTCTGGTACGCTGCCTGACCCTCGTGTACTGCAACATCCTCCTGGTAGCCCAATTGTTCGGCTAGACGAATGAGCTCGCCTATCCTCCCGGTGTCGTCGTCTTCCTCCGGCTCGGCCTCCTCGTCAACCACAATCGGACGACTTGCGGTGTACCTAGCACGAGCCATATCTGCTTCCCAGCCGCCGGTGCATCCAATCTCTGCAAGTACAAAATGCAAACAATTAACAGGATCTTTGCAATGAGTTAATTGACAGTAAAACAAAGAAGTTTGACTTTCCAAAAACGCAATGACTCACTCGCACATAATGAGTCAATAGTATCGTTCAAGCCTTGCATCTCTGCTCTCGCAGCCTCCTCTGCAGCCTTCCTTGCATCCTCTTCAGCCTTCCGTGCCTGGTACTCCTCTACATCCTTCTTCTTTTGCTCGTACCACTTCTTCCACGCAATACTCTCCGGGTTACGAACACGTAGGTCTTGGGCCCGTCGTAGCATTTTCTTCTTGTGGCTCTTAACGAAATCAGTGACGTAGCTTGCAGGATATCCTCTGCTATTGCGAACTGCTACCATTGTCTTATACTCATTCTTGAAATTATACACATCATCATATGATTCCCACTTGCATTTCCGAGTGCTCTGTTGCAACAAATAGATGAATACAAAGTTAGCGTACCAGAGTTAACAAAATAAAACATTAGCACTAAGTGTCAACAGTCCTAGCAAACCTCGTCATAATCGATCATGTGGCCACAGAAGTGCCCAATACCAAGGCCTGAAGGGACAAGGCCGTAGCTAGCTTCAACACCACATTTGCACATCACAGGAGGCGCAATAGACCTCCTCTTCTTCTTCCAGTCTGGCACCTCCACATTCTTCTCCGGCTCCGGCCAATGGCTCTTTGGACCATAGATCCATTCCTTGAAACGGCACTTTGGAAAATCATGATCCTACAAAATCAAAACAGTAAAACACACATATAGAACGTGACATTCCAAGGTTCACTCAAACCTTACCTCATGTCGTAGAGGACAAATGAACTCTTGTTCATTGCGTGGGTTTATCACGGCTTGCTCTCCGCAAAGGCACTTTGGAGGATCCTCGAGCCGCCGTGCCGATGCTACGGCCTTCTCTTCGTCCGTCATAGGAGGAGGGTTTGGAGGGGGCGGAACCCAGCGAGTAAACACCTCACGCTTGCAATGATCAATGTCGGGGTAGAAAAGGAGAATCCTTGGATCAAACTTGTCCGGGCCATCGATCCATTGGAAAAAAAAAACACCGGAAGTAGGGCTATACAAAAGTTTCAATTACCTCATCGCGAATACAACATCAGCAACCAATAAAAACAACAAAGGGCACAATTACTTATGCTACAACTATAACATGTGTAGAAGCAACGCGCCGCAGTATCGGGATGTCTCGACTGGCCCCACGTGTGCCGGATGACCACAATCACAGTTAGGTATAGGTTCCTCGGGAGGAACGGGCGTATCCTTACAAGACACGTCGGGGTACATCTCTCTAGGACGACCCTTTTTCCTCCAAATCGACTCACGATACGAGTCCTCCATCTAATAAAACGAAACGATTTCAACACAAAACAAGAGACATGGAATGGGTGGCCGGAACAAGAGACACAAAACAAAACGATACACGCAGAGAAGGGGTGGCCGGAACAAGGAGCGACGATGGCCCATACCTGACGGGGAGGAGGGAGGGAAGCCGGAGAAGGACGCTGAGGGGAGGGGAGCTCGGTCCTAGGGCGCAGCGTGAAATGGAATGGGTGAATGACCAAAAACAAGAAGTGTCCGGGCTTTTATATGGCCGGGGGTGTACCCCGCCATGCATCATGGCGGGTTAGGGCAACCCCGCCATGATGGGTGGCGGGGTACAGCCCTGCCACGTGGCGAGGCGCGCTGCCAGCTTTTCCACGTCGGACCTGCACCCCGCCACCATGCATGGCGGGGTACAGTGCATTTGCCCCGCCATGCATGGTGGCGGGGCCAAACGGGTTAGATTTAAAATTTTTTTGAAAGACGGGTTAAATTTAAAATTTGTTTCAAATTTGGGCTAAAAATAAAAAAAATTCCAAAATAGGGACTTTTAAATTCCGCAGAAGTACATGTATAGATGACTATTATATGCTTGATGCTCTAAAATTTTTTCACCCTGTCACATTAAATGCTCGGCTAGTTTTCGCGACCCCTCAAAATAGGGACTTTTAAATTCCGCAGAAGTACATATATGGATGACTATTATATGCTTGATACTCTAAAAACTTTTTACTCTGTCATATCAAATGTTTGGACAGTTTACTCTAAAAACTTTTCACCCTGTCAAAGAGTATTAAATGTAGATAAAAAAACTAATTATACAGTTTACGTAGAAACCGCGAGACGAATCTTTTAAGCCTAATTAGTCCATAATTAGCCATAATTGATACAGTACACACATGTGATAATGACGGATTAATTAGGCTTAATAAATTCGTCTCGCGGTTTCCAGGCAAGTTATGTAATTAGTTTTTTATTAGTATCCAAACACTTCTTTCAATATTTCATAAAACATCTGATGTGACATCAAAAATTTTTCATCCACGAACTGAATAAGACAGAACAATATACTTCATGATTGATAGATAGATACGCCAGTAGTGTGCTGCGCAGCACAGGTCAAGCAATCAAAGCTTGCGCCGCATCACTGCTGCGCCAACGATCGATCGAGAAGCCTGGTCCAAGCTTATCACATACGAGGCCATTTCAGATTTCACCTCCAAATTCTATTATGTAAAAAGAAGATTCTCCATTATATTAAAATATTGGCAAATGCATGGAGTACTAAATGTTGATGAAATCAAAAACTAATTGCACAGTTTTGTTGTACTTTGCGAGACGAACATTTTGAGTCTAATTAATCAAGATTTAGACAATTATTAAAAAAAACAAAAGTGTTATAGTGCTCAATGTGGTACTGTGCAGATTTGGCCACCCGAGTTGGTCATCTAAACAAGGCCCGAGTACTAATCTGCTAAGATTTTGAGTCCAGGCCCCCCAGGCAGAAGGATCCATCGACAACGCATCGGCACGGAGAGAGCGACAAAGACGCAGAGGATCGAGACGCAGCTTACAAAGACCTAACTACCTAACCGCACTGTATCACGGTCCAAGAAATGGCTAGTTGCGAGATAGTAAGTATATGCACGATCATGGCTCTTTATTTACGACGAGCGTACCTGCATCTGCTTGTGTTGTTAGGGAATAGTTGCGGCAAATTGTTCTTGGGACGATGCTTCCTGGTGTAAGACTGCATGCACCGCGTCCGGCATCGGCATCCGCTATCAGGCCACGTCGGCGTATAGAAGAGAAAATGTGCTGCACCGGGATCTCCATCTGCTCCGCCATCGCGAGTACGACCGTCATATATAGGAGACACAGTGCCATTTAGCGGTCGTCCTTTAGCGACCGGAGCCCACGCGCGGAAGCAGCATGCGCGTGAGAGCAAGCAGCAGTGAGCGTGCCGCGTGGACAGCCAACGCGAGGGAGGGAGGGAGCAGAGGAAAGAGAGTGCGGCCCCCACTATTTTATGTAACAAAAAAATGCTATAACTCACAAACCAAAAGTCCAAATGAATTCTGATTGCACCATTAAATTTGTTTCAATAAATTCTTTAAAACAAGATCTCACATGAATATATTTAGATAAAGTGATAAGTGGACCCCACAGTGGATAGATGATGATATAGAGGATGGATGAGTGTGGAAGAATTGAATATAGAGGAGAGAATCTTGATGACTAGGATGTATAGAGGATGAATATAGAGGTCCATGACTGCGGATAGCCTAAATGGACAGCTGAACTGAATGGCAACCACAAAGCAGCATGCACAACAGACACCAACAGCGACCATATATCCCAACGCTTCCACAGGCGGGATCATGGCGGTGAACAGGGCGAGCCGTTGTATCCTTGCTGGGGGTTCACTGCAGCTACACAGGCAGGGGTGGTGGTGGTACCTTTTGGGGGGGGGGGGGGGGGGGGGGGGGGGTATTATTACCGCTGGATCCCTGAAATTATTCGCTCAAACCTTTAGTATATAACCCCACTCATGATTAAAAGCGAGAATTTTCGCGGTACGGTTTTGGATGAATCGAATATATAGAGCGTCGCATAATTGGATCATATATATCGTCACCCAATGTACTTTGCGATCATTAGTACAAAATTTCTTTTGAACGAATGATCTCACAACATGTCAATATATGGTGTAGATTGAGATAGATCTCCTACATGTTTAAGAAAAAAAACAATATATGGCGTAGTTAGAAATAAGAAAGTTGTTTAGTAGAGTACTAGAGTAGTACGGTGGCAATTTCCAAAGTTCCATTGTTGACATGTCCGAAGAAAGAAAGAAAGGGATTGAGTGGGGGATCCACACAGACAGTACACCAGTGCAAGCTAATAACAAGACCACAAACAAGCAGGGCGTCAACTCAACTCAAATCACAGTTCAAAGTGCTCACTGCTCAGAGCATGGCCATTGAACTGGACATCAGCAGGACTCCATTTGCTCTCTGAGAAATGATGGTGATGGGGGACACGAGTGTCACCTCAGCACCACGCAGATCCTGCTGCTGCTGTGTTTTTCCCTTGGCTGATGCTCTCCCATCTTTACAGAGGGGAGTGCACATGGAAAAGGGGGGCATTATTGGGGGGAAAGGGCATCACGGCTGGCTGGTTCCTTCTCGGTCTCGCCATTGGGTCTCTGACCGGCCGGCCGCCTGACTGATGGATTCCTCACCAAGGAGAGCAACGATGCCGGCATAAGTCCATGGGGTTTGGTTGGTCACCGTGGCAGGGGACGAAACAGGTCTCTCCCTGCAAAATAACAACAGCCTTCGTTCGGATCAGGAAAGACGACGCGGCCACGCTCGGCTTGGGCAATTATTTGGAGGCACCACACAGTCCACAGGAATGCTTCAACGGACGGGTGGTGTGCTTGCACAGCTTCTGATATGTTCTTTCTCTTGGTATGGTTGAAAAGTGCTGGGACAGCATCGCCGGTGCATTTCCTTCGAGCCAGTGCGAGGTCCAGAAAGTGGCTCTGGCGCCATTGCCCAATTGTACTCTTATTGCAGCGTTGAAGAGCGCCATGTCCTCCTTATCAACCGGCACCTCCATACCCTTCCATGGTCTATCTTTGTCCTCCCAAGAGAACCATAGCCACCGTAGGCGCAGGGCTCTGCTGAATTTTTCAAGTTCAATGATGCCTAATCCTCCATGTATTGTTGGCATACAGACCTTGATCCACGCTACTTTGCATTTTCCACCTGTAAGTTCTTTATCCCCTGCCCAAAAGAATCTCCTCCTCAGTTTGTCCAGCTCTTTCAGGAAGTTCTTTGGAGGTTTGATCACCGTCAGTAGGTATACTGGAAGGGAGCTGAGCACCGAGCGTACCAGTTCCTGCGTCCAGCCACATTGACCAATCTTCCTTGCCAGCCAGCGACCCTCCCTTTGGCTTTATCTAGGATGCATTGGAGGTGAACCATTTTGAGCCGCCCTAGAGTGAGAGGGAGGCCCAGGTAGTCTATTGGGAAGTTCACTCTGGGTCCTGGGAAGTCCTGCAGCACTGTATCTAAGTCAATGTCTGCACATCTGATTGGTGCAATAGTGCTCTTTTGCATATTGATCTTCAGCCCAGTTGCCTCTCCAAATACATTCATGATATCCATGATGCATGCAATGTCATCTTTTGTTGGATTTGTGAAAATGACAATATCATCAGCATACATCGAGATCCTTAGCTTCGCCTATCTACCTTTCAGCTTCGAGAGAAAACCTTGCTATGTGGCTATGTCGAAGATGTTATTGAGTACGTCAATGGCTAGGATGAAGAGATAGGGGGACAGGGGGTCACCCTGCCGCAGACCCCTTCTGTGGTTTATGTTGTCACCCGGGCAGCCATTGAGGAGGATTGAAGAGGAGGATGTCCTGAGAATTATTGCCAGCCAATCCAACCACCTTGTTGGGAAGCCTCTTTTCTGGAGCAGTTCAAGCAAGTACTCCCAAGACACCGAGTCGAAAGTTTTAGTTATGGCAAGCTTAATGAGGCATGCCGGTGTTCTTGTTCAGTGGTAGTATCTGGCCAGCCCTCTTACATACATGAAATTTTTCTGTATACATCTCCTTTTGATGAAAGCTGTTTGTGATTTGGAGATGAGCTTGTCAATATATGCCGACAGCCAGATTGCCGGGACTTTTGTGAGAAGCTTTGCAAAAGAGTGTATGAGGCTTATTGGACGAAAATCTTTGGGCTCGGTTGCTATTTCCACATGCACTTGTGAAACCTAGGGCTATAGGCTTTTCTTGCTTTGTGCAAATGAAATGAGTGTTTTGCTGTTGCACAGCTGGAAACGAAATGTAGTTATCCGAATCTTGTTCTTATGACAAAAGTGTCCAGTGATCCTGCCGTTTCTGTACTCATATAGTGCTATTATTATCGAGAAAAAGCCTTAAACCATTCTCATGTTCGAAGATGCACTTTTTTCAACTTAAAAAGAGTGGTGAATTTCCATTTTACAAGGGTAACATCAAGATACTAACAGATCAATAGTTAATGGTCATTGTTTTCAGCTCTCATCATCAGTTGTGACTTGCGCCTTTGCTTATATAGAATAATGAAGCTAAGGACTGGTTCGTATGCAGTCAAATCTTATTGATATGCACATGGCGCATGCATACGACATGAGTCTAGATAGCGATTAGCAATGAGGTGTACAATTGACTTCTTCATCTGTATTCATTTCCTGGTGCCCTCTCTCTTAGCTCTGACTAAACTATTTTGCATCACAATCGACTCACGAATATGAAACTTCAAAGGAGGACTCATTCTGACAGTAAGATTTACGTTTTACTATGGATAGACTCATTCGACCAGAGTGTTACTCCCAAGAGTAAATAACTCTGTTTCACCTTGTTATTGAGTGTGCAAAGGACTAGGAGGTACAAGCTGTTCAGAAAATTCAGGTAATTCAGAGAACAATCTAAGCTATTGCAGATAAAGTATCATAATGGCCAAACCTCTGCACCACAAACAGTCAAGTGGTCAGTAGTACTTGTTACTTCTGGCGCCATTTCGTTCAATTTTGTACGTGAAAATAACTAATTCAAGTAAGATATACTCCGTAGTTGCAGTTATTCCCGGGCTAGATAGCATATTGTCTGTTGTCAACCTTTTTTGAGGTTTGGCATCAGACAGCACCTCTGCAGTAGAATTGACCGGCCATCAGTACAGACAGCACGTCTGCAGTTGATTTGACCAACACGTTTGCCGCTCGCCAATCGGGTGGACACGATACGAACGAGAGAAAAGGACCCGGCACAGGAAGAAAGCGCGCAGCAGTGGAACGGCGAGGCGATGACCCACGGCAAAGTACTTCCACTACACTACCGCTGCTGAGAGTGGGAGAGAGAAGCATCTACTCCTACTCAACTTGTGATAGATTCTACTATCTTGCCACTGCAGCCAGATACTATGAGATTGACTTGACCTGGACCTCCAAGGGGTGTTCTTGGTTCCTGAAGATTTTGCCTGAAAGAGATTGCTGAACGTGCTTACCAAGTCTTGGTATGAGAAGCAAAATCCACCTGCAAATGTGGGTGATTTCTTCTCCTCTCCAATGAGAGCCTACCATACAGTGCAAGTGTGTAACCACTGATCTGTGGTTGTTGATTTGCTTCGTCGGGATCAAAAGCTAGGGCGGCGACGGCGAGGATAACGATGAAAGATCGAAGGGTTTCATCAAAAAAAAAAAAGAAAGATCGAAGGGAGACATAAGAATTAGGGCCTTAGGGGAAGGAATAGACCTAAGAAATCAAAGCCAGCCCATTCATCCTACTGTAGTTTCAGCCCGGCCCAGGGTGGAGACGCGCAGTACACCGTGGCCGCAAGAAGTTTCCGCTTTTCCTTCCTAGAAAACGTAAACTACGAGTCGCACGCGCACGGTTGCACCGCACCGCGGCCGCTCGTGCTCACTTCGGGCTCGGACCCGACCCGACCGCACCCGAGCTGCCGGTTCCCGGGCTCGCTCCTTCTACCACCTCCGCCACCGTCGAGTCGAAACCCTAGCTCGCCTCCATGGACAGCCACGGCCACGCCTCTGGCGGCAAGCGCAAGGGCAAGCGCGGCCGCAAGCCGAAGCCGCCGGTACCCGCCTCTCCCGACAACAACCACAGCCACAGCCACAACCACAACCACAACCACCACCACGCCGCACCATCCTCCTCGCCCCTCTCCACGGCCGCCGTCACGGCGTCAGACTCCCCGGACCCGGAGCCGGCGTCATCCTCCCCAGCTCCCCGCCGCCGGGGCCGCAAGTCCCGCCGCATCCGCAACGGGCCCCCGGCCTCCGAGGTCGATGCCGCCTCCTCGCCCTCGCCTCCGCCGCGGGCGCGGGGCGGGCCCAAGGCGGGCGCGCCCAACGGCGAGATGGTGGTTGAGGTTCCCGCGGCGGCGGTGGAGCCCCTGCGGTGGGACCAGGTGGTGAAGGTGATGCCGTCGATGGACGCCGTGGTGAAGGTGTTCTGCGTCCACACGGAGCCCAACTTCTCCCTGCCGTGGCAGCGGAAGCGCCAGTACAGCTCCAGCAGCAGCGGCTTCATCATTGGGGGCCGCAGGGTGCTCACCAACGCCCACTCGGTTGAGCATTACACACAGGTCAAGCTCAAGAAGCGTGGCTCCGACACCAAGTACCTTGCCACTGTCCTTGCCATAGGCACCGAATGTGACATTGGTATGCTTCAGCTTCACTAGACTCGCCTTTTTTTTAACCTGTGAAATATTGTAAAATCGACATACCTTGTAGTGTGAACTAGTTGTAGGTGTACTTGCAATAATCGAAGCTGAATGCTTGCGGTATCTGACAAAATGACAATATCGTATAGATGTAAGGCCTGAAACGTAGCAGCTACGTTGTCTGCTCTTCGTATGACAATATCCACCAAGTGCATTTTGAATTTAAGATGCCTCAATGACTTTTCATATTGGAAGATCATCGTCTGCTCTTCTTATAACATTGGAAATGTTGGAATGGAGAATCAAGTTGTGCACTGTTAACTTCGTATGCCTACTGCAACTGAGGGCATGTCACGCTTTTTGGTCTTTGTTCATATAGAATTGCATGCTACTAGGGGCAAGCCTAAGCAGAACAGATCACATGGAAAAGTCTGTTAAAAAATATAATAAAAATAGTTCTGGCAGGATAAGAAGATTAACCACCTAACCTCGTTTGTATGCACCCTCAATTCTGAGACCTTAATGCACTGTTATGAAGCTGTGTTGGTCAACTAACTAGATTGGGTCAAATGTTCAAGTAACGCTTCATAAAAAAATTACAGCTTCTTCTGACAAATAAAGTACCAAGAAGTGATTTTTCTTGTTTAATTTTAACCGCAAGGGAGTTTTCCATTTCAGCTATGTTGACTGTTGAGGATGATGAATTCTGGAAAGGTGTTTCACCTGTAGAGTTTGGGTCGCTGCCAGCACTCCAGGATGCTGTTACTGTTGTTGGTTACCCAATTGGAGGTGATACTATCTCAGTGACTAGTGGTGTAGTTTCTAGGATAGAAATACTGTCGTATGTTCATGGTTCTACAGAGCTTCTTGGGTTACAGGTATTGTATTATATTTTGCATACTTTTACTTATATGTTTGCCTTTTTATACATGGAACTATGACTAATCTCACTTCTATTGCCTGGATATTACTCATAAACAGATAGATGCAGCTATAAATTCAGGGAACTCAGGGGGCCCTGCTTTCAATGATAAGGGAAAATGTGTCGGTATAGCTTTTCAATCTCTGAAACATGAAGATGCAGAGAACATAGGCTACGTTATACCCACCCCAGTTATTAACCACTTCATTGAAGACTACGAAAAATCCGGAGAATACACAGGTTTCTTCCTGTTCTATTTTTGTATACAATTTATTGTCTTGAGACATGTATTAGTGGTGTATGTGATGGGGCATGAATCCAATAAATGTTTGTTTGCGTAGGAACATGTTTAGTCCTGTCTAGGTTTCTATCAGCTGTCATGACATTATTATTGTGAGGACTGATGTTATACATTAGTCATTTTAGAGGGAACAATGAATAATCCGTCATGAAACATGAATCTCTAGAATTCTTGGGCTGTGCACACATTACAGAGCAATGGAACTGATATCTGCATGAAAATTGTAACTTAACTCTGATTGCCATCTTGGGAAAAATATGGATTTAGTACCGCCAACTATATAGTGAACCGTAACCTTTTGAGGTGTGACAAACTGATTTGAGTTTGATCATGAGACTAAAACTGCCAAATATTAATTTCATTTGAAGATCTGAGATGCTTCCCAGTGGTAAAGAACAAGGATCAGCAAGCCTGTTAAATGGGGCCAGTCCAAGCTGCACCCCTATTTTGAAGAAATATTAATCTCAGTTTTGTGCTCCACATGAGGAATTTAACCTTTCAGCTACATGGGTTGGTGGTTCTTCCTTTTGCCTGGTTAACTTTTTTTTTTCATGGGCTGCAATCCTTTTTATATCAATAAATTATTGTGGTCATTTTTTTATTTATTCATACTATGATGTGCACTCTAGTTACACCTATGTCCTGAATCTGGTATGTAATTATCTTGTTTCGTTTTGCAGGTTTCCCTATACTTGGAATAGAATGGCAAAAAATGGAAAATCCTGATCTCTGCAAGGCAATGGGAATGAAAGCTAACCAAAAGGGTGTTCGGATACGAAGGATTGAGCCAACTGCTCCTGAATCTGGATGCCTCCAACCTTCTGATATCGTCCTTAGCTTTGATGGTATTGATATTGCCAATGATGGTACAGGTTAGTCCTTGCTTCTCATGACTGGATATGCTAATTGTCACTTTTTTTGTTATTTAACTTGTCTGCATTGGCCAGGAGGTGTTATATTATATTACAAGTCTGTAGCTGTAATCTGTCATTGCATATTCTCCAATAATCATTTCATTTTTTTTAGATAGCTTATTAGAAGTTGTATTCCATTTGTATGGCTCACTTGTAGTTGATGATCCTGATTATTGGATTTGATTTCAGTTCCTGTTTGTATCTACTCAAATATGCTCTTTCTCTATGTGTGTTGAAGTCTCAAACACCCATACAGATATGGGATACGTGGGAAAATATTCAGTGCGAACCACCTCTTCTGTAGAAACATGAAAACCACCTTAAAAATATACTCAGAATTTTTTCAAAAAAAATGGCATCCATAGTGCACCCATAGGTGCAGTTGTTCACAAAGTTGAGATGCAAACTTGTTGTGAAAATTCATACAAAAATAACAAATTTCAGGTGTTTGTGCACTAGGAAGATAAATTCTCAGGGATTTTTTCTTTTAAAGTGCACATGCACCTGAAATTTGTTACTCTTGTATGATTTTTTTTATAGATTGAGTTTACATCTCAAACTTATGCGACAAAATGGATGTATGGATGTGCATGCACCTGAAATGGATGCCTATGGATGTGCATCGTTTCATTTTTTTTCCCACAATGGTAAAACTGAATTTCATTACCAAAGCAGCAAAATTTAAAAGACGATACAAACAGACCCTACCCAGGTATCCCCACAACTCTATATGTCAAGGGATCAAACACTGTGAGAACAAACCACCCAAGCTAAAGCCATAAACGGCTAGCTGCAAAGTACTTCAACATGGTTAATCTGTGAGGAACATTACAATGTGTAAGACCTTTCAGCACGCAGGCTGACAGCATGGGTAAGCAAAAGCAGACTTGCTTCCAGAGGTTCTGTCACAGAGGATCTTGGGTACTCTTCCTCCCGCAGTTGCTGGTGGAAGTACAATGCCATCCTCTTCACGGTCTCCACACCTTGCTCCATCTGGGAGACAAACTCTTTGCGCTGTAGACCTGACAATAGTTAAGAAAAGAGCAAATCATAAACATGATTTCTGTTGGGCATTTGGTTCTCTTGCCTTCAAAACAGAGTTCCTTGTGCGCCACAGTGCAAAACATATGGCGGCTAAGCCCACAGTACACACTTGTTTTCCATGAGGTAGGTTAATCTTAATCCGAATCCATTCTTGATCAAGACTGTTTGGGCTACAGTTAGTTCCAAAAGAGTAAGCAAACAAACTCCAAATGTATTTGGCCATTGTACATTCAAAGAACATGACTAGTAGTTTCTTCTTCTGTGCAAAAGACACAAGGCTCGTTTCCTTTCCAATTGCTTTTTGTGAGATTGTCTTTGGTTAGAATGACATTCTGAACAAGAAGCCACATGAAGATTTTAAATTTAAGAGGGAATTTAGCCTTCCAGATTAGTTTGAAATTTTGTTCATATTCATTTCAACATAAATGCGTATAAGTTGATTTTACAGAGAACCTTCCAGATTTTTCCCTGTCCCAAACTCCCAACTAACCTTGTCCTTCTCATCAATAACGTTGCATCTTTATATATATCCTTGTTGGAGTATGTGTATTAGGCCCATGAGGCTAAGGCCCATGTGGCCCATGTATGGTTACCTATATAGCTACCCTTCTAGGGTTAGCCCAAATCAATAGAGACTAAACATTCTAGCAATCCTGTAACCTTCTTAAATGAGTTTGAAGGTCCTCATTTAGCCATCTCCTAAAGGTCAGATGCCAATTTCTGTTTTTCATCCAAGCAACTGAACAATTTTTCTCATTATTTTTTCATGAAAAAGGGGGAACTTATTCTTCAGGCCTTCAGGGACACCTTTCCACACCATTTGTGAAGCCAAAAATCAGTGTGTCTACCATCCCCCACAACCATAGACCTCCCACTCAGATAAACATGTTTTATCTTGATTAAATCATTCCACAGGGGAATGGATTTTATGTTTTAGCTGAGTAATATACCCACTACCCACCTCTCATGTAGTTTTTCTTTACAATTTGTTGACTTTGACGCTGAGGGTCCTAGTAGTCATAACCATTTGAATCCAATCACACCATTTCTTGTTAAGGCATTCAAACAAAAAATCCCAATTATCTTGTCATAGGCCTTCTCGATGTCTAGCTTTAGGACCAGACCACACTCTCTTCTTAATTATAGTGTCATGAAGTATTTCATGCAAAGCCATTACCCTATGCATTGTTTCAATTATTTTAAAAGCTCCTAAGTATGTTTTTAGGTGGTTTTCACATTTCCCTTAAGAAGTGGTTTCCACCGAATATTTTCCTGGACAAGTAAAACTTCACTTAACAATCTTGGAATTTGTAAATTCTGTACTTCCTCATCTAGTTGAAACTTACCTTTTCATGTTACCCAGTTAAAATCCAGTGAGGAAATTGAGTTGATATCTCCTTGCTCTTTCTCACTGCTTGGTCATCCAGTTCCTTTTAGGCATGGTGAGCGCATTGGATTCAGCTACCTTGTTTCTCAAAAGTATACTGGTGAGAAGGCACGTGTGAAAGTACTTCGCAACTCAAAAATCCATGAATTTAACATAAAGCTGGCAACCCACAAAAGACTCATTCCAGCTCATATCAAGGGAAGGCCACCGTCATATTACATTGTTGCTGGCTTTGTTTTTATGGTTGTGTCTGTTCCATATTTTCGATCTGAGGTATGATGTCTTTCTTCTCCTCTGTTGTTTAGGCTTAGGTGAAATAATCAAGACAGTAAATCTTTCCATTTCTGTTATATTCTTGCTCACTTCTGACTTGGTTGTAATCCTGGAAATCTTCATCTGGCCCTTGTTTAGATCCCAAATTTGGGAGGCAAACTTTGCATAGTAAATGTCCCGTCACACTGTAGCAATTTTGTTTTTATTTGGTAATAATTGTCCAAATATTGATTAATTAGGCTTAAAATATTCGTCTCGCAAAGTACAACAAAACTGTGCAATTAGTTTTTGATTTCATCTACATTTAGTACTCCATATATGTGCCGACATTTTGATGTGACGGGGAATCTTCTTTTTGCATAGTGGAATTTGGGGTGGAATTTGGGATCTAAACAAGGCCCTGGACTTCCAGTATAATGTGCATTTTTGTATCTCAATGATATTTAAAAGACAACTCAATAGCTGCTACAGAAGCCATCTATAACCATTCACTTTAAGGGGGCAGTTATTTTTATATCGCACTTTTAAGTTCTTTTCTATTCTGGAATTCTCTTTTTGTGAAGTCTGCATTGTACTAAACTTTCAATTCTTTATCATGGAGTAACCAACCCCTGTTTTGTTTGTCATAGCTTGGAATGACGCTTTGGCAATATGCCAATATCCACTGAATCACTGCAGTTTCTTTTTTCAATTTAGATTTGTGGTGTATAAAATTTGTCCTATTGAGTATTGACTAACTAGAGTGCTGTCTGTCAGTATGGAAAAGACTATGAATATGATGCCCCAGTCAAGTTGTTGGACAAGCATTTGCATGCAATGGCGCAATCATCTGATGAACAGCTTGTGGTGGTGTCACAGGTCTCTTTTTCTATATGATGGATCATGAAAACTTTGATTTACGTAGACAGCTGTGCATCTCTATTTGTTCTGCAGCTTATTGTGCAATTAATACTAATTTTGTTTCTTCATGAATCTTCAGGTGCTTGTGGCAGATATAAACATTGGTTATGAAGATATAGTCAACATTCAGGTAATGATAGCTTCTATAACAGAACTTTAGTCATAGTAAAACAAGATGCCATACCAAACGGTTCCATCCTCAGTGCATGGTTCTGCATCATGCATCTGTAATACTTTTGTTTGCATGCCAATCTGGCATGAAATTTTGAAAATGTATATATTTTGTTAAGGTAAAACGAGAACAAGGACATAAACATGTTTGTGAACAGTATGTTCACAAATAATATATTTTTCCTTGTGCGGGATAGCAATACACGAGATTACATCAACTAAATAAAAATTCTTTTTGAACTGGAGGGATTATATTTCAGCAGTGATACCAGTGCCTATATGAAATCTAGTATGGTTATATAAACTTTCTTAGTGGTGTTTGTGATTCTTAATGACATGAACCTAAATCGATATTTTGGAACTGGAGGGATTATATTTCAGCAGTGATACCAGTGCCTGTATGAAGTTTAGTATGGTTATATAGACTTTCTTAGTGCCATTTGTGATTATTAAATATTAATGACATGACGGTAAACCAATATTTCCTGTTTTTGGAGTGTGCAGTGTAAGTGTCCTTTTTAAATATACAGTCATTTGTTTTTTCTTATGTGTACAGGTTCTTGCCTTCAATGGCACACCGGTTAAAAACTTGAAGCACCTAGTGACCATGGTGGAAGAGTGCGATGAGGCATTCTTGAAGTTTGATCTGGACTACGATCAGGTATCTGGCGCGCAAACAAAAGCTAGTTATGTTTGCCTCCTGATCCATTGTCAAATTTGACGTTCTTACTGTTTATCGGTTCTACCTATTACCATCTGACAGTTGGTTGTCCTGGAGACGAAAACTGCAAAGGCTGCAACTCAAGATATTCTGACAACACATTGTATACCTTCGGCTGTCTCAGAAGACCTGAAGAGCTGAGGAAAGCTAGGTGCTGGCTGTCGGCTGGTACAGCCAAAAGATCCTACAATCCTTCTGGGACCAGGACACTTGATTTTATTGATGAATACATCTCCCGTTCCACGAGAAGTTCTGAAAGAGTTCCATTGCAGGTGAGATTCTGCATGTCGAAGAGTGGAAGCTGGAATAACCTGGTTGCACCAAAGAAAGCTAAGCAAGCATCACATCCACTCAAAAGGCATATCGATTATAGACTGAATGGCGCATTGAGCAATCCCGAGTCAGTAGGATAGATTAAAAAAAACAAAGTTTTGCCTGTATTCCATTTATCAAGTTAATAGCACGGAAATCATCATGAGTAACTTTGCATACCCCCTTTTGCCATGGTTGGTCTGATGATACTTTCACTTTAGACGTGTGTGGTGCGGTTGTCAAGAGCATACTTTTCTGTATCATCATTTCTTGCTGTGCGGAGTACTCAAAGTTCATCGAGGAAAAATCGTATCTGGATATGGCTTTTGCCCCAGTTTTTTTTGTGTCTTTCGACGTTCTCGATTTCTTGAGACCTAGTTGTTATGATGTCAATTGCATCCAAAGGGGACCTGGCTTCGATATCACGGGAAGTGGATTTGCTTGGGTCACTGGACGCGTCTCCTTTGCTCGCCTGGTGTTGGTGTATGTGTATCCCTTCGTTTGCAAGCAAATCCGCCATGCCTTGTTGTCCCTTGTTTGGCATGATCCTGGTAGGTCGCATGTGTGATTCCCGTCCCTTTCGCCCTCGTGCGTGCCCATCCAAATAGTATACGGGCGTTGACAGGACATGAAATGCTTGGTATCTACGTAGCCTTTGTGCGTGCTTGTATCATTGGTATTTGGCCGCTACTCTTGCTCGAACTGGCAATATGTCGCAGCGATAGCAAGCATGCGAGCTCTGTTACTTGGAAACGGCAAAAGCAAATATAAACCTGTCTATGGCCCTGTTCGCTTATCTTATAAGCCGTATTTTTTCAGCTAACGAATAGTGTTTTTCTCTCACAATAAATCAGCGAACAGTACTTTCAGCCATATTTTTTCGGCCAAGCGAACAGGGTAACATCTACACCTATGCTGTGTAAATGCTCTAGCGAGGACGTCCGTCCAGGCGTATCCGTCCGGACGTCTCGTTTCCAGGCCTGCGCAGCATCAGGTCCAACAGATATGCTCTACTTGTCCTTCACGGCTTCAAGGTTTCTCCAAAAAAAAAAGATAGCGACATTTCTTTTCCCCATTATTGCACGAATGCGACTGCCGTGGGCGCCTTACACCGCGCCGCTCGCCTTCTCCGGCGCGGGTTCCACTCGCGCGGGCAACGCACCCAACCGCATCCAGCGCTGCTCCGCGCCGCGCCACCATCCCGTGTCGCGCCCCTATCCATCTTGCCCATCGCGACCATGACGTGCACCGCGATTGCCCGAAGACGCCGCGGCAGGAAGGGAGGCCTGTGCCTATGCCTGCGCCTGAATGTACACAGGGCCGTTGCTCTCACCGTTTCCCCGGCCCCATCTTGCTGACTATTGCAGTTCCCAACCAGGTAGGCTATGGTCGTCAGCGACGTTGTGTTTCAAATGTTCTAGTCATTTCAAACGCTGTGTTTCAAGTGCTTCATCTGGATGTTTCACCTGTTTCAAACGTATGTTTCGAGTATTTTTTATCTGGATGTTGCATGTTGCTATGACTCTCCGAATGTTTCAAGTGTTGCAGGTGTTTCAAATTTATGTTGCAATTGTTTCATCTAGATGTTGCACGAATAGATGTGGATGTTGCATATGTTGTTATGCTTATACACGTGTGTTTTAAGCGCATATTTCAAGTGTTTCATTTATTTCAAACTTATGTTGCAAATGTTTAATCTAAATGTTTCACAAGTAAATCTGGTGTTGCACGACGTCGGTGGTTGCCGTACAACGGCCTGTCGTAGGCGTGCCTCCTGCTGCTGCTGGGGCGCTGCCGTGGTTTACTATGCGGATGCCCAAGGCTGGCACACGCCTTCGCGGCGCAAATCCACAGGGCGGGACAGGTGACTGGGACCTGGGTTTCCTGTGTGGGCGTGGGGGCGCGGATCCTTCGTCCGGACGCGGGTGATGGTGCTAGGCCGGGATGCGGACGCATGGCTTAGGGACAGGATACGTGCGCCGGCGAGGGAGCAGCGTCCGGACGTCGCGTCCAGATGTCCGGACCTAATATATGTCATCGGTTTTGTTCCTCACATTTTTATCGTTAGGAATGAAGGTTTTTTTATGGCTAGGGATGATCTTTTAAGTTATGGTACAGACACTCCTACACTACGCAAGTACTTTTAAAAGATCAAGCATTTTGAGATTGATGAATAAACCTGAAAAAAAAATATGCACCCTGTTCGGCAGGCTATTTCTGTGGCTTATAAGTCGGCTGTAGCTGTTTTGTTGTGAGAGAAAAACACTGTTCCACAGCTGATAAGTCGTGCTGATAAGAGCAGCCGAACAGGGGACGATGAACATCCACGAGGAAGAGGAACCGTTAGGGATGATGATGGGGTGACGAAGCAAATAGTAATACTCTCGTTTTACCAATCCACTAGGGCTACGAGACAGCCTCAATGGTAATTTTATGTCCTAGGTTTCAATACACTCGTATTTTAAAAATATTATAGAAGAGTTTCATCCTTATGAAATTTTCTTTACTCCTATAAAATTTTTATTATCTCTCTTGATCAGTACCTTGACAGCATATTTGATACCTATAAAACTCCATTTAATCCCCGAGATTGGCATGAGAAGTGAGAACCAGCAGGGACTGCCTCGAGCCGTAACAATCTGCCCAAAGACATCTCCTTGGAGTGCGCGCCGGCAGGGAGGGCACTGGCCGACGCAGAATCCAGCCACAGCCATGGCAGGTGACTAGAGGCGATGGGCAGGAGGAGAGAGACCCACGTGACCATGCCTGTGCGGCCGTGCGTCGGGTACGCGCATCGGTGCATCGATCGCCTTGGCGTGCCGCACGCACACTCTTCCTGTGCACCGGCACGCGGTGCAGTCGCCACGTGAGTACTTGTACGTGCGTGACACTGCCGCACCCGCAGCACCCACACCGCCGACGCCCGGGCTGCCGGTGCCATGCATGCAGCCACTGCCAAAAGTTATGGCGCCGGCCACGCCAGGGCTGGAGCGCTCCAGTATTAAGACTACCGGAGTGAATACTTTAAAACGATACTCTAAAGTTTTAGTTTAAGTATGAATATAGAGTAAAAACTACTACACTGGGTACTCTAAAACGATACTCTATCTTTTCTCTCACTTTATATTTAGAGTAGTATAGTGTTTACTCTATACTCTATAGTGGCGGGCCCCACTAGCTAAACAAAGAGAAAAATGCTATAACTCACAAACCAAAAATCCAAATTAAATTTCGATTGCACCATTAAATTCGTCTCAATAAATCCTTCAAAACTAGATCACACATGGATATATTTAGATAAAGTGACAAGTGGGTCTCACGGTGGATAAAGTGGATAGAGGATGATATAGAGGATGGATGAGTGCGGAAGAATTAAGTATAGATGAGAGAATCTTGCTGACTAAGACGTATAGAGGATGAATATAAAGGTCCATGAGTGCGGGTAGTCTCACGCCAGGAGACCCGAGACACCGCTCCTGTCCTGGCAGTGGTACAGAGCAGACGCTGTTTCAGAAATCACAAGCTGAAGCTGGCTTTGGCCTTTGGGTAGCAAATGCTTACCCTCTCTGCCCTTAAATATCAGTCATTTATGTTTCTAAGGACTAAATATATTAAAAAATATTAAAATTTGTGATACATAATTAATATTATTAGAAAGATCTTTAAATCTATTTTTTAATATATTTATTTAAAGATACAAATATTAAACATATTTTCTATAAATCAAATCAAACTTATGACACGCACACTAACAATCCTTTCATAAATGGCAGCTGCGCTGCGCTAGTTCTAGGTCTGGAAGCCAATGCAAAATTTACTGAAAAAAAAACTCAGGAGATTTGCTAAATTAAGGGTCTGTTACTTTCGTTTTATTTGATAAAAAGTTTTCAATTTTAGACTAATTAGACATAATAAATTCGTCTCGTAAATTACTTCTAATCTGTGCCAACATGCATGGAATTAATCTACATTTAGTACTCCATGCATTTGCCGCAATATTGATGTGATGAGAGTTAAACCGAATGATTTAGGTACTTCCAAGTATTTTCGTTTTTCTTATTTTCTGACCATTTAATTGAGGATGATTATTTTTAAAAATTAATTATTATTATTGGGGGTATATTAGTAATCGACCTTCTTCCTCCTCCATTACCGCTCGCTAGTCGCTCCGGGGCCTATCCGCGCTCATCCGCTCGCTCTGTGTCGTGGGGCGCAATGCAGAGGCAGCACAGGCGCTGTCCAGGGTAAGCGGCGGCACGGCCATCATCGCCAACAACACCATGGTGTCAAGGTAAGGGCACGTTGGTTAGAAGTGTTAAAGTTTAATAAATATTGTAGCATTTTTGTCTTATTTGACAATTTTTTTTAATTTTAGACTAATTAGGTTTAATAGATTCATCTCGTAAATTACTCCTAATCTGTACCGACATACATACAATTAGTACTTCGTACATTTACCGTAACATTAATATGATATAAGTTAAACTTTAACATTCACGAATCAAATAGGGCCTAATCCGCCTGTACCAACTCGCTTGAGTGCGCCGGCTTGCTACGGTAGTCCCCGTCGCTCCCAAGGCCTACATCCAGTTCCTCAAATATTTTACGAAACGCTACTGTAGCACTTGTCATTGTTATTTGGTAATTAGTGTCCAATCATAGCTTAATTAGGCTTAAAATATTCGTCTCGTCCATTTCGTCTAAATTATATAATTAGTTTTATTTTTTATTTATATTTAATGCTCTATGCATACGTTTAAAGATTCGATGTGACCAGAAAGCTACTATTTTTTCGTGAAATATTTTGGAACTAAAAGGCCCACTTCCCTGCCTGTCGTTCGTGCCCTCTGCGCGCCGGGCTAGACTACCGAGACGCCGACGCCCTCGCGGTGCGGCCAAGCAGCGAGCTGCTGTCCAACCCGAGACTCCAGCCCACCGCCGACCATGCTTTCTCCAACAACAGACTGGACACTGGAGCCCGGTGCCTAGATTAGAGCCAGAGGGATGATCGGATGATAACGAGAACTCCGAGAGCGAGAGGGACCTTAATGTCCGATTGTGATCCTTCAATGATGAACCAATTATCCCCTTCGTCTATCGGTGAAGACGTTGAAATTACAGATATATCCTTATATCTGAAAAAAAATAAATATAGAAAAAATCAGAATTGACTCACATATTTCGGTACTGGTCCTACCTATTTTTGTACCGTCCCCACCATTTAGGTACTTCTCATTACCTTCACTTAGGTACTTCTCAGTACCTTCACATTGGTACTTTATATTTTTTCACCGTCCGATCTAGCCATATGGATGATCCTTATTTTTTCTAATCATTGTAAAATTTCTCTAACTTTTGTACGTGAATGATTTGGACATTTGGTCCTGTTGCCATGTCATTATTTCTTTTACACCAAACACCATTGGTCCATATTTATTAATAAAAGTTTGCAGAAGTTGAAATGGGGATACCAGTTTTGTATAGTTTACAATGAAGCAACAAAAGAGACAAAAGGTAACTCCACTAAACAACCACACTAGTTCATAATCTACCAACCATTACCACTAGTGATTATTAACCTAGGGTTGTTTATTGCTTCCTAGTAGCCTTTGAGTTTGTAGGTCACTCCTTTCTATTGTCTTTATTTTCTCATTGTAAAATTCATTCTTATTCTTAATAGAAAACATGCTCGGCACATTTTGTGAAAAAAGAAATGTCTCAGCTTGCAATAATTAATTTTCAATTGCGTGCATATATTCTCATTAGAACCTTGAATCTGTCATGCAAATTTGATAGTGTTTATAAACTAAATAAAAGTTTACTCCAAATTTATGGACTATGAAACGCCTTCTTTCAAATGAATATAGACAGTTGACAATGAAGCAATTTACATTCCCACTACGAGGCCTGTTTTATTTTTGACAACAAGGAATTTTATTTCAATAGGAACGTGCTGTAAGTAACGTTACATTGTTCAGGCTTACAGAATACAGAGCCTGTACTAAAGTGCACTGGTTTACATTATGGTCATAGAAACAAGAAGACTCAAAATCTGGAGTCTGGGATTCAGAGACTGATAGAGCTTGTCGAGCTAGTGCATCCGCCGTAGTGTTCAGTCTCCTAGAAATCTTGAAGATCTTTGATTCCCTGTGTCTTGAGTGCTTGGAGAATATTTGTGTGAAGTGTTTGATTCTCCAATCTGATGGATTAGACTGATCTGCTGCAGTGAGGAATTCAACTAATTGTTCACAATCTGACAAGAATCTAATGTTGTTTAGGTCCATGCACTCAGTGGCAGTAGCTGCCAAGACCAGGGCTGCAGCTTTTGCCATGAGCACCGAAGTGCATCCAGCTAGTTTTGCCTTGATGTAGATGGTTGGCGTCGGCTGCACTGCACCTGTGTGTTGACAATAAGAATTCCAATTCCAGCCTGTCTTGGCGTCGTTGATGGTTGGTCCGGAAGTGTAGAGGCATCCACGTAGCATCTGATGCCTTTGGAGCAGGGCTGGTGTATTGATCGTGTACCTGTTCGTCATCTGCGGCGGGGTAGCTGTCAAGAAATTAACCATACCTGATGTTCCAGTTTACAGTGTTGCTAACCGACTCCGTTGCTGTGATGGGGACACCAAGATGATGGGCGTTGTGTCAGAACTTGCGGTAGTTCCTGCAATGGTAAAAGGCATACCTTGCGGTGTGTAGCTAGTGTGGCTGCCTTGCAGTGGAGGGTCCTCCCCCATTTGATGTAGGTGCCTGTGATTTGATGATGCACCATGGAGGGTGATCGTTCCTGCAATGGTAGAGGTTATACCTGAATGATTCTTGGTAGAGGTTATACCATGGAGGGTGATTCTGCCTAGGTGTCAAAAGTGTTAGACACTGTATATTCCAAGATTGAGTGTTAGGAATCCACATGTCAGAGACTGAGACCGGAGGGTAGAGGCGCTGTGATTACAGGCAATAGTAGGTGGTCGTGGATAGAGTTTCAAACTAGGCACCATGGAGCTGACCAAATTGAAGTGTTGCCTGCATGGATCTAGTAAACAGTATTGGTGCAGAGTTCCTTCTAACCTGCAAAATGGAAGACCAGAAAATGGACCTAGGTCCACTAGTATTAGTAGTCCAGAAAGAATAGTCATGAATTTTAGAACCTCTCACCATCAAATAACCAAACAATATATGCTCCCTCTGTCATAAAATAGTAGATGTTTTAGGATTGTGCACGGCTATCAATGTTGTAGGTAAAAGACCAAAATACCCTCATGATAAGAAGAGAGATAGATCGAGAGAATTAGAGACAGAGATGTATTTAAAAAAGAGAAAGATATACTCGAAGAAAGGAAAGGTGTATTGGAAGGAGAGAAGATGAAGTATTTTGGAACAAAATTTAACTTGTTTGGGACCAAGGGAGTATTCCGGAGCTAAAGAACTTGTGCAATTCCTAGGGCCCGTTTAGTTCCAAATTTTTTGATAAAATGGACACTGTAGCATTTTCGTTGTTATTTGGTAAATAATGTCTAATTATAGTCTAATTAGGCTTAAAAGATTCGTCTCGTGGATTTCGTCTAAACTGTGTAATTAGTTTTATTTTTTATTTATATTTAATGCTTCATGCATGCGTCCAAAGATTCGATGTGACGGGGAATGTGAAAAATTTTGCAAAATTTTTTGCAAACTGAACTGGGCCCTAGTCCCAGCATAGCATACCCCACCGAGCCTGAGGAGACTGGAGAGGATCCAGATCTCAGTAGGCCATTGTCTGAAACAGAAGCAGCACTCAGGCCAGCGAGATAAAAGAGAGGAGACACGGCCAAGCAGAACTGCAGAGGTAAGAACGGTCAGAGGGACTCCAGCAGACGAGACGAGAGAGTGAGCATGTGACCCTCTCTGTCTCTCTCTCTTCCCTTCTCGTCCTCTGCAAGAAGCCACAAGCCCACAACAACACCAAACAGCAGAAGAGAGTGAGCATGTGAGCCTCTCTGTTCCTCTCATTCCCTTCATCACCCTGCTGGTTTCCCTCTTCCACCTCTGGCCTTGGCCATGGCGTCCAGCGCCTCTCGGTTCATTAAGTGCGTCACAGTGGGGGACGGCGCGGTGGGAAAGACCTGCATGCTCATCTGCTACACCAGCAACAAGTTCCCCACTGTAATGCTAAGGCGTCCTCTCTTCTTCCATGTCTATATATGTTCAACATCCACTTATTGTAGTAGAGATTCGGGATCTTCTTGGATTCTTTTGGATTTTTTGGGATTTTCTTGGGGATTCTCTTGGGAAACTCGTTATGATAACTAGCCTGGAATTATTACAAATTCTGCAACTTCACTTCATTTCGCTTGTGTTTTACATTTTGCAGGATTACATACCCACTGTCTTCGATAACTTCAGTGCAAACGTGGTAGTCGACGGTACCACGGTGAATTTGGGCCTTTGGGATACTGCAGGTACTTTTGAACTTACTTTTTTGTTAATGAACTTGCAGAGCTTGTACAGTTTTACTTCAATTTAGATTTGCAGTTGGTGATCTTGATAATGTGGACATGAATTGTTTGCAGGGCAGGAAGATTACAACAGATTGAGGCCACTGAGCTACCGCGGAGCAGATGTGTTCGTGCTCGCCTTCTCGCTTGTCAGCCGAGCTAGCTATGAGAATGTAATGAAGAAGGTGCATTTCTCATTTTTTGATTAATTGGTTGGAGAATTTCAAGCACGGTTTCCATTTTCCAGTAATCTTGTTCCGGATGACACAAAATGGCTCATACTTCAGTTTGTTTTACTAATGTCCATGTTTTCCGAGTTTCAGTTTGTTGTACTAATGTCCTCGTTTTTCATTCAGTGGCTACCGGAGCTTCAGCATTATGCACCGGGTGTCCCCATAGTGTTGGCCGGAACTAAATTGGGTGAGTTGTGTGACAACGATATATTTCCAAATTTTATTTGTGTGAAATGATGGGACTACTGAGGTGTACATTCTATCTAGTAGGCTACCTTGACAACTTGTTGGTGACCCTAGTGGTGGTTAGGACATATTTGTCATTGCATTGCTGGGATTGTGTTAGCTTCCAAGGAATCATTTGTAGTTTGGAGGGACTATATTGTATTAAATTAGTTTTCTCTTTGTATGTTTAATAGATAATACTCATGTTTAAATGCTTCAAAGCATTAAGTATAAATGAGGTGCGGGCATGGAGTATGCTTAACAAAGCTGCCTATCCTGAATCTATCATTCCGAAGCACAACCAATATACCTTCAACCACAATTTGTTAAAAAAAGATGTTTTAATTCAACACCAACATACTACTTTGTCATCTATCGTTTTTGTTCCACGTGACCCTGTTCGCTTGTCTTTTCAGCCGTACTTTTTCAGCGAAGGAACAGTGTTTTTCTCTCACAACAAATCAGCCAACAGTACTTTTCAGCTTGTCTTTTCAGCAAAGCGATTATTAATCATTTCGCCCCATTATATAGTTCAACTACTCTCAACTTTTAAAATGTGTATAGTTCTAGCATTTTCCATTAAATTATTAACTGCTGAAAAGAACGCTTTTGTAGAGTTTGTAAAGAGTCCCAAGGGACCCTCCACTGCGTTTATGTGATCAACTTTAATTTTTAATGAAATTTATGTGATCAACTTAAAACCTTCCTTCTCAATAAGTGATAATGATTTGTATTAGTTGCAGTCTCAGGTTCAATGTTTCCTCACTCAGAGCCTCAGGGCAATGTTCAAAAAGAAGAAACTGGAGTTGAAAAATAGAAACATTATTCTGCCTCTACGATTTTTTGGTATCACTCGGAAATGCCAGGCATCCTTTTCGTCTAATTGAAGTTTCTCTGTCATGTTTGCTAGAAGTCTGGTTCTCATTTCTTTATTATGTTGTTAGTGTAGGCTTTCTTATATTTCAACTTGTTCTTAAGAAGTTACCATCTTACTACATACAGTTGTATAATTTGCAAAAGAGAATTCTTGATTAAAAGATTGAGTTTTGTTTGAGTGGATTATAACTTTTGTGAAAGAAGTTAGTATCTTACAAAAAGGAATATATTGTGTACAGATCTTCGTGAAGACAAGCACTACTTACTTGACCATCCTGGCGCGGTACCTGTTACTACAGCACAGGTCTTATTCCTTGTTCCAATGCCAACTGCTGAGGACTGGAGAATTGCAACAGCTGGGCTTTGTCATAATTTTAGCAATTTTGAGATACAAATGCCTCTCATCAGTATCTTATAGTTTTGCCCTTGCTTTCTGCCTCACCTTGCAGGGGGAGGAACTTCGCAAGCACATTGGCGCAACTTGTTACATCGAGTGCAGCTCAAAAACTCAGCAGGTCAGTTGCTCTGGTTCAATTCCTGTGCAACTTTTTTGGGGTCCCTGGAGGCTTAAGTATTTTTCCCTGCTGTGCTGTAGTGGGTGCATCTGTTAACCCCAGAATATTTTTCTGATATATGTATAGAATGTGAAAGCTGTGTTTGATGCTGCCATCAAGGTAGTAATCAGGCCTCCGACCAAGCAGCGAGAAAGAAAGAAAAAGAAAGCACGGCGAGGATGCTCAATATTGTGAGTAACTTCTTGATAGATGTTTTATCTGATATTAGCCTGCTCTCTGAAAATACTATATATGCGAAGATATCTTTGGTTTCCCAGTAGGAGTTACTTTGACCTAATGTTTTATGTTAAGCTGGACTTGGGGCAATCGAATTAGAATGGTGCTTTGTAGACCACTGCTGAAAGTTAAGAAGTCCTTTTACGCTCCTCATGTCCATGTACTAATGTTCTTGTCCAAAGGTGAAAAGGTGCTTCAGATAATCAGTAGTACATTAATTTATGATTGTTTGGAAATCATAAGCTCAAATTCTCCAAACTATGTTCCATGATTCCATCGCAATAACACTGTACACACCATTTCTTTGGATTTCAGTTTATAGATTGTAAATGTAGAGTAAATTTTTCTTCTCTTTGTTGCAGCTGCAGCCGTATCATGCACACAAGGAGACTAGGATGCTTCAAGTGATCGAAGGCCTTCTTCGACGATCACGTAGGTTTCTAAGATGAATCGAGATCATGTGTAGCTTGTCTCCAAGTTTCAAAGTGCTTGTTGCGCTTGCGCACTTGTGCTGGTAATGTGTATATTTAGTCTTTACCAATTGACTTTTAGGAGATATATTAAGTACTTTGTTTATGTACCATTGGCTCATAATGAGCTGGGAAGTTCAATACATACTAAGTGACAATATTTTTTTTCTGATGATTTTTTTATAAGTTTGTCGTAAAATTATGTTATCATCCCAGGGTACGACTAGTATGTCCCCGCCAGTCTCTCTGCCATGCACCATGCACCATAGTATGTTCGCCGATCCGTTAATCACAAATAGAGCGACAATAATTTGCTTTGCACCTCAATTCAGTCATCCTGCACCTGACTACGTCGTGCTTTTGAGCATACATTACTATCGAACTCTCATCAATCACCATGTGCACCACGATCGAACACTATTGACAACCGCACTTACCACCCACGAACACCACAACACCGGCCTAAGGTTCGTTCAGCCAAACGCTAGTTCTCCTCTTCTCCTTGCAAATTTTTCATTAGCATTCACAAATCACAACGTCCAATTGCACTCGGTAGCTTCGCTGTGTGCACAATCCTGCCATAACTCTTGCGCACATCGTGTTGTCTTATACAATGTTGATCCATTCTGACAAGTCGATCACCAGATTGTCCCCTTGACGCAGATTGTCTGCTTTGGATTCATCGAGGAACCCACGCATTATACGGGCGGATATGGGCCTAGGGCCACTAAGGACCTAGACATTGGGAAAAAGCCCACGCACCCGTTCGCCCTGTTCGTTTCGCTGGTTTGTTGTGGCTGAAAGTACTGTTCGCTGGTTTGTTGTAAGAGAAAAATACTGCTAGATGGCTGCTGATTCTGCTGATAAGTCCAACTTCATCCATCCATCACAGGCCAAGTGCCGGCCCAGGAAAAAATAACTCCCAACTGTCTTCTCAGTTCCCCATCGGCGTGGATCATCTCCATACGCGATGCATCATGACAGGGCACAACAACCGCACAAGACCTCGTCGCCCAGTTGCCCATGTGTGCGGTGTGCGAGCAGTGAGCAGGCCGTGGCGCCGCCCATCTAGCTATTTCCGCTCAAGCCTCAAGGCGCATGCGCGTGCGGCAGCAGTGGGCAAACGGCAACCAAGGAGTACTAGCAGCCAACATAGCATACTCAGTCACGCCGCGTCACCGGTGCTCGACTGCAACACCGGAGATTTCCAGTGGGTGTTGGACTGACCCTAAACTTTGTTGCCGTTCCAAGACACCATCGGAAAAACCCGGCGCTCTGTGTGCAGCATTGTTGAGTGCAATTTCTCCGTGTTTTCTCGTCCGGGCTTTTTTTTCACTTGATGGCTTGGATTTCTAGCAAATATTTTATGATCTCCTTAGCAACTTCTTTGTCTTCCTTGGGGTGTTGATCACTTGAATTTCATGTTGCCCTAAGTCCAATCCATCCTTGCATCCAAATGAGCTAAATACTTTGTATACTAGCAAATACATTGGTCTATTTAATCATGTTGTCAATCAACCGCAAGACTACATATCCAAATAAACTGAATACCTTGCAAATACATTCGTGCATTTGATCATGTTGTCAATCAACCACAAAACCACCTGTGAGTATGACCCATGATAGATACCATTTTCTTACTGTTGTTAAAATGGATTCAGTTTTAACCTGCATACTTTCTCCGTCCCATTGAAAGTGTCGTTTTTGATTTTTAGACTTCTTGTTTAACTGTTCTCCATCCCATTAAAAGTGTCGTTTTTGACTTTTAGACTTCTTGTTTAACTGTTCGTCTTATTCAAAATTTTTATGCAAATAATAAAATAAATAAATCATTACTAAAGTATCTCTAGTGATAAAATAAGTCATAAGAAAATAAATAATATTTGTACAAAATTTTTGAATAAGACAAATAGTTAAACAAAAAGTATAAAAGTCAAAAACGACACTTTTAATGGGACGGAGGGAGTATTTTGTAGCAGCTGGCAACATGCACGCCCTTAATAATTACACATAGCTTACTACTCCTGCTACGTAGCATTACTACTCCTGCGCAGCTCTTGATGCGTATCCAAATCAGATATGGGGCTTGATCCCAAAGCTGGTGCACCAACTTTGCACAGTAAATACTATGTAATACTGTAGTGATTTTGTTTTTATTTGTTAATAATTGTCTAAATATTGATTAATTAGATTTAAAATGTTCATCTCGTAAAGTACAACAAAACTGTGTAATTAGTTTTTTTATTTCATCTATATTTAGTACTCTAAACATGTGCCGGTATTTTGATGTGATGAGAAATTTTCTTCTTGTACGGTGGAATTTGAGGTAAACAAGGACAGCGAACCTTTTGCTTTTGCATCTGCATGCTGCCCAGCCTTTTGCTCCCTTCCGTTAGTACGTGCCATCAATGGCCGACGCTCCTCCTGCGTGCACTCTGCACTGCCACCGCCATGACCACGTCGAAATGCTCGTCCAAATAAATGTGCACGCTGCATCACCGGTTCACCGGCCGCCTAAAGTTACACATATATGGCCTGACCACCTCATCTCTGGTCCTCTCTACAGAGAAACCAAACCACACAGATCGAGTATCCGGCGACATGGAGATGGAGGTGAGTCCAAACCGGGTTGTGCCAACTGCGAACACTCATATGAAGCTAGCATCGTTTCTTTCTACCTGACTTCTCTATCTGTCTAACCGTGGGTATATATTTTCCTGCTGTATGTACCTACTAGAAGATGATGGGGTGGCAGATCCCGGCGTTTGGGATGTGGAACTACTGCAACGATCTCTCCATCACGCAGTACTTCGACTCAGCCATGCAGGCCAGGCTGATGAAGCGCTGCTGGAACCGCCCCGGCAGCGACACCGGCGCCGCCGTCGTGGTTGGCGAGAAAGGCGGCGTCGCCTGCGGTGACGAACAGCTTGTCTTGTTTAGGACCCCTTCTTTTCAACGCAAGCCTCCAGCCCAGATCAAGGTACAGTACATGCACTGTCATTTCCCTAGATCGGAGTTGATTAATTCGGCGGCGGCGTACATTGGATAAATGTCAGGTGATAAGGAGGGAAGTGGAGAAGCACTGTGACGGCAACGAGTTGCAGGACGGCGGCGGCGTGCGACCTGACGAAGTTGTTGCATACCCAGTGAAGCGTAAGGTTGTTATTAGCAAAGCTGTGGATGAGGACCTGTACAAAGTGCCCCAACCACCGCTGTACCAAAAACCTAGAAAGGTATATATATACTACGTACAAAGAACATCACGGATCGGAAAGCTATTTGTCCCATGATTTCCTTTGTGACAAAATTGTTTGCACAACAATTTCTTACATTGTTTAAGTTCCCGTGATTTCTCATGCGCTTAAAGGTGTGAATGTCCTTTTTTTCTTCTCAATTTGTGTTGGTGGTCTTTTCTGTATAGAGATATATGTACTAGACAGGTGATAAAACAATGTGCTCATGCTACAAAGTATCTCTTGAACATTTATTTTCTCAAAAAGGTTCTATTTATAGTTCTGTCTCATCCCCTGCTGCAATACATTTTAATTTAATTAGTCATCCACATGCATTGTTCAACTCAAAAATATTGCTAAAACGCAACTTTTTCTCACAAAATTGTTGTCGTACTTTCAGATGAGAAAGGTGGTTTGGAGCATGTGGATTGGGTGCCTGGGTTTGGACTGCATTGCCTGACAAACAGGGTTGTAAGTTTACATATTTCTGTATGCAGTCCACAAAAAAATAATTATCAACCCTGTAGGGGTTGAATGCTTTTCTGGCTCTGTTCGCTTATCTTATAAGCCGTACTTTTTCAGCTAATAAACAATGTTTTTCTCTCACAACAAATCAGCGATCAGTACTTTCAGTCATGACTTATCAGCCAAGCGAACAGGGCCGTGTTCTATTTATTGTATTTATTTTGCTTGAATCATTTAATTTTCCTAGTATCAAGACTTTTTTTTCCCTTTGTAACTTGCTACATTTTAGGTAATGGAACAGAAATATCATAACCTCCGCATCAAGTGGCCTATCACTACCGGAAACCAGAATATCCCTGATGAGATGACGAATTATTTTTTGATGTGGCAATTAAAAAAAATCAACAGGAAAATTGGTAATTTCCTATCAGTTGTTGCCAAAAACACAGGGTAGTTATGAAATACGCGGGAAAATTACGAGTTGGCCGGTGAGTTATAGAAAAACCAACAGAAAATTTTGAATTTCCCTTTATGTTCCAATGAAACCCATCAGCTCCGTAGACGGGTGCAAAACGACAGACCCAAGATTGAGGCGCGCTACCATGTATAAAATGGATAAAACCCTAACCATAAGGCCCCACCCCTCTCTAGGCCTGGTCAAAATTAACCGAAACCGAAAGAACCGGAACTAAAAATTCGGTTCCTGATATTGAGGAACTGAAATAATCTAAGAAAATTCAGCTTCTGCTCTCTCGGTTAACCGAATTAACCGAAAGAACCGAATTATATGAATTATAATTCACTTACTTGTATTTTGTAAGATTATGTTTGGTTTATGTGTGGTGTTTCATATTTGAACTGCTGTATATTTGTGTTACTATATTGCTATTGTTCCCTTATAAATTATTATTATTAAAAATGGATATAATGTTTCATAAATTTGCCTTAGAACACATATATTTATTGTTGTCTTGACCTCGATCTTCTGAAAAAGTTCGGTTAGAACCAAAACCGAACCGAAATAACCGAAAACCGAAATGGTCGATTCTGAGAATTTTTGAGAATCGATCAGTTCCTATTTTCGAAGAACCAAATTTCTTCAAAAACGGAGTAACCGAACCAAAACCGAATGCCTAGCCCTACCTCTCTCCCTCACTCGGCTATGTTCCCCTCCCTCCTCTTTCCCAACTCAGCCACCGCTCCGTCTCCATCTCTGCCGCCCCTCTCTTAGATGACTCCCATTCCATCTTGAAATACTAGGCCTAGCGAATCCCAAGCATAGGCCCTATCTCGCACTTGCCGCGCACACTTCCGGCTAAGGTGCTGCTAGCGGCTAGCGGCAAATCACACAAGTGATACTAGAGCTGAAGGCAGAGTTGCGGGAGTGGAGAGATCCCAAGGAGAATATCGGTGAGGTGGCAGCTAATCAAATGGCCGATTTGCTGGTCATGGGTTATCATGCCATTGGGCCCCTCAAGATCAAGGTAGAAACAAAGAGCCTGTCTTAGTGCTTGCTTTCATAAAATTACCACTAATTTCGAGGTTGTCTTGTTGCATGTCTGAGTGAATTGTTATTTTAACCTTGTATGATATGATGATAAACATAATACATTTACCACTTATGCCAAGTGATCGTTGAACCTTGTGTGGTATATATTTCTTAAAATTTTACATAGATCTTGTTTTTGTTTGTGTGGTTTTGGCATGTTCCTAGTAGTAGCATCTGATTACCTCAACGAACTTCCCAAATTGTTCATCCATGAATGGCTTGCGGTTGCGGTTGAGAAACCACAGCTTCCTAGCGTCGCAGAATTCTTGTGGGATTGTCTTTCCTTTGCCATTGGTGCTAGTGCTTCCACCTCCGCTTCTTTGTCGCTGCTAGTTGCATCCTTATTCCCTATTTGAGAACGATACATCAAGTCCCGAGTAGTCTTACCACCCTTGTGGTTACCACACTAACATTTTAGGCAAATTTTGCTGGAGGACACCGCACAAACATCTAATTGGCCGATACACACCGCAACGATGAGAATTTGTCCAGTACTATAACAAATTTGTGGTTGTTTGCCGTAACACACCGCGCCCAGGGGCAAATCTAGTCGATATTACCGGGTCGCCTGACCCCGATGTAAGGTCCAAATGGCCAGAGGGGGGGTGAATAGCCTATTTAAAATTCTACAAGCTTCACTAAACAAACACGTTAGTATAAAAGATGGCTAAGCTAATTCTAGCACTAGCTCAACTACACTATGCAAGCCGCCTATACAATTCTAGTGAAGCAAGGCTATGATCTCTAATACACACCAACAAGGCTAAGTCACTAAGCTACTTACTCCTATGTGATAAAAGCTACGCTAAGCAAACTACACAAGAACTAGAACAAGAAAGTAAAGAGTAAGTGACTTGATTCTTATACCAACGATGTAGAGAAGTAATGCAATCGAAGAATCAATCACAAGAGAAATCCTCGGCAAAGAGATGACACAAGATTTTTACCGAGGTTCACTTGCTTCCCGGTAAGCTACTCCTCGTTGTGGCGATACACCCACTTGTCGGTTCGCGAGCTAATCGACTATCAAGAGTCGAGCCCTCGGCGGGCGCCGCACAACCGCACACAAGATGGGGATCCTCCAAGCCACGAGCTCCACTAGAGTATCCAATTTGCGAACTCCCGCGGGGAAGGATCAAGAACCCCTTACAACACTTGGTGAGGGCTCCAACAATCTCCAATTGCGAGCTCAATCACCTCCGCTGCTCCAAGCCGTCTACCGTGTCGGGAAACACGGAAGAGTAACAAGAAATCCGCAGCAACTCGAAGATCAAGTGCCTCTAGAATGCAACTCTCAAGCGATGCACTTGAATCTCACTCAATCTCACTCAAGATGTGCAACTAAGCAAAGAGATGAGTGGAGGGGTGGGTTGTTCTCTAGCTCAAAGGATGTCTCTAGGTCTCAAAATATGCAAGAGTTACCCTCAAACCCCGGACAACGTCTATTTATAACGAAGGGGTACGCAGCTAGCCGTTACGGATGACGCAGCAGAAATCGCGCTGACCGGACGCTCCGGTCAGGGTGACCGGACGCGTCCGGTCACTACGCGACAAACGGAAACAGTGCGTGTCAGAACTAGCCGTTGCCCTGACCGGACGCGCTCAACTGAGTGATCGGACGCGACAGTGCCAGCGTCTGGTCGCGTTCCAGTAAGCTCCAGCTGCGACCGGACGCGTCCGATCGCACGTGACCGGACGCGCCCCGCGTCCGATCGGTACTACGCTGCGCTCGGCCTCTCTGGACGCTTGACCGGACGCTCCGGTTCCGTGAGGGACCGGACGCGCCGGTCGCGCGCTTTTCTTTTACGCCCAGTTGAACTGACCGGACGCGCCGGTCAGGCCAGACCAGCGTCCGGTCACAAACCCTAGCGCTCGCGCCGCGTTGAACTGACCGGACGCGCCCCGCGTCCGGTGCAGCGTCCGGTCACCACAGTGACCGCCTTTCGCCTCCGTTTCTTTTCCGACTTTCGGCGCAATAGAAAATAGGCATTTCACTTCTCCAAAAAGCGCCGAATCCCGCCTCGCAAGCTCGGCGGGAGGAAGAGAGGAACCCAAACCCCTCTCTACCGCTCAAACTCCACCGCCTTCGCAAATGTGCTAACACCACCAAGTGTACACCACCATGTGCATGTGTGTTAGCATTTCACAAACATTTTCCAAGGCGTTATGTTAGCTCTCAACTAGATCCTAATGCATATGCTTAAGACATTGATCTAGTGGCACTTGATTCCCGAGCTAACCGTGATTGCCCCTCTTGATAGTCGGCTATGTATCCTAAATCCGGTCAATCACTTCTCTACTCATCTTAGACCAGCAAAAAGAAAATCCTATGGTTATACCTTTGCCTTGCGCTCTTAGATCCTTCTCTTCCACTTGATCATCATGTCCATCATTTTATGTGCATCTTCACTATGATCGACATTCATATCCATGCACCACTTCTTTGTGATCTTGTGGCCACCACTTCTTGCCACATACACCTTCATCACATGTGTTGCTTATGCCTAGCTCAAAACACTTAACACATGGCATTAGCAACTTGGTGTCATTAATTACCAAAACCAAACTTGGGCTTTCACCCGATGGCTTAGGCAAAACTAATGGATAATTACTGTTCATCACAATTCAATAATGGTGCTGACCCCACTGTATAAATGTGATGACCCCGGTGAACTTCATGGCTGGATTCGCCACTGACCGCGCCTATTATATTATTCATTTCTCAGGTTTTACGAGAGAGAAGGTGAGGAAAATGACTTCTTTGCCCTCATCTTCAACCTTCAACTGCTCACTGAAAATTTGCCGTAACACACCACTGCGCAAAAGTGCCTGGCTAGGATTTTATTGAAAATATAAAGATTCCTAGGGAGTTATTGGGATGACTTGATAGACTTAGTGAACAGTAAAATAGATAGAAAGAAAAGGAGGAGACTTTCTGCAAATGCACTTTCTTCCTCCTTGGAACCGTCAGCCATGGCCGCCCTCGTTGTCCTCTTCGTCGTGCACTAGCCGTCGCTGCTCTCCCACTCCTTCAGCCTCTCCACGGCGCCCGCCTCTGGCTCCAGCAGCTCTAGCTCCTGCTCGCCGTGGTCGCGACACTCACACCGAAGCCTGCTAGGCTTGGGGGCGTCATCGTCGCTGTCGTATGGGTGGGGCGCGGCGTGGGAGCGGGAGGTGCGGCGTAGCGCGACTTCGCAGTGGGATGGGGTGCTGTTCGTGTTCGTCATGGGCGAGCGCGACGACGGCATGCTCGGCCTCGACAACTTCTACGCCTACTACGACCTAGCCCTGAAGCACACACGGAAATGGTTACTGGCGTCCCGTGGCATGGGTGGCTGTGACGCCCCCAGCCGCGCCGGTTTAGGTGGCCGTGACGCCCCTAGCTGCGCCGGCCTGGGTGGCCGCGTCAAGGGAGGCCATGCCCCTAGCCGTGCTGGCCAGGGGAGCTCGCTAGAGGTGGTCATCGTCGGAGGGGGACTAGCCAGAGGAGCTCACCGGAGGAAGGGGTGCTCGCCAAAGGTTGAAGATGGCGGTGTGTTACAGCAAATTTTAGTGAACAACTGAAGGTTGAAGATGAGGGCAAAGAAGTCATTTCCCCAACCTTCTCTCTCTTAAAACCTGATAAATGAATAAAATAATAGGCACGGTGTGTTACGGCAAATAACCACAAATTTGTATTGGTACTGGGCAAATTGTCGTCATTGTGGTGTGTGCTGGCCAATTAGATGTTTTTGCGGTTTCCTCCAGCAGAATTTGACAACACTTTATGTAGAAGATATCTCGAGTTGCCTGGGGATCTTCCCTCTTTCAAAACATGGTATTTGCCATAGCCAGGTGGACCAGTTGAGTTTCTAGCATTTTGTTAAAACTCTATTAGTGACCACTTTGGTAAAAATCTTAGAACAAAGCTCACATTCAATAGACATATCGGGTTGTACTTTAATTTGCTTGCATCACTACCTTTTGCTAGTAAGATTATTCTGGTTCCAAAATTGAGGCTATGGGGAGGTAAATTACCCTTATGGAAATCTACAATCATACGTTGCCGTCAAATCATCTTTATTGCATTCTAGAAAACTTGATAAAACACCGGTGGAAAACCATTTGGACGACGGGCCGTGTTATGTCTACAAAATTGTCTCCCGTACCTCATCCTCAGAAAAGGTGTTATTACTAACATCTCATTTTTCAAATTTGAAACTTGAGGAATATAATCACGATATGACTCATCCATCAACACTGTGTTGTTGTTCGATGGACCAAACGACTTCTTATAGTATTTTATAATATACCTTTTGAGTTCTATGTCACCGCAGATTACACCTTCCTCTTGCTCCAATTGGAAAATACAAGATTTTCTATGTTTTTCATTAAACACTAAATTATTCTTTTTTATATTCATGTATTGTGATCATCTTCAAAAAAATTTAACTTTTGCTCGTTGCTACCATTTTAATTCTTCTTCTAGTAAAATGTTTACAAGTCTATCATTAAGAACATGGGTGTAGTATTTAATTACTTTGAAGGATTCAGCCACGTAAAGAACATAATGCTAGGAAAACTAAGTAGGATTAAACAACGATTTCACAACAGAGGATCTTTCCAACCTAAGACTGCAAACTAAGCATTATTAACATGGGATTCAAATTTAGACTCTACATGTAACTAATGGTCTAACTACACTAATAACTTAAAATAAAATAAATGTAGGTGCAAGTTGAGTTTGAAGATTAGGAGTTTGATATCACTAAATGTAGGATGGAGCCTAGATAGAGGGAGCTGTGGGCTGAACAGGAAAAGGAGAAAAAGATAAAGGAAGAGGTTTAGTGGGCTAAGAAGGATGGCCTTCGGCCCAAAGTAAGGAAAGGGAGAGTTTTTTTAAAAAAAACTTTTCATTTTCTAACTTATTTTAAACCACAAACTTAAATCTCGTTTTATTCTAAAAAGTTTTTAAACTTATTTAAACCATTTGGGATATTTAAAATTGCCCACTTTTGAATACGACTTTTTTTAATATTGGATTTGAACTAGTTTTGTCAAATAAAACATAATATTTTATTTTAGAAATACAATAAAACCTTTTTGTCGCCTAACTGATATTTTCATAAATAATTTTCACACAATAAAGTTAAGGCAAGCATGCCATTGTAACATATTTTCCCTATGTAACAAAAAATTAATGCAACAAAAAATGTATACCCTATCCCTATGGCATAGGATTAACTTATAACATATTTTCCTCCTACACATTGAGTCATATATCTAAATTAGTTCTTAGAAAAAGAAAAAAAATTGAAATTAGGGTATTACATCAATTTGAAGTTCTAAAAAGCTAGCATGACATTTGAGATTTGGGAACGGGCTAGATGCATCTAACAGTGCAAGCTAGACACAATAATGCACCATGAAGATATTAAAAAAAATCATCATATACAATAGGTTGTACAGATTTGCACTTAAACTAATATAGGTTCCTTGATAAAACAGAAAACCACTAATCAAAAAAAATATTTGAAAAAGAAATCTAGAGCACATGTTGAATTGTAGGCTATTGTTCCTCGAGGGTAAGGAAGATTTCATCCTAGGAGTCGTGGTTGGGAGCTGAGGCGAGGTTGGGTGCAGGGCCGTGCCCCATGCATGTGCAAGCCGCGCGATCGTATGGGGCCTCCCATTTGTAGGGGCCCAAAAATTACGGCACTATGTAAATATTTCTTTGTGTTAATTAATAATTACTAGTTGCTAGATATTGGTGCAGAACTGCTAGCTATGCAAAGTGCTCGGCGCTGTCTAGGACTGTTGTTTTTTTAATAATAGAACCAAATGTTCTTATTACAAAATCACTCCAAACGAAACTCACACAGGTGCAAACTAGTTCCCAAAGCGATATCTAAAGTTCCAACCATTTAAAGTAAAAATAAACATGGCTTTTGACTCTAAATTTCTGCAAGCATCTTGGATAAGCACCGTACGTTCATCCGGTCGTTGCAATGGAGCCCAAAACCGGAGCCAGTATGTCGTCCTAAAGAGTACCTGCAAAAAAGTTTTTGGTTGACATTTATTAAACACCAAATCATTTCTTGTGAGCCAAATAACCCAACAAAGGGCTGCTGCACCTATCAATAATAAGAGATTGTGTTTTTGTTGACCCAATTTAGACCAACCTCCAAACATATGGGTTATGTTCCTCGGTGGTCTCAAACCAAAAACACAATGGACCATACGCCATAGAGCCTTAGTGACAATACAATCAAAGAATAAATATTTTATGGTTTCCAGGCTACTGCAAAAGATGCAAACCTTACTACCATTCCAATTTCTTTTGGCCAGATTATCCTTTGTGAGTGTAACCCCCTTTTTTAGGAGCCACAAGAAAATCTTAATTTTTAAAGAAAGTTTCATTCGTCAAATCGCTTGTGTAACATTAACCCATTATTGACAAGGTAATACATTGATTGAACTGAAAAGGATCCATTTTTATGGAGCTGCCAGACAAATTTATCTGGTTCCTCACCCAGGTTGATGTCCAGAAGACGTCCAACTAGATCATGCCATTGTGACAGTTTATTCCCCATTAAAGCCCTTCTAAAGGGAACATTTAGGGGAGTAGACTGTAGAACCTCGGTAACCGTTGCATGTTTTCTACGTACAATACTATAAAGATCTGGGTATTGAGTTTTAAAAGCTTGGTTGCCTAACTAAATATCCTCCCAGAAACTGATTTGGGTACCACTATTTAATTTAAGGCAACCCAATCTAAGGAATTTTTTCTTGACACCCATAAGACTACCAAAAAATGGGAATCCCTAGCTTTCTTCTCAATTTGGCTCAACTGTTTACTTTTCATATACTTGTTTCTAATCAATTCTTGCCACATGCCATCATCATTGCATAGTTTAAAAAACCATTTACTCAAGAGGCATTTATTCTGTGAGTCTAGATTAAGTACACCCATTCCACCCTGTTCTTTTGGCTGACATAAAATGGGCCATTTAATCGGTCTATATTTCTTTTTGTGATCATCATTCTGCCAGAAGAATCTAGATCTATAAAACTCTAACTTTTTGAGCACCCCTCTCGGTATTTCAAAAAAAGACATTATAAACATAGGCAGACTGGATAGGACTGAGTTAATCAGCACAAGTCTCCCTCCTAAAGAGAGTAATTTTCCTTTCCATCTACTTAGTTTTTTTCTCAAATCTATCCTCGACCTGCTTCCAATCTCTATTGGAAAGTTTTCTATAGTATATTGGGATGCCTAGATATTTAAAGGGAAAAGCACCAATTTTGCAACCAAAGAGCTTCGAATACTGTATCTCACAATCCTTTGCTTGACCAAAACAGAAGATTTCATTTTTGTAAAAGTTAATTTTTAGACCAGACAATTGCTCAAAAACACAAAGCAACAATTTCATGTTCTTTGCTAGTTCTAAATCATGGTCCAGAAATATAACCGTGTCATTTGCGTAGAATTACTCCCCTTATTAAATTTTCATGTTTGGCCCTATTCAGAATGATAGCCAACATATCCACTACAATATTAAATAAAATAGGAGATAAAGGATCACCCTGTCTAAGGCCTTTCTTGGTCTGGAAATTGGGTCCCAAATCATCATTCACTTTAATAGAAACATTTCCACCTTGGACTACTTTCCTAATCCAATTACACCAAATCGGGTCAAAACCTTTCATTCTTAAACATACTTCTAAAAAATCTCAATTAACTTTATCATAGGCCTTTTCAAAGTCAATTTTAGAAACAATACCATCTTGTTTCTTAGTGTGTAATTCATGGATAGTCTCGTGTAAAATAATTGCCCCTTCCATGATGTTTCGACCAGGTAGAAAAGTTGTTTGCGACGGTTTGATAATTTTTTCGGCTACCTTGGTGATCCTGTTAGTAAGCACTTTGGTAAAAATTTTGAAACTAACATTAAGCAGACATATAGGTTTGTACTGTTGTATCTGGTTAGCTTCTTTACTTTTTGGGAGGAGAATAATTATTCTAAAATTTAATGAGTTGAGCGCCAAAGATCCCTTATGGAATTCCCTAAATAGAGCCATCAAATCCTCCTTTATAACATTCCAAAAGACTTGATAAAACTCTACCGGAAAACCATCTGGCCCTGGTGCTGTATTATGTTTCATTTGGAAAATTGCTTCTTTAATCTCTTCCTCTGAGAACTGTGCTACTAACATTTCATTTTCCTGTATAGAGACTTGAGGGATATCATCACAATGAGATTCGTCTAAGGACATAGGAATACTTTTCGATGGACCGAAAAGCTCTTTGTAATATTTCGTTATATATTCTCTTAGCTCTTTTTTGCCTTGAATCAAACCCTCCTCCTACTCTAACCGGAAGATACGAGACTTCCTATGTTTTCCATTGGCAACCAAGTGGAAGTATTTAGTATTGGCATCGCCTTCTAACAGGTTTTTAGCTTTCGCTCTTTGGTACCATTTTAATTCTTCTTCTCTTAATAAATCTGCCAACCTTTCATTCATTACATGCTTTAAGTTCAATTCATCCTGATCGAGTGGAGAATTTTCCGCTTTCTTATCTAGCATATTTAATTTGTCAAGCAGCTGACTCTTTTATTTTTTATTGGTAGCGCTTATATTTTTAACCCAACCCCTTAGAAATTGGCGAACCCTGCGAATCTTGGCCTGCCATTTTTCTAAAGGAGTATGTCCACCTTGTGCTTCTGACCAAATTTCTTTAACCATGTCGAAGAAACCCTCTCGTAGGAACCAGCCTAGTTCAAATTTAAATTGAGGTGGCGTGGTCCTTCCAGCCGAGTCCCCTATATTAAGTAGTAGAGGTGTATGGTCAGAAATCTCTCAAGATAAAGCGTGTACCGTGGTATGCGGAAATTTGGATTCCCACTCTGTGCAAGATAGAATTCGGTCCAACTTTTCAAAAGTTGGAGTCTCCAGAGAATTAGCCCAAGTGAACTGTCTCCCGGATAATTCTAATTCTCTCAAATTGACCGCATCTATTATGGCATTGAACAAAAAAAGGCTATCTATCACTATAATTTGTATTATTCTTCTCATTCGGACCGCGAATAATATTAAAATCACCACCTATCAGCATAGGTAAGGATTCTTTAGAGCATAAATGCACTAATTCAGCTAGAAAAGCCTGTTTGAAATGGTCCTGTGCGGCACCATAAATAGACACTAAAAGCCATTGAAAATCATCTTGTTTATTTCTCAATTTAAATTTAACAAAAAAATCTCCTTCCTCAATTTCGCCTATGTCAAAGATTGAGAGATCCACTCCTACTAACATACCACCGGAACGGCCCTTAGGAGGTTTGCAGTGCCACAAATAATCCTTCCCACCACATAGGCTATTTAGGAAATTAGTCGTAAAATCACTTCTCCCAAATTCCGATAAGGCAACAAAATCTAACTCTTTTTCTTTGACCAAATCTGATACCTATGTTTTTTAGAGTCACCTAAACCATTACAATTCCAAAAAATACCTTTCATCTTAACTAAATCAAGTCTGTTTCTCACTCTTACTCTTTTTATTCTTGCTACTTCTTGTTTTCCTTCTAGGAACAACATGTAAATCATCTGGACCACTTGCTTCCCAGCGCTAAATCCCTCGACCACTTCCCCACATATCTGGTTCAGTGTGAGAAGATCTAATTCATCCACAGATTCGAGGATAGAAAAGTCTAATTTTGTGACAGTGTCCAATTTGGTGTTTGGACTTGGGTCAGACGAAAGCCTATCACTCTCTAGTTTTTTTAGTTTTTAATGCAAAAACTCGGATTATGTGTCGAGTCCCCCAAATTGATACCCAGGTTGGTAACAGTAGTAGAAAGAGTAACATCTAAAAAAAGAAATAAAGGAATCAACAGCAGGCGTACCTTTCTGATTTGGTTCCTCCAAATTCTTTTTTGCTTTGAGCTTGGCCACCTTCTCAATCGAATCCTGATCCGCAAAGGCAGTGCTGCGTTTACTCTTTCTAGAAGGAGTCACACTAGCAGACTTGGGCATTGCATTTTGCATTGTTAATTTTGAGGGAGATTTTGGAGATTTAGGGGTCACCGAGTTAACAAAAGCTTTTGCAACCCAAGCTCTAGTGGACTCCGAGGCAGCCGGTTCTAGTTGGAACATTGGCCTACTTTTATTTCCGGGACTTGCATTCGACAGGCCTTTCTCAGCCTCTGGCCCATTTGCCCTGAGCTGCTGATCACCCACAAGTGCCATCGGTTGGGCTGCACAGATCGGTTTTCCCTCCTGCTATGCGATGACTAGATCAGCCTGGGCCTCCAGCAGCATTGGTTCAGGGTCCTGCGTGTTTTTTTTTGTTCTGCACAAAACTCTAATTTCCCCCGACATTGATTTGCTTGTACTACTTTTTTCCTCCCTAGATTAGATTTTGGTTCTCCTGCATCATTTCCATTAAGACTAGGACTGTTGTACCAGCCAACAAAGTAATTTATTTTCTTTAATTTCGGTGTTGTTAAACATGTAACGGAACCGACCAATTTATACGGTAAGAAAATCATCTGTCGAAGCAAATAAATTAACGTACTTGAATCTGTACAAACCCAGTAGTCCATGAAATCACGCAGGATTTCAAACCAACCAACAGACAAGTAAGATCGTATAAGTTTTAACAGCCACAATCACATATTACATAAAGTTTGCAACATAATTTCGAATACATTGGAGCTTAGAACATAAAGTTATTATAAAGCGAGTTCATATAAAGTAGCAGAAGCAATTAGTTTCAAAACAACACATGCACACTTAGTTCAGATACAGTGCCAGATAATGAGCAAGTCCCACAAAAGCAGTAGATAAGACATATGGAATGACCACGCCCTTGATCCTAGTTGTCACCCATCGCTGGGTATAGACAGTTGATGTAGTAACCATAGTACATCTGACCATCTGCAACAACAATAGGAACAAAGCCCTGAGTACGAGAATATATGCAAGGCTTTCTTTTAGTGGGCTAGCTTGACTCATTTTACGAAAAATATAAGTTATCATGAATAAACCATTTTAAGTACTTTTGCATCATCTTTGTTATAACCTGTTAATCTAGGTAAGCACCTATGCTAAAGCAATCACTTGATTAACCATTAACATCAAAGTTACCATATCAGGTTTAGCATTTCCAACACCATCCACATAACCATCTGTGTTCCATCATAATTACTACGATGCCGTAGCTCAAGTCAAGTGCTCACTATCTAGGAGCGATGACGATTCGAATTGATTCCTAACCAGCTGGTGATTTACTCCTTACACAAACCACATTCACTGATAAAGTAAGATACACGTCACCAATGACACTACTCTGGTAAGCGCCACGGGACAATCTGGGACCGCACTACCCAGGGGCCTCCCGACTATCAGGAATCAGGTCTAGCTTGCCCTTGGGCTCACTCTTCGTGCCCTCGTCTTACTCCCTTCAGCACCAGTCTGCCAGCCCGTGTAAATCCTGGCCCGAATAGTGTCACTAGCTTCACAGTCGAAAGGTACTTTATTCGGCCAGCTAAATGTGAGGCATGTGTTCAATATGACAAGAGGGACGAGCAACGATCGGTCCTTAACCGACACAACGAAAACTACAAGCACCGCAGAACTTGGTCTGGTTGCCCACTACTTATTCCGTCTTGTCTTCATTTATCCAATAACATTTGGTTATTTCCATGATAGCATCCGTAGCTAAGTCCAGGTAACCACCTACAGTTGCCGGTGACAGAAAATCACCGACTACTACCGGTCTAAGTAGGGCTAAGCATTTAACTCAGTCCTAGACCTAGCAGGGTAAGATATATTAAGGTAGACAAGGATATAATATATGCATCAACGGTTTCACTCAACTCCTATAACTTAATGCAATAATATACATATGACTTATATACAGTTAATTGCTTTATGAAGTAGGAGACTTAGAATGATCTGGTGCTTGCCTCTTTCGAATGAGCTAGGCCGGTGGTTCACGCACTCCAGGAGTTCCTCGCCTGGCTCTTCGGCCTCAAGCACCTCCTGTGCCTGGATCTCCTGCGGATCTGCTCTCGCCTGCTCTTCTGGCACTACTACCACAACTTCCTCCTGCGATTCTATATGATGCATAGGTATGTGTGATTATGAAAGTCATGCATAGGATGGAAATGATACATGATAAGCATGAGTGCATGCATATAGATGAGTAATTTCATTCCTATTTTATCGAGTAGGTGCAAATCTCCTCTCTGGTAAAATAAAGCATATAATAAACAAGACATGCATACATATCAATATCACAAACATGCTAAACATACCAGCAGGTTATTTAGTGCTTCAAAGATACACTAAAGCAAACACATTTTAACTAAACATGCATTAAGGAATCTTAATTAATTTTATTTTAAACAAGGCTTGAACAACAACACATATTTTGGTTACTCAGAAAATTCTAAGAAAATTACATTAACTTCATCATGCAATAAATAGCCTACCACAAAATTTACAAGTAAATTAGATAAGTACAGCGCCTACACAAAAATGACAAGAACCAGGGCATAATTGCATCTGAAAATACTTTCCATAATCTACACAGTATATGAACACTGTAGAAAAAGTTTCACATGCATGTATTATTCATATTTGTAGCCCTAGCAATTTTACAAGAAAACAACAATTAATACACATAATTTATTTAGCTAATTTCCTCCACACAACAATCATGTCATATATTTATCACAGAAAGTACATCACATGAATAGATCAACAAAATTGGAACCACATTTTTCTGATACATATATGATTTACTATGCATTTTCTAAGATAACATCATTTACAAGAATAAAATAAAGCTCTATATAAAAGTATCTCAAATCTGATATGCAATAATTTTATACAGTAGATCTACTCACAAGAAACCTAACAAAATTTGTTTCAAAATTTTTGAAGCAATATATCTCAAGTTATAATTTTTCAAAGCTTAAAACAAAATCTGGAAAGCATTTTCTTTATTCTTTTGAAAATCCAGCCGACCAAAGCGCTATGCGCACCCTGCCATTCACCCTAGATCCACACACAGCAGCTGACAGCGGGCCCCCTAGGTCAACCTGACCCCACCTGTCACCCCCACAGTGACGGGGAAAGGGTCAACGGCCAGATCTCGCCATCAGCGAGGCTACCGGTGATGAGGTCACCACCACTGCAACCACTGTGTCCAGGTGGACGCGGCAGTGCAAGCGGCGTGGCCAAAGCTCAGAATCAAGCTCGATGTCGCCCATGGTGGCTCGCTGGAGAGGCACGGCGAGGGAAACGCCATTGCTGGCCATGGCGAGGCCATGCATGGCACTTATAATCTACGCGAGACTGTGGCGGTGCCAAAGCACAAGAAAACAGAGAGAAACGGAGGGGTAGAGGGAGCTACCAGCAAGAGCGACGAACTCCGGCGAGGGAGGCGAAGCTCCGGTGAGCAATGCCGGGCGACACGGTTCACTACCTCGGCGAAACGGCGGCGCAGAAGAGGCATGGAGTCAAGGCGGAGCTCGCGCGCGTGCTAGCGGAGCCACGACGCAAGTGAAGCGGTGGAGGCGAGCTTGGTGGTGGCGCTAATGGCGCGGCGCTACTCTGCTGCGGCTCGCTCTGGCGAAAAGGAGAAAGGAGGAGGAGGGAATGGAGCGGAGGGGCTCGGTGCTACAGGGGCCACCGGCGTGCCACCCGGTCGTCGTCGCCGGCGTATGGTCGCCATGCGGCGGCCGGCGTCTGCGCACGGTCAGGACGGCGCGGGTGAGGCGTAGGAGCGGGCCAGGCCGGCTTTAGCCGTTGGGCTGAAAGGGAGGGCAAGGCCCATTTTCGAAATAAAATTCGTTTTTTTCATTTTCTTTTCAAGTGACAGCACATTCAAATGAAATTTTGAGCAAGTTCAAAGCAGTTTCAAGAATTGACCCAAAAATAAAAGTTGTTTCAAATTTTAAGCTCTACAACTTTGCCAAAAGAAGCAAAGCCAGATTCCAAATAGATTTTGAATTATGGAATTAAAGTCAATTTAATCCAAAACCCTAATTTTGAAATATTATTTTAAAAGCATAATTTAGTAAAACTATGAATATAAACTTTGCTCCAAATTGCATCTAAATATTTCTAAGTTATTTTAGTGGTCAAACATCAAGCACTTGTGCTACTTTAAGCAAGGTACTAAACAACATAGCATTTTATTAACTAAAACAAGCACTCACATGGAATGTTATGCATAATGATGCTTATGCTTGTGATTTGCAAATGCTTAATGCAAGCTTAACACTAGGGTTTTACAAAATAATTCATATGCATGAACTAGAATTGCTATATTAGCGTTCTCCAATGATATAAGAAAGATTTAATAATTTGGTCACAATAGCACTTGAGAGTGAAATACTGGAAAACATTAAATATGAGTATACCATTAAAGATTTTATTTCAAATAACACTAAGAGAATGATATTGTTAAAATAAAGATTATGCAACCAAGAGTTGAATATGTATGATCCTTGATTTATCGCAATGCTATTTACATGTATGATCCTTGATTTATCGCAATGCTATTTACATGTTATTATCGTTCTATTTTTTTAGGCCGCTAGGATCTATTTTAGAGTTTCGAACAAGGCCCTTCATTTTAGGCGAGGTTCGGCAAGGTGGTCGTGACTAGTGCGTAGTAGAAGGTTGCTAAAAAAATAGAGAAAGGAGATAAAAAAAAGAATCTGTTGAATCTAATTTGTTTCTCTCCATTTTTTTGACTGAATCTCTCTAATCCACTTTATGAGTGCTTTTAAGGGAAATGGGATTCATTTGTTCGTTGTGATTGAGATGCTCGTTTGTTCGTTTTGATTGAGACGCTCTTATCTGCCTGCGAGACGTCCTTGTCTCTCTCGCCATCACGTGCCACCGATGGCTATCGGCCAGACGGTTTTGTACAGCGGTTGCATTTATGAGGGGTGGGGGCCTCTGTCTGCCGTCTGCGCGCGTGGCCGCGAGCGACATGGACATGGACGGCTCCGGCGCCTACCTCCTGTCTCCTGTGGCCGCGACGGATCGGACGGGCCAGGACACGGGCACAAAACTTGTGGCTGCCGCACGCGCGATGAAACCCGCGAGAATCTCTCGTTAATTCCGCTTCGGCCTGGTTTAGATGCTTATAATTTTTTCACTCTCTTCATCATATCATCTTTGGATTCATATAGTAAATATAGGTAAAAAAATAACTAATTACACAGTTTAGTTGAAAATCACGAGATGAATCTTTTGAACGTCCACGATTGGACAATATTTGTTAAATAAGACAAAAGTGATACTATTCATCGAGTTCATTTTTTTTACGATCTAAACCAGACCTTCGTTTGCATGTTTGATTCAACAGGTAAGTTATAGATCAATGGCCGGAACTTACAAGCTTCCGTGTCCAAAACTTATCAAGACCCCGTAAATTTCTACAACAATTGGTCCTGTTCATCCGGCTTATAATCCATACTTTTCAGCTTATTTTTCAGCTAAAACAGTGTTTTTCTCTCACAACAAATCAGCCAACAGTGTTTTTCAGCCGGCTTATCAGCACAGCCGAACGAAGCCAATATACGTATAAAATTAAAAACAAAATTTATGGAAGTGCGTTCCAAAGTGGATGTTCATAGACTTCTCTATTATCGTGAACGGACGCTAGGCCGGCTGGTTTGGCGCTCTAAGTAGCACCCTCGCGGTCCGGGTTCGAGTCCCCGGTGTGACACTCGTGCATTGTCTTCGGGGATTTTTCCCGAGCAAGGTAAAAAGACTTCCTCATCTGCCCCATATCCAAAACACAGGTCTGTGGTTAGCTCACCTCACAGAGCTATGGTGCCGCTGTGTATGAGCGAGGCAGGGTTCAAGGGTTTTTTCGATCTGCGTGAAAAGATCTTCTTGTTAAACCGGAATACTAGGGGCTGTCTAGCCACTGCGAATCGAGTTTGTTTTAGACTTCTCTATTATATCCAGTGAAGATAATACCACTGTCGACGAAATGTGGTCGGCAGTCCATCGAGGGGTATGCCCATGATGGTGATTTGTCGGTAGACAGGTGCGCAAGACACGAACCGAATGGTAACAGGACACAAGACATAAGATTTATACAAGTTCAGGCCGTTAGCATGACGTAAAACCCTACATCATGTGCTTTGTTATATTGTATTGAGTTATGTGGTGTATGACCTGTCCTCTAGGGGATCCTTGCCCCTCCTTATATACTCTGAAGGGACAAGGTTACAAGTAAAGTATTCCATCTGGTACTATTACAATATCTAGTACAACCTATAATCTTGCGATGTACGTCTTGATCTTACAGGCCAGGCCACCTTAGACGGTGCGGCCCATGTACCATCTTGTGGTACCGGGGGTTTATACCCCCATAGCTAGTCCCCGAACACCATGTATTCTGATGCGACAAACGTCATCTTAACCTTCTCCGAACAGTGAGGCTTGAGTTCTTGACATCTTCGACCAGTTAAAGCGGCATTCGAGCAGTTGTTGCAAGCGTTGTTGCCGGAGAAGTAGGTTGTTCGAAGAATGTATGGTGCTCTTGAGAAAACAAAAAGATTTCTCCTTCCTAGGAAGTATGCCCACTTGGATTTCTGTGAAGAAACGTAAGTCTTGAAGCGTAGCGTCTTTGATCATCAGATGTGTAGGGGTCGAAAAACAAGCACATTCACCGCAAGATGAAGTGTGCCCACTTAGTCCCCGAGCCTGGTAGTAGGTGACGTAGTCACGTGGTGCCAGGATCTAAAAGAATAGAGCCCAAAGTCTTTAAAAACTCGATACTAAGATGCACTGGCAGGTGCATCGTACCGATATAGTCCCCGAACTTGCTGGAAGGCGAAGTACAATCCTTGTAGAAAGATCTAAGAAAATAATGACCTCTCAACTGTATGTCAGTCAAATTTCATATGTAGCCGAGGAAATCAGGCCTCGAGCTGTGGGCCTCAAGCTATGGTCGGAGAGTGGCCGAAGCAGTCACCGAGCACAACGTGAGACACGGTCGACGAATCCCCGAGCACTGGTCGGGTGGTCGAAGGCGCAGTCCCCGAGCGCTGGTCGGGTGTGAAAGGATCAAGATGCCCAAGAGGAGGGGTGAATTGGGCTTTTCTAAAAATTAATTGCAAGAATTAAATCCTACAAGCCGGAATTCACCCCTAGTGCCTACTTGTGTTCCTAGTGAGTCTACCGACAAAAGTTTTGCACCCTAGTTTCCAATCCTAGTCTAGCATGGCAATTCTAGGAAAGTAAATCAAGCAATGAAAGTAAATACGAGAAAGTAAATGCTTGAATGTAAAGGGCAAGGAACACGGCGATGTTTTTCCGAGGTATCGGAGAGTCGCCACTCCCCACTAGTCCTCGTTGGAGCACCCGCGCAAGGGTGTCGCTCCCCCTTGATCCGCGCAAGGATCAAGTGCTCTCTACGGGTTGATTCTTCGACACTCCGTCGCGGTGAATCACCCACAACCGCTCACAACATGAGTTGGGTCATCCACAAGCTCCGCCGGATGATCACCAAACTCCCAATCACCACCAAGCCGTCTAGGTGATGGCGATCACCAAGAGTAACAAGCTAGAACTCTCACTTGACCACAACGAGCCCAAATGAGGAGATGGATGCACACTTGCTACTCTCTAATCACTAGTGAGGAAAACTCAAACTTTGATTCTCAAATCTCTATCCTCACTAGAGCTCTTGCACTCCCTTGCACTCTAAAGGGTTTTCTCAGATGTTTGAATGAGCAAGAGACCTCTAAAAGAGGTGGAGGGGATGTATTTATACACCCCTCAAAGAAAAACGAACCGTTACGTTCTGACACGGGTTGACCGGACGCGCCGGTCGCCCGTAACGGTCAAAACACGATTTTCAACTGAACGACCGGACGCGCCGGTCAGAGGTGACCGGACGCGTCCGATCGTGCAAAGGAGCTTACTGTACTCGCACCGGACGCGAGGCCGCATCCGATCGTTGAAGACCGGACGCGTCCGGTCCTCTTTGGACCTTACTGGACTGTGACCGGACGCGCCGATCACACCCAGGTCGCGTCCGACGGGTGTTCCCCTCAAGTGACACGTGTCAGCCACTGACCACCGCGTCCGGTCCTCGCGAGGGCCGCGTCCGGTGGTCAGGGCCGAAACCCTAGCCGCGGTAACGTACTGACCGGACGCGTCCGGTGCTGCCGAAGACCGCGTCCGGTCAGTGGGAAACAGCCCGAAACTTTCCGAAACGCGTCGCAACTTCAACCAAGTTGCTTCCAACTGAACTTTGAGCTATTCTAGGGTTGCCTAGCGCCAAGTTTAACAAGTGTGCACCACACCTAAACATAGGACTCGCCTAGGTCAAGATACCCGTTCATGCCCCCCTTTATAGTACGGCCAAAAGAGAAAAACGAAGATCCTAACGACTATTCCGAATGTGTCTCAACACCTCGACATCCGGAACTAACCGTCCTTAATCTTGACGTCACTCTTTTGAAAACCAAAACGATTTCCATCAAGGGACACGAATACCATGGTGCCCAAAGCAGTTATAACCTCCATGACCTAACTTACCAACGTTTCTGCAAAACACACGTTAGTCATGGTAATAAAGCGTTGTCATCAATTGCCGAAACCAAACCTTGGGGCCTAGATGCTTTCAATCTCCCCCTTTTTGGTGATTGATGACAACACTAAGGTTCAAAAGATTAGAGTTGAGGTTTTCGAGCATGCTTGGTTCACATAAGCAAAAAGCAATGAGCACAAAGGGTTAGGAATTGCTTATGTGCCCCAAGCCAAAAGAGTGTACTTCATAAGATAAGACAAAAAGCGTTAGTACACATAAAGATATAGCTCATAAGAAATCGGAGTAAGGCACGGAAGCACAACCTTAGAGCTATAACTAAAACGGTGACATATATTAAAACTGTGACGAGAATAACACATTAAGACTCAAAGTTTACGACTCGACGATAATGTCACACGAATGCAATGCTGAAAAGTAAACATGATATACATGAATGTAGCACACAAAAAACGAAAACCCTCTATCAAAACTCCCCCTGAAACTACTCTCTCCCCCTTTGGCATCAAGCGCAAAAAAAAACTAATCTAATGATCTGACGGGGGGACAGACGGAGTCGTGTCGGGTGACGAGGTGCGCGGAGTAATCACAAAGTGAAGCGAATCACCCTCGGAGTCTAAGCTATCTGGCTGACCCTCTGAAGAAGCACGTGGCTGTGAAGCGGTCTGGGTCTGAGCAGGAACAGGTACTGACTGTGTAGCAACAAGTGGATCTGTCTGAGTGACCTGAGCCTGTAGTGAGCCAATAGCTGGGGGATCTGTCGAGGCAACTGAAGAAGGGATGGTCTCTGTAGTCCCAGTCCCTGTCACTGGAGGAATGGCTGCCTCGGGAGCTGACAACCCTGACGAAGTGTGAAACGTAGTAGTGTGCGAGGGTGTCGGCTGACCAGTCAACTCGCTGTAGGAAGCACTAAAATCACCAATAGGTGTGCCTGTCAGGAGATGCGGGCGAGGCTGGTCTGACGGTGTAAACCCCGTATGTATAGGAGTGAAGCTCGGGGACTGAAAAGACTGGGGAACCTACTGCTGTGGAGATGTAAACTGGAAGCTCGGCTGTCCCTGACTTGACGGACCACTGGAATGCAAAGCCTGAGTCATGACAGAAGCAGGTGGAGGAACCCCGACTGTGATAAGGTGGTGCAGGAGATCCATGTACTGCTGCTGACTCTGTCGCTGCATCTCAACCTGTTGCCTCTGGATCTCAAGCTGCTGTCGCTGAAACTCGTCCTGACGAGCCTGAATCTGTGCAAGGGCTGCAGCTGTGTCCTGTGCCTGTCGCTGTATTTGCTGCTGCTGCTGCTCCTGAGCCTGGGTCAACCTCTCAAGAATAGCCACCATGGCTGGGTCTGAGCGGGAGGCTGAGCCAGAGCCACCGGCCTCGTGGTCGTGAGACCGAGGAGACCGGTACCTGGGGATGGGCTGGTAGTCCTCATCTGTGCTGTCAGAAGTCACATCCTCAGGTATATCAGCAGTCTGAGCCTCAAGGTCCGCAATCTCTGCCTCAGCAAGCTCGTCAACTCTGGCATCCTGCTCAGCTGCTGTCTCAGGAATGTCTGGGCGCTCACGCTGTCCTGGCACTGGGGCCTGATCTCTAGTAACAGAGGCCCAAAGCTGACGAATATCATAATCAGGGAAAGCAGTAGTAGTGTTTGCTATCTCCGCCCTGATCTCTGGTGGCATCTGGATAGAAGATCTGATGATAAAGCAAATCCAGTGTGCATAGGGCAGCTGACGATTACCCTTGAAGCCCTCAGCAATGGTGTCCTCCATCTCACTAAGAATAAGATCCCAGATGTCAAACTGTCTCTGCGAGAGGAGGTGGTGAACAACCCAAAGCTGCATACGTGTCAGTCCCTCTCTGTAGCCAAGTCTGGGAAGTAGAGTACGTCTGAGAATAGCATCCAAGACCCTGGCAAGTGGCGTCAGGCTGGCAGACGTACGACGAGACCCTTCGCCAAAAGGCTCGCGAAAGCAGGGTCGAACCAGGTCTGTAGGTGGCACTGCACCGCCGTGAGGGCGTCTGGGAGGAGGAGTCTGTCCATAACACAGCTGATGGATCCTCGTATCAGAAGCTGGTAGTCTGAGGATCTCTCGAGCTCTGGAGCTGTACAGTCTGTGATCGCGGCCTCTGAAAGCAAAGTGAATAAACTCATGGGCAGGATCAATCCACAGTGAAGCATAGAACTCTCTGACCCATGTGCTGCAGTATGCACCTGTCCGTCCAAGAAGATCTGACAAACCAGGCATATAGGACAGGTGCGAACGGAGCTGCTCTCCCACAACATCAACCAATGCCTCAAGTCGACATACCCTCTGAGGTCTGAAAGCAATACCACTGTCAACTAAGGCCCTGTAGAAATCCTCCTGAAGTGGGGTATAGAAACCCTCTGAAGCTCTGGGATCTCTGACAGGTGGAAACCAACGGCTGACCTCCACGAACCTCAACCCCTGCACCTGACGTGCTGAAGCACCCCTCAGGTCAAAGTGCTCGACCGGGGGTGAACCTCTAGCTCTGGGAGGAGGACGTGCTCCACGACGCTGGCCCTCTGGCCTAGGTGTCACCTGAGTACGAGCACGTGTGGAGCGGCGACGTGGTGGAGACTGAGCTGGCTGCTCCTCTGTATCCTCTGTAGCCTGTGGAGCCTCGGTAGCCTGTGTAGCCTCTGTAGCCTCTGTCGGCTCTGTGGGTGGATCTACTGACATCTGCTCGGAAGGTCCAGTATCCTCGGTACCCTCAGTGGCCTCAGTGCCGAGCTGTCGACCTTCAAGGTGAAAGCGACGCTCGCCTATGTGTATGCCACTGCGTCTGCCACCTCTCTCTGCCTGCTCTGCAGCGTCTGCCACGGCCTGAGCAACCTCTGCCTCTGAAGGCGTCCTCTTCTTCTTCCTGGCCATCATCTTGATGCGCTTACCACGCGTAATCTCATCACGACGGGGAGGACTATTGTCCCCGTCACCAGGAGCACCACCGGCATTCTTGCAACGCACCATGCTGATCAACTGACTGAGAACCTCTGTGAGATGATGAACTGACACTCGATAGGCTTGGCCTCAATCCGTATTCGCAGGCTTGGCCTCGAATTCAGCGAACAGATCTGACCCTGACACACCGACTGACTCGCTGCATCGATGGAATAGAAAGATATACTATAAGCACATATATAACTAAAAGGTGCGAAGCCCTAGAGATAGCAAGCATATTAGATACGACGAGAAAACGTGACGCGAAGCTACCTCGGATCGACGAGACGACGGTGAGAGGAAGCGGTGACCTAGGTCGCGAGAATCCCCGAATTCGACGATCGACCTCTGAAAGGACCGAGTCGAGATAATCAACGGATGAAAACGATCAAGGTTAGCCCTAACAACGTAATTGACGAAACTTGAACGAAAAACGAACGAGTCGTCACCTGAGGCGAGGGTTTCGAGCAAACCCTAGGTTAGGGTTAGGGCAAACCCTAGGAGCTCGAGCGAAACTGCGGCTGTCGATCGAAGGTGGAGGATGAGGGGCTAGGGCACGAGGGGAAAACGCGGTGCTGCAGCTGGAGATGCCCACGGCGGCGGTGAACCTGCCGGCGGTGAGGAGGAAGGCGGGCGTGCGGTGGCGAGCGGCTGGCGGGTTCGAGCGGGTGCGGCGAGCGCGCGCGCGGGCAGTGAGGGCGAGGATGGCGTGGCGCGTCTGGGGCTCGGCAAGGGAGTCGCCGGCGGCGAGCGGGACGGCGAGGACGCGGCGGAGGACGGCGAGACGGCGAGACGGCGAGCGGCGGTGGCGGATTGGCGTGCGGGTAAAGAGAATAGATCGAAAACGAACGGTTTTATGAGGGGCTCAGATCCGCTCGACGCGTGATGACCGGACGCGGTGGTCGTTATGACCGGACGCGGTGGTGCAGCGTCCGGTCACACTCCAGTAAGCTCCTGGAGTGACCGGACGCATCCGGTGCGGACTGATCGGACGCGGTCAGAGTCCGGTCGCAGGGAGCTCGGGAATTCATCGCGGATGACCGGACGCGGTGGTGGTAGCCGGGACCGGACGCGGTGGTCAACACAGGCGCGTCCGGTGCAGCGTCCGGTCACTAGGTCTAGAGATGGTCTTCTGGATGACCGGACGCGCTGGTGGACGCCGGGACCGGACGCGGTGGTGAAGCATCACTGCGTCCGGTGCAGCGTCCGGTCCAGCGTCCGGTCGCTGTTCTTCGCCCTTCTTCATTCCAAACTCCGACGCGACTTCTCCCAATCAAGTTCCAAATCAAAGAGACACAAATAAACACCAATTGGAACCTGATATGAGTGACCTCACTCAAACCCTCAAATTTTTCAAAATATTTTGCCTTAGGCTAGTATTATTTTTAGGAAAATAGGCAATAAACACCCGAGGAGCAACGTATGGCCATGCAATAGAGTTTTTTGGACCTTTAGGAGCGTCAAAAAGCTCTCTCTACCCATGGACGAACACAGAGGTTGCTCAAAGCTAAACCAAAAAGAAACGACAAACAAACAACCATGCATATGCAATGCAATACAAGAAAGTAAAGCTAGGTTGCTTGTCAAGTTTGATCCACGGTTAGGCTTCTTCACTCCTCCAAAGGAGGGTTATCGTAACCGTGTTAGCCAAGCCCTAAATGCATTGCGATAAAATAAACATGACAATTAATACAATGCAATGCAAGGGACAACACACGCTTATCTTTTAAAGTTACTTGAATCAAGCACATTTAGTTCACTTCTTAGCCTACAAAAGGTAGCCTCGTCCAAAGGTTTAGTGAAGATATCCGCTAATTGATTTTCACTTCGTACACCTTCTAGTGATATGTCATTTTTAGCAACGTGATCTCTTAGAAAGTGATGGCGGATATCAATGTGCTTGGTGCGAGAGTGTTGTACCGGATTGTTAGCAATTTTAACGGCACTTTCATTGTCACATAAAAGTGGCACCTTTTTAAGAACAATTCCATAGTCTAGGAGGGTTTTCTTCATATATAAGATTTGTGCACAACAAGCCCCCGCGGCAATGTATTCCGCCTCGGCGGTGGACAAAGCCACACTATTTTGCTTTTTAGATGACCAAGATACTAAGGATCTCCCAAGCAAATGGCACCCTCCGGATGTGCTTTTTCTATCAATTTTGCAACCGGCATAATCCGAGTCGGAATAGCCAACTAGTTGGAATCTAGCTCCTTTGGGATACCAAAGACCAATGCTTGGGGTGTGCTTAAGATATCTTAGGATTCTTTTTACGGCACTTAAGTGAGGTTCTTTAGGGCACGCTTGAAAGCGAGCACACATGCACACACTAAACATGATATCAGGCCTAGATGCGGTAAGGTACAACAAGCTACCAATCATAGAACGGTAGAGAGTTTGATCAACCGGTTTACCTCCCTCATCTAGGTCGAGATGTCCATTTGATGGCATTGGGGTCTTGATTGGTTTGCATTCTTCCATCTTGAATCTTTTGAGAAGATCCTTGGTATACTTTTCTTGAGAGATGAAAATCCCTTCTCTCATTTGCTTGACTTGAAAACCAAGGAAGAATGTGAGCTCACCAATCATTGACATCTCGAACTCCTTCGACATCAATTCACCAAATTCCTTGCAATAATCTTCATTTGTTGACCCGAAGATGATATCATCAACATACACTTGACAAATGAAGATCTCCCCATTAAGCTTCTTGGTGAATAGTGTGGTATCGACCTTCCCAATGGTGAAGCCCTTCTCAATGAGGAAGTCTCGGAGGCGCTCATACCACGCTCTAGGGGCTTGCTTGAGCCCATATAGCGCCTTGGACAACCTATAAACATGATTAGGATATCTAGGGTCTTCAAACCCGGGAGGTTGATTGACATAGACTAGTTCATTTATAAAGCCATTTAAGAATGCACTTTTCACATCCATTTGATATAGTTTCATATCATGATGTGATGCATATGCAAGGAGGATACGAATGTCTTCAAGTCTTGCAACGGGTGCAAAGGTCTCTCCAAAATCAAGGCCTTCAACTTGAGAGAACCCCTTTGCAACTAGTCTTGCCTTGTTCCTCACTACTATGCCTTGGTCATCTTGCTTGTTTCGGAACACCCACTTGGTTCCAATGACTCTTGCACCTTTAGGATGCTCTTCAAGTGTCCACACTTGATTGCGGGTGAAGTTGTTCAATTCTTCATGCATGGCATTCACCCAATCCGGATCTTGAAGAGCTTCTTCTACATTTTTAGGTTCAACACAAGAGACAAAAGAGTGATGTTCAACAAAAGAAGCAAGTTTTTGAGATCAAGTCATCACTCCCTTAGTAGGACTCCCTATGATGAGTTCTTGTGGATGTGCTTGAAGTAGAGGTGAATTTCTTCTATCAACCACTTGAGGAGGTGGAGGGGGAGCATCAACATCTTGAGCTTGTGCCTCGGCTTGTTCATAGAGATATAGGTGTCTTCATTTTCAACTCTCTCATTCTTGTCATCATCTTGAGGCACACGTGATGAAGATTGTGGATCAATGATTTGCACATCGTCTTCATCATCTTTTGGCTTGATGTCACCCACGGGCATGTTCTTCATGGCCTCCCTCAAGGGTTCATCACCTACATCATCACAATTCTCAATTGCTCCTTGGGAGCCGTTAGATTCATCAAATTCCACATCATATGTTTCTTCAACCAAACCGGTGGTATGGTTAAATACTCTATATGCTTTGGACTTTGATGAGTAACCAACAAGAAAACCAATATCACAACGTCTTTGAAACTTCCCTAGGTGTTGACGCTTCTTGTAGATGTAGCATTTGCAACCAAACACCCGGAAGAATGAGACGTCCGGCTTCTTCCCATTAAGCAACTCATAGGGGGTCTTGCCAAGAAACTTTTGGAGGAAGAGGCGATTTGAAGCATAACATGCGGTGTTGATTGCCTCGGCCCAAAACTTTTCCGGAGTGTTGTACTCATCTAGCATTGTTCTTGCAAGGGTGATCAAAGTCCGGTTCTTTCTCTCAACTACACCATTTTGTTGAGGAGTGTAGGTTGAAGAGACCTCATGCTTGATTCCAATTTCATCACAATAAGCTTCAATGTTGGTGTTGTCAAACTCTTTGCCATTGTCACTTCTAATTTTCTTTATCTTGACTTCAAATTCATTTTGAGCTCTCTTTGCAAACTTCTTGAAGCAACTTGCCACTTCGGATTTGTCATGAAGGAAGAAAGTCCATGTATATCTTGAGTAGTCATCCACTATCACAAGACAATAGAGATTACCACCCAAGCTCTTGTAAGTTGTAGGCCCAAACAAATCCATGTGTAGAAGTTCTAGCACTCTTGAGGTTGACATGAAAGCTTTGGTTGGATGAGTGTTTGCAACTTGTTTGCCCGCTTGACATGCACTACAAGGTTTGTCCTTTTCAAACTTCACATCCTTCAATCCTCTTACTAGTTCTTTCTTCAATAGCTTGTTGAGAGTGCTCATTCCAACATGTGCAAGCCTCCTATGCCAAAGCCAACCAAGTGAGGTCTTGGTGAACAAACATGTCATCAAATTTGCATCTTCGGAGGTGAAGTCAACAAGATAAAGATTGTTGTATCTAAAGCCTTTGAATATCACTTGCTTGTCATCTATCTTTGAAACTTCCACTTCATTTGGTGTGAACAAGCATTGGAAGCCAAGGTCACAAAGTTGCCCGACGGATAATAAGTTGAAACTCAATGAAGCAACATAGAGCACATTTGAGAGTGAGTGATCATTTGATATTGCAATCTTGCCTATACCCTTGACTTTGCTCTTTGAATTATCCCCAAATGTGATCTTCTCTTGACATATCCCATTCTCTTCAATGGAGGTGAACATACGAGGATCACCGGTCATATGTTGAGTGCAACCACTATCAATAACCCAATGAGATCCACCGGTCTTGTAGTTCACCTACACACAAGAGATCAAGCTTTTTGTTTAGGGACCCAAACTTGAGAGGGGCCCTTGACTTTCTCAACTAGTGACTTGGCAACCCATATTTTCTTTGGCCTATTCTTGTTTGGGGGACCCAAGAACATGACTTTCATCTTTCCATTTGAATCTTTTCTTAGCATGTAATGAGCATTGAAGGCAAAGGGTCTAGCATGCTTGGGCAAGGGTTGTGGTGGTGGAGTTTTGCATTCATGAGCAAAGTGACCTTCTTGACCACACTCAACACATCTCTTTGGCTTGGGCTTTGACTTGCTTTGTTGTTGAGCTTTTACCTTCTTCTCTTGATTTGCCAAGTACCCAATACCACTTCTATCCATCTTCATCACGGTGTTCATGAGGAGCTCACTTTGCAAATATTGGCCTCTTGTGAACTTGCTTAGACCGGTCTTGAGATACTCTTTTTCTTGCTTGAGCTTCTTGTTCTCTTCAATGAGTGACTCATTTGTTGTTTGCTTCTCAAGAGCCATCAAACCTTTAAGCTTCTTGTTCTCATTTGCAAGCTTCTCATTCTCACACTTGATCTTGGCATAATCATCATAGTTGTTTGACTCAACCGCACTCTTGCCTTTGCTACTAGAACCTTGCTCAATGCTTTCAATGATCAAATCATCACATGATGTAGCTATATCACACTTAACAACATTGTTAGTAGCATCATGTGTCTCAAGAGCAAGTTCATTAGCAACCACAAGACTATCATAGTCAATTTTTAATGTGGTGTATTTGTCTTTCAAAGAGTTATGTCTAGTGATGAGCTCATCATGCTTCTTCTCAAGTTTATCATGTTGATCTTTAAGCTCTTTGTTTGAGGTTTTGAGCTCCTTGAGAGTGGAAGACATAACTTCATTTTGATCTCTAAGCTCACCACTAGTCTTTTGAGCATTTTCAAGCTTTGATGAGAGTGATTCATTTTCATTTTGAAGCTCATCATTTTCATTTCTTCTCCTTCTTATGATTTTAGTGTATTTATTTAGCAATTTTACAAGTTCATCATAAGAAGGTGCGTCATATTCATCATCACTATCACTATCATCATCATCATCACTATCATGGTTTTGTACCTTTCGTTCACCCTTGGCCATAAGGCATAGGTGAGTAGTGGACGATGATGGTGAAGGAGGCGGTGAAGGTGGTGGTGAAGATGTCGGTGAAGATGATGGCCCCATCACAAAAGCGGCAACCTTCTCTTTCTCATCATTGCTCTCATCTTCGGAGGAATCACAAGATGATTCAATGTCGGTGAGCCAATCACCAACAATGTATGCCTTTCCTCCCTTCTTCTTCTTGTAGAACTCCTTCTTCTTGCCATCCTTCTTCTTGTATGGCTTGTTCTTCTTCTTCTCATCTTCTTCATCACTTGAATCATTTTTCTTGCCCTTGTTCTTGTTCTTGAACTTGTCTTTTGGTGGTCTAGGGCATTGATGAGCTAGGTGGCCAAGTTCACCACAATTGTAGAATCCATCTCCGAGATGGGCTTTCTCTTGCTACTTGTGAAGAATTTCTTTTTCTTGCCATCAAACTTGATGCCTCTCTTGTTTAGCTTCTTTAGCATCTTGGTGGTCTTTCTCACCATGAGTGCAAGTGATTCATCATCGACATCACTTTCACTTGAGCTTTCTTGCACGATCATGGCTTGGCCCTTCTTCTTCTTCTTGTCATAGCTAGCTTTGAAGGCCAAGTCTTTCTTCTTGGAAGATGATGAGCCCTCTTCCGGAGTGATGTGCATGTACATCTCATGAGCATTGATTTTCCCCAATACTTGTGTCGGCGTTGCGGCGGAGAGATCACTTTGATGAAGCACGGTGACAATGTGACCATACTTCTCAACGGGAAGAACACTCAAGATCCTCCTTGCAACATCCGATTGGCTCATTTGAGTGAGCCCAAGAGCATTGAGGTCCTCTACAAGAACATTCAAGCGAGTGTACATGTCATTAGCACTTTCTTTGGGAAGCATCTCAAAAGAATTAATTTTCTTTAAAGCAATATGATAGCGTTCCTCACGCTCACTCTTAGTTCCCTCATGGAGAGCACAAAGATTTTCCCACAAATCATGAGCGTTCTTTGCATTACGCACACGATTGAAGATATCTTTGCCTAAGCCCCGGTAGAGTGCATTTTTGGCCTTTGCATTCCACCGGTCGTACTTCTCCTCGTCACCAATGGGGTTTGCGGGATCCTTGATAGCGAGAAGCCCTTGGGTTGCGGCTCTAAGGCACCCGACATCTATGGCTTCGAGATACGCCTCCATGCGGATTTTCCAATATGGAAAATCATCCCCTTCAAAGGTGGGAGGTGGTCCTTCCCCGTTAGACATCTTGCTCTAGGCGGTAAAGCCTAAATTAGGAGCAACACGGCTCCGATACCAATTGAAAGGATCAAGATGCCCAAGAGGGGGGGTGAATTGGGCTTTTCTAAAAATTAATTGCAAGAATTAAATCCTACAAGCCGGAATTCACCCCTAGTGCCTACTTGTATTCCTAGTGAGTCTACCGACAAAAGTTTTGCACCCTAGTTTCCAATCCTAGTCTAGCATGGCAATTCTAGGAAAGTAAATCAAGTAATGAAAGTAAATACGAGAAAGTAAATGCTTGAATGTAAAGGGCAAGGAACACGGCGATGTTTTTCCGAGGTATCGGAGAGTCGCCACTCCCCACTAGTCCTCGTTGGAGCACCCGCGCAAGGGTGTCGCTCCCCCTTGATCCGCGCAAGGATCAAGTGCTCTCTACGGGTTGATTCTTCGACACTCCGTCGCGGTGAATCACCCACAACCGCTCACAACATGAGTTGGGTCATCCACAAGCTCCGCCGGATGATCACCAAACTCCCAATCACCACCAAGCCGTCTAGGTGATGGCGATCACCAAGAGTAACAAGCTAGAACTCTCACTTGACCACAACGAGCCCAAATGAGGAGATGGATGCACACTTACTACTCTCTAATCACTAGTGAGGAAAACTCAAACTTTGATTCTCAAATCTCTATCCTCACTAGAGCTCTTGCACTCCCTTGCACTCTAAAGGGTTTTCTCAGATGTTTGAATGAGCAAGAGACCTCTAAAAGAGGTGGAGGGGATGTATTTATACACCCCTCAAAGAAAACGAACCGTTACGTTCTGACACGGGTTGACCGGACGCGCCGGTCGCCCGTAACGGTCAAAACGCGATTTTCAACTGAACGACCGGACGCGCCGGTCAGAGGTGACCAGACGCGTCCGATCGTGCAAAGGAGCTTACTGTACTCGCACCGGACGCGAGGCCGCGTCCGATCGTTGAAGACCGGACGCGTTCGGTCCTCTTTGGACCTTACTGGACTGTGACCGGACGCGCCGATCACACCTAGGTCGCGTCCGACGGGTGTTCCCCTCAAGTGACACGTGTCAGCCACTGACCACCACGTCCGGTCCTCGCGAGGGCCGCGTCCGGTGGTCAGGGCCGAAACCCTAGCCGCGGTAACGTACTGACCGGACGCGTCCGGTGCTGCCGAAAACCGCGTCCGGTCAGTGGGAAACAGCCCGAAACTTTCCGAAACGCGTCGCAACTTCAACCAAGTTGCTTCCAACTGAACTTTGAGCTATTCTAGGGTTGCCTAGCGCCAAGTTTAACAAGTGTGCACCACACCTAAACATAAGACTCGCCTAGGTCAAGCTACCCGTTCGTGCCCCCCTTTATAGTACGGCCAAAAGAGAAAAACGAAGATCCTAACGACTATTCCGAATGTGTCTCAACACCTCGACATCCGGAACTAACCGTCCTTAATCTTGACGTCACTCTTTTGAAAACCAAAACGATTTCCATCAAGGGACACGAATACCATGGTGCCCAAAGCAGTTATAACCTCCATGACCTAACTTACCAACGTTTCTGCAAAACACACGTTAGTCATGGTAATAAAGCGTTGTCATCAATTGCCGAAACCAAACCTTGGGGCCTAGATGCTTTCAGGGTGGTCGAGGAAGAAGTCCCCGAGCGCTGGTCGGGTGGTCGAGGAGACGCACTGGTCGGGTGGTCGAGGAGTATAACGTGCTCGGTGGTCTAAGACAAGATGTGTTTGCTAGATCTGTCCCCGAGCACGGCTGGAGGCGTGGTTCGAGCGGCGAGAGCTCGGCAACGAGCGATGAGAGCTCGGCGAGGAACGGCGAGAGCTTGGCGACGAGCGGCGAGAGCTCGGCGACGAGCAACGAGTTCGACGACGAGCAGCGAGATCTCGGCGACGAGCAGCGAGAGCTTGACGACGAGCAGCGAGAGCTCAGCGAGGAGCGGCGAGAGCTCGGCAATGAGTAGCGAGAGCTCGACGAGAGCTTAGCGACGAGTGGTGAGAGCTCGGCGAGAGCTCAACGATGAGTAGCGAGATCTCGGCGACGAGTAGCGAGAGCTCGGCGAGGAGTCCCCGGCGTGGCCGGAGACGTGGTCGAGCAACGAGAGCTCGATGACGAGCCTGACGAGGAGCGACGAGAGCTCAGCGAGGAGTCCCCAGCGTGGCCGGAGACGTGGTCGAGCAGCGAGAGCTCGGCGACGAGCCTGACGAGGAGTGATGAGAGCTCGGTGAAGATCCTGCAATATAAATATATAGAGCGGTAGTACGTGATGTAGGAATATATGAACTCCAGAGAGAATCAGTAATGATGAAATAGTATATGACGCTTAGCAGTCAGTTGCAAATGAGTGTAAACATCAGTGTTGATGTGAGGTTTGTGTTTACACTTAGCATAAACCGCCCGACCAGTTAGTATGTAGTTGAGTTTCCAGCCCTAGCTTGCCCGTGTTACGCTGAGCGCGAAGCCCGTGTGCGTGTGGATGGCGTCATTAAGGAGCCGCTGCCGACCATCCGTAACGCAGAGGGCAGACGCTCGTGCACGTGTGGGGAGAAGCCGGAGACAGGGCCGTCTCTAGAGACATCAAGCGTCAACGCGACTGGTCAGGGATTTGCATTAAGCATAGATGTATGTCATCTTGGTATACATGGACAAACGTTATTTGAAGAATAATCATGACGAGGACGTTGTGAAGAAACGTCATAGTGAAAACATGACGAGGACATTGTGGAGAAACGTCGTAGCGAAAATTATATTAAATATAAATATGGGAAGTGTACTTAGCCTTAGTCGAGACGTTGTCTGGTCGGTGGTGATGAAATTGTCCGGCCCTCGAGCTTTCCGATCCGTCACGACGATGGTGTCGTAGTTGTCGTAGCGCCTTTCCTTGCGGTGATTATTATTGCGACGTGGCAGGTGATCGAGGCAAGAGGTCGTGGTCGTAGTCGGAGCATGTTGGAACTGCTCTCCTGCCGCTGAAGCCGCCGAGTCTGTCGTTGTCGAGTTAATTCTCGATATTAATCCCAGTGGGCTCCAGGGCGATGTTAGCGAAGTAGATCGCGAACGAGGGAGATGTCGTTACATGCAGAAAAATCAATCTGTATTAGATATTCAAAGAAAAGACTGATCCAAACAACGATGTAGAACGAATCACCCGGTTTTTAGTAGAGAATTAACGAAAAAATTCCCATCTGGCTCGCTTGGGAGTCTGCACGCACACCCCCTACCTGGCGCGCCACTGTCGATGAAATGTGGTCGGCAGTCCATCGAGGGGTATGCCCGTGATGGTGATTTATCAGTAGACAGGTGCGTAAGATACGAACCGGATGGTAATAGGACACAAGACACAAGATTTATACAGGTTCAGGCCGTTAGCATGATGTAAAACCCTACATCATGTGCTCTGTTATATTGTATTGAGTTATGTGGTGTATGACCTGTCCTCTAGGGGATCCTTGCCCCTCCTAATATACTCCGAAGGAACAAGGTTACAAGTAAAGTATTACATCTGGTACTATTACAATATCTAGTACAACATATATTCTTGCGATGTACGTGTTGATCTAACGGGCCGGGCCACCTTAGACGGTGCGGCCCATGTACCATCTTGTGGTTCCGGGGGTTTATACCCCCACAGGGGGGCTCCAGCCCCCCTGATGGCTTGATTTACCACTAAATTACTGTAGCAAAAACATCAAATCACCATTAAATCTTCATGCAAATCAATATCTCCATTGTTTTAGCCCCCCCTTGATTCCCATCCTGCATCCGCCACTGCCACTGGCTAATCTTGTGGTATATGAAGCCAATGACAGCAGTTTTCGATACCAACTCATCAGGGTTTTTCGCTATTTTCTTTAATGCCTCAAGCACGTATGTTCCACAATGGTCAAGATGTTCTACACGTCACGTTTGGAGTCTGATGATTTTCAAGTATCTCTAAATCGAGTATGTGTCTTTAGGTATAGGTGAGTAAGCATAGCTTGTGTTTCGTATGTGTCCGACAAGTCAAATTTTGTTATGTTTAACTTAAATTACAAAAAAAGTACTATCAAAATTTATGTTTGTAAATAGGTTTTCCATGAAAATATTATCATAATTATATTCCATAGTTAATACCATAGTTGTAACAGTTTGAATACAAATGTATTGAAACAAATTTTATACCATAAACTTGGATATAATTTGATTAATTGTTGATTAAAATTTATATATTTTTTAATTTTTTCTCTAGTTAAATACGTCTTTCATTCCAGTACGTAGAGCGTATATAGCTTCTTGGTTTGGCGGGTAGACCCATGTTTGAAATACAACAAAGCATTTGCAGAACGCAGCTCAAAAAAATATCTCATTTACCTGGTTGAGAATACTTTTTTTTTTCGAGGAGCCTGGTTGAGAATACTTGTACAGACTCCGTACAAGCACGGTGTACCTATGGTCCAATTAAAGCTGCCGGCGGGTTCAAAAGAGGGCCATGGTGCATGGCCCATTCTTGGAATTTGGCATGTGAAGTTTGTACTTGTAGCTGCATCTGCATGCACATATTTTGAGTGCGTACAATGCAACACATTATTGCTTGCTTCGTACTCCTGTGGACTGAATTACTGGCCCTATTCTTGGGCACTATTTGAACGCTACTTTTTAGCGAACAAACAGTGTTTCTCTCTCACAATAAATCAGCATCAGCATAAGCTAAATTTCAGCGAAGCGAAGGAACTATGTCCTCTTGAATGAAGAGGGCATAGTAATAGTAATTCATTCTATTGCTTGCTTCACACTCCTTGCTTCAGTGTACATTTAATGACTAGTGATAAAAAAAATTGTCAACCCTTTCTTAAGTTCTAGAATTTGCAGGGGCAAGTAGGAAGAAGGACGCCGCATCGCTCATGATGCACGCGCCCACCGCCGCTACCTAGGATCTCGCACGCGCCCGCAAGCTGCCACCTTGGGTCTCGCTCGCGCTCGTCGCAGCCTCCGTTGCCCCCTCGCGGCCTCAGGTAAACCAAATGACACATGTAGCCCTTATTTAACTATAGGAAGATCTCATGTTTACTATATTTTTAGTCTGGTGGTCGACACTTATAGTAGCTACACATGTGATTGTTGTTTTTGTGTGTGTGTGGGGGGTGGGTGGGTTGTTTAATTCACCTAGAAAACCTTATAATTTGTAATAGATTTTGAATGCTCCAATACCTTATATTTCATGATAGAGGGAGTAACATTTAAAATAACATATTAAAATTGTTATTGATCGCTAAAGAGGTTTTAGACAGTCCATTACCGATATTTTTATTTTAATATCATTTTTTTTATCTCAAATCATGGGTGGTGGAGGTGACCATACATGACGGTGCAACGTTCCACATAGGACGAGGAACAAAGATGAGCCAAAAAGAAAAGTTTGAGGACCGAAGCACACTTTGATGGTTACTGATAAAATTAAGAACAAAATGCAAATTGTCGCTTTGATAGTCCTACAATTAAACTAAGGCTAAAATAAAATTTTGAGAATTGAAACGGTCATTTTAAAAGTTCAGAACCTCGGACGCTAGTTGAGGGACTAAAATAACTATTACACTGAAGAAAAGAATGAGAATAAAAGGCATCGTTAATTGTATCCAACATCCTTTCCCATTATAGCCTATAAAGGAACAACATAGGCTCATCATATAAGAGTTTTAGATTGTGATCTGCTGTTGAAACAGTGACCGAATGAACAGTCCTACAGCAACGGTCCTCCGTCCGTAAACAGTAACCAGTACTGTGAACAGTACCGCTCTGCTGCAACAATACCGTCTGTAAACCGTAACGGGTCATGTGAACAGTGCCACCCATTGCAACATATGGGTCCCGTGAACAGGCCCGCCGGTTGAAACAGTACAGGTCCTCCGTGGATAGTGGACAGGTTTCTGGTGAACAGTACCAGGTTCCAGCCTACCGTACCGGGCCTGCAGCGATGCGCGGGCCGTCTAGTAATAAAGAACCAGTAACAAGTACATATACGAACTTCTGCCGTTCTGCGCATATTCAGCGTGAAAATAGTCCATCCAGATTTGGACATATTTTCGCCGCTTGTGAAACTGTAAAACGCAGAGAAAGATTGAAATACGTGACTGCGAAACGCGAGAAAAGGTGCGCCATGCAATTTGGGGAAAAGAACATCTCTCTCGAGTCGCATCACCGCAATGATCCAATTTCATGGTGACCCCGCTGGCCTGCTCTTTGTTTTATCAGGAAGGTCCTCTCATCGCTCACACTATGGGACATCCCTATCGTACTCATTAATCAGATGCCTAGGATTTTTTTATTGAGGTGGCAACAAACTAACGAAAAGAGATGAAATCAAAATCATTCTGACAAAGTTTCATAATATAAGGCCGTTTGGTTGGCGCCTTCGGCCACACCTAGATAAATGCATCCATCCTAGGGCTTGTTGGACTGCACGCCAATCCAATCCAAATTTTAGAAGGTATTTCATCCCCAATGCCTCTCCACCTATGGCCTTGTTTAGTTCCCCAACTTGAGGTGTGCAAAGTTAGCAAAATACACTATAGCGCAACTGTAGAATTTCGTTTGTATTTGGTAAAAATTATCAAAACATTGACTAATTAGGCTCAAAACGTTCGTCTGGCAAAGTACAACCAAACTGTGCAATTAGTTTTTGATTTCATCTACATTTAGTAATCCATGCATGTGCCGGCATTTTGAAAGCATCTAGGCCCCAAGGTTTGGTTTCGGTAATTAATGACAACACTTTATTACCATGACTAACGTGTGTTTTGCAGAAACATTGGTAAGTTAGGTCATGGAGGTGATAACTGCTTTGAGCACTGTGGCTTCGTGTCCCTTGATGGAAATCGTTTCGGTTTTCAAAAGAGTGACGTCAAGATTAAGGACGGTTAGTTCCGGATGACGAAGTGTTGAGACACATTCGGAATAGTCGTTAGGATCTTCGTTTTTCTCTTTTGGCCGTACTATAAAGGGGGGCATGAATGGGTAGCTTGACCTAGGCGAGTCCTATGTTTAGGTGTGGTGCACACTTGTTAAACTTGGCGCTAGGCAACCCTAGTTTTGCTCAAGGTTCAGTTAGAAGCAACTTGGTTGAAGTTGCGACGCGTTTCGACGAGTTTCGGGCTGTTTTCCAGGCACCGGACGCGGTCTTCGGGAACACCGGACGCGTCCGGTGTATTCGTTACCGCTGTTAGGGTTCGGCCCTGATCACCGGACGCGGTCCTCGCGAGGACCGGACGCGGTGGTCAGCAACCGACACGTGTCACCGAGAGAGAACGCCCGTCGGACGCGATACTGGACTTGATCGGCGAGTCCGGTGCGAGTCCAGTAAGGTCCTGAGAGGACTGGACGCGTCCGGTCTTCAGGCATCGGACGCGGCCTCGCGTCCGGTGTGAGTCCAGTAAGCACCCTTGCACGTCGGACGCGTCCGGTGCTACCTGACCGGTGCGTCCGGTGGTTCGATTTCAAAAACGGGTTTTGACCGTTACGGGGGACCGGCGCGTCCGGTGCGTTGCACCGGCGCGTCCGGTGACCCCGTGTCAGAAAGTAACGGTTCGTTTTCTCTGAGGGGTGTATAAATACAACCCCTCCACCTCTTTTAGAGGTCTCTTGCTCATTAAAACATCTGAGAAAACCCTTTAGAGTGCAAGGGAGTGCAAGAGCTCTAGTGAGGATAGAGATTTGAGAATCAAAGTTTGTGATTCCTCACTAGTGATTCGAGAGTAGCAAGTGTGCATCCACCTCCTCATTTGGGCTCGTTGTGGTCAAGTGAGAGTTCTAGCTTGTTACTCTTGGTGATCGCCATCACCTAGACGGCTTGGTGGTGATTGGGAGTTTGGTGATCATCCGGCGGAGCTTGTGGATGACCCAACTCAAGTTGTGAGCGGTTTTGGGTGATTCGCCGCGACGGAGTGTCGAAGAATCAACCCGTAGAGAGCACTTGATCCTTGCGCGGATCAAGGGGGAGCGACACCCTTGCGCGGGTGCTCCAACGAGGACTAGTGGGGAGTGGCGACTCTCCGATACCTCGGAAAAACATCGCCGTGTTCCTTGCCCCTTTACATTCAAGCAATTACTTTCTCGTATTTACTTTCATTGCTTGTTTTTCATTCCTAGAATTGCCATGCTAGACTAGGATTGGAAACTAGGGTGCAAAACTTTTTAACGGTAGACTCTCTAGGAACACAAGTAGGCACTAGGGGTGAATTCCGGCTTGTAGGATTTAATTCTTGCAATTAATTTTTAGAAAAGCCCAATTCACCCCCCCCTCTTGGGCATCTTGATCCTTTCAATTGGTATCGGAGCCGTGTTGCTCCTAATTTAGGCTTTACCGCCTAGAGCAAGATGTCTAACGGGGAAGGACCACCTCCCACCTTTGAGGGGGATGATTTTCCATATTGGAAAATCCGCATGGAGGCGTACCTCGAAGCCATAGATGTCGGGTGTCTTAGAGCCGCAACCGAAGGGCTTCCCGCTATCAAGGATCCCGCAAACCCCACGGGTGACGAGGAGAAGTACGACCGGTGGAATGCAAAGGCCAAAAATGCACTCTACCGGGGCTTAGGCAAAGATATCTTCAATCGTGTGCGTAATGCAAAGAACGCTCATGATTTGTGGCAAAATCTTTGTGCTCTCCATGAGGGAACTAAGAGTGAGCGTGAGGAACGCTATCATATTGCTTTAAAGAAAATTAATTCTTTTGAGATGCTTCCCAAAGAAAGTGCTAATGAAATGTACACTCGCTTGAATGTTCTTGTAGAGGACCTCAATGCTCTTGGGCTCACTCAAATGAGTCAATCGGATGTTGCAAGGAGGATCTTGAGTGTTCTTCCCGTTGAGAAGTATGGTCACATTGTCACCGTGCTTCATCAAAGTGATCTCTCCACCGCAACACCGACTCAAGTATTGGGGAAGATCAACGCTCATGAGATGTACATGCACATCACTCCGGAAGAGAGCTCATCATCTTCCAAGAAGAAAGACTTGGCCTTCAAAGCTAGCCATGACAAGAAGAAGAAGAAGGGCCAAGCCATGATCGTGCAAGAAAGCTCAAGTGAAAGTGATATCGATGATGAATCACTTGCACTCATGGTGAGGAAGACCACCAAGATGCTAAAGAAGCTTAACAAGAGTGGCATCAAGTTCGATGGCAAGAAAAAGAAATTCTTCACAAGTAGCAAGAGAAAGCCCATCTCGGAGATGGATTGCTACAATTGTGGTGAACTTGGCCACCTAGCTCATCAATGCCCTAGACCACCAAAAGACAAGTTCAAGAACAAGAACAAGGGCAAGAAAAATGATTCAAGTGATGAAGAAGATGAGAAGAAGAAGAACAAGCCATACAAGAAGAAGGATGGCAAGAAGAAGGAGTTCTACAAGAAGAAGAAGGGTGGAAAGGCTTATATTGTTGGTGATTGGCTCACCGACATTGAATCATCTTGTGGCTCCTCCGAAGATGAGAGCGATGATGAGAAAGAGAAGGTTGCCGCATTTGTGATGGGGCCATCATCTTCACCGACATCTTCACCACCACCTTCACCGCCTTCTTCACCATCATCGTCCACTACTCACCTATGCCTTATGGCCAAGGGTGAACGTAAGGTACAAAACCATGATAGTGATGATGATGATGATAGTGATAGTGATGATGAATTTGATGCACCTTCTTATGATGAACTTGTAAAATTGCTAAACAAATACACTAAAATCATAAGAAGGACAAGAAGTGAAAATGATGACCTTCAAAATGAAAATGAATCACTCTCATCTAAGCTTGAAAATGCTCAAAAGACTAGTGGTGAGCTTAGAGATCAAAATGAAATTATGTCTTCCACTCTCAAGGAGCTCAAAACCTCTAACAAAGAGCTTAAAGATCAACATGATAAACTTGAGAAGAAGCATGATGAGCTCATCACTAGACATAGCTCTCTAAAAGACAAGTACACCACATTAAAAATTGACTATGATAGTCTTGTGGTTGCTAATGAACTTGCTCTTGAGACGCATGATGCTACTAACAATGTTGTTAAGTGTGATAGAGCTACATCCTGTGATGATTTGATCATTGAAAGCATTGAGCAAGGTTCTAGTAGCAAAGGCAAGAGTGTGGTTGAGTCATGCAACCATGATGATTATGCCAAGATCAAGTGTGAGAATGAGAAGCTTGCAAATGAGAACAAGAAGCTTAAAGGTTTGATGGCTCTTGAGAAGCAAACAACAAATGAGTCACTCATTGAAGAGAACAAGAAGCTCAAGCAAGAAAAAGAGCATCTCAAGACCGGCCTAAGCAAGTTCACAAGAGGGCAATATTTGCAAAGTGAGCTCCTCATGAACACCGTAATGAAGATGGATAGAAGTGGTATTGGGTACTTGGCAAATCAAGAGAAGAAAGCAAAAGCTCAACAACAAAGCAAGTCAAAGCCCAAGCCAAAGAGATGTGTTGAGTGTGGTCAAGAAGGTCACTTTGCTCATGAGTGCAAAACTCCACCACCACAACCCTTGCCCAAGCATGCTAGACCCTTTGCCTTCAATGCTCATTACATGCTAAGAAAAGATTCAAATGGAAAGATGAAAGTCATGTTTTTGGGTCCCCCAAACAAGAATAGGCCAAAGAAAATATGGGTTGCCAAGTCACTAGTTGAGAAAGTCAAGGGCCCCTCTCAAGTTTGGGTCCCTAAACAAAAAGCTTGATCTCTTGTGTGTAGGTGAACTACAAGACCGGTGGATCTCATTGGGTTATTGATAGTGGTTGCACTCAACATATGACCGGTGATCCTCGTATGTTCACCTCAATTGAAGAGAATGGGATATGTCAAGAGAAGATCACATTTGGAGATAATTCAAAGAGCAAAGTAAAGGGTATAGGCAAGATTGCAATATCAAATGATCACTCACTCTCAAATGTGCTCTATGTTGCTTCATTGAGTTTCAACTTGTTATCCGTTGGGCAACTTTGTGATCTTGGCTTCCAATGCTTGTTCACACCAAATGAAGTTGAAGTTTCAAAGATAGATGACAAGCAAGTGATATTCAAGGGCTTTAGATATAACAATCTTTATCTTGTTGACTTCACCTCCGAAGATGCAAATTTGATGACATGTTTGTTCACCAAGACCTCACTTGGATGGTTTTGGCATAGGAGGCTTGCACATGTTGGAATGAGCACTCTCAACAAGCTATTGAAGAAAGAACTAGTAAGAGGATTGAAGGATGTGAAGTTTGAAAAGGACAAACCTTGTAGTGCATGTCATGCCGGCAAACAAGTTGCAAACACTCATCCCACCAAGGCTTTCATGTCAACCTCAAGAGTGCTAGAACTTCTACACATGGACTTGTTTGGGCCTACAACATACAAGAGCTTGGGTGGTAATCTCTATTGTCTTGTGATAGTGGATGACTACTCAAGATATACATGGACTTTTTTCCTTCATGACAAATCCGAAGTGGCAAGTTGCTTCAAGAAGTTTGCAAAGAGAGCTCAAAATGAATTTGAAGTCAAGATAAAGAAGATTAGAAGTGACAATGGGAAAGAGTTTGACAACACCAACATAGAAGCTTATTGTGATGAAATTGGAATCAAGCATGAAGTTTCTTCAACCTACACTCCTCAACAAAATGGTGTAGTTGAGAGAAAGAACCGGACTTTGATCACCCTTGCAAGAACAATGCTAGATGAGTACAACACTCCCGAGAAGTTTTGGGCCGAGGCAATCAACACCGCATGCTATGCTTCAAATCGCCTCTTCCTCCAAAAGTTTCTTGGCAAGACCCCCTATGAGTTGCTTAATGGGAAGAAGCCGGACGTCTCATTCTTCCGGGTGTTTGGTTGCAAATGCTACATCTACAAGAAGCGTCAACACCTAGGGAAGTTTCAAAGACGTTGTGATATTGGTTTTCTTGTTGGTTACTCATCAAAGTCCAAAGCATATAGAGTATTTAACCATACCACCGGTTTGGTTGAAGAAACATATGATGTGGAATTTGATGAATCTAACGGCTCCCAAGGAGCAATTGAGAATTGTGATGATGTAGGTGATGAACCATTGAGGGAGGCCATGAAGAACATGCCGGTGGGAGACATCAAGCCAAAAGATGATGAAGACGATGTGCAAATCATTGATCCACCATCTTCATCACGTGTGCCTCAAGATGATGACAAGAATGAGAGAGTTGAAAATGAAGATACTTATGTCTCTCATGAACAAGCCGAGGCACAAGCTCAAGATGTTGATGCTCCCCATCCACCTCCTCAAGTGGTTGATAGAAGAAACTCACCTCTACTTCAAGCTCATCCACAAGAACTCATCATAGGGAGTCCTACAAAGGGAGTAATGACTCGATCTCAAAAGCTAGCTTCTTTCGTTGAACATCACTCTTTTATCTCTTGTGTTGAACCTAAGAATGTAGAAGAAGCTCTTCAAGATCCGGATTGGGTGAATGCCATGCATGAAGAATTGAACAACTTCACCCGCAACCAAGTGTGGACACTTGAAGAGCATCCTAAAGGTGCAAGAGTCATTGGAACCAAGTGGGTGTTCCGAAACAAGCAAGATGACCAAGGCATAGTAGTAAGGAACAAGGCAAGACTAGTTGCAAAGGGGTTCTCTCAAGTTGAAGGGCTTGATTTTGGAGAGGCCTTTGCACCCGTTGCAAGACTTGAAGCCATTCGTATCCTCCTTGCATATGCATCACATCATGATATGAAATTATATCAAATGGATGTAAAAAGTGCATTCTTAAATGGCTTTATAAATGAACTAGTCTATGTCAATCAACCTCCCGGGTTTGAAGACCCTAGATATCCTAATCATGTTTATAGGTTGTCCAAGGCGCTATATGGGCTCAAACAAGCCCCTAGAGCGTGGTATGAGCGCCTCCGGGACTTCCTCATTGAGAAGGGCTTCACCATCGGGAAGGTCGACACCACACTATTCACCAAGAAGCTTAATGGGGAGATCTTCATTTGTCAAGTGTATGTTGATGATATCATCTTCGGGTCAACAAATGAAGATTATTGCAAGGAGTTTGGTGAATTGATGTCGAAGGAGTTCGAGATGTCAATGATTGGTGAGCTCACATTCTTCCTTGGTTTTCAAGTCAAGCAAATGAGAGAAGGGATTTTCATCTCTCAAGAAAAGTATACCAAGGATCTTCTCAAAAGATTCAAGATGGAAGAATGCAAGCCAATCAAGACCCCAATGCCATCAAATGGACATCTCGACCTAGATGAGGGAGGTAAACCGGTTGATCAAACTCTCTACCGTTCTATGATTGGTAGCTTGTTGTACCTTACCGCATCTAGGCCCGATATCATGTTTAGTGTGTGCATGTGTGCTCGCTTTCAAGCGTGCCCTAAAGAACCTCACTTAAGTGCCGTAAAAAGAATCCTAAGATATGCTCGAAAACCTTCACTCTAATCCATTGAAACTTAGTGTTGTCATCAATCACCAAAAAGGGGGAGATTGAAAGCATCTAGGCCCCAAGGTTTGGTTTCGGTAATTAATGACAACACTTTATTACCATGACTAACGTGTGTTTTGCAGAAACATTGGTAAGTTAGGTCATGGAGGTGATAACTGCTTTGAGCACTGTGGCTTCGTGTCCCTTGATGGAAATCGTTTCGGTTTTCAAAAGAGTGACGTCAAGATTAAGGACGGTTAGTTCCGGATGACGAAGTGTTGAGACACATTCGGAATAGTCGTTAGGATCTTCGTTTTTCTCTTTTGGCCGTACTATAAAGGGGGGCATGAATGGGTAGCTTGACCTAGGCGAGTCCTATGTTTAGGTGTGGTGCACACTTGTTAAACTTGGCGCTAGGCAACCCTAGTTTTGCTCAAGGTTCAGTTAGAAGCAACTTGGTTGAAGTTGCGACGCGTTTCGACGAGTTTCGGGCTGTTTTCCAGGCACCGGACGCGGTCTTCGGGAACACCGGACGCGTCCGGTGTATTCGTTACCGCTGTTAGGGTTCGGCCCTGATCACCGGACGCGGTCCTCGCGAGGACCGGACGCGGTGGTCAGCAACCGACACGTGTCACCGAGAGAGAACGCCCGTCAGACGCGATACTGGACTTGATCGGCGAGTCCGGTGCGAGTCCAGTAAGGTCCTGAGAGGACCGGACGCGTCCGGTCTTCAGGCATCGGACGCGGCCTCGCGTCCGGTGTGAGTCCAGTAAGCACCCTTGCACGTCGGACGCGTCCGGTGCTACCTGACCGGTGCGTCCGGTGGTTCGATTTCAAAAACGGGTTTTGACCGTTACGGGGGACCGGCACGTCCGGTGCGTTGCACCGGCGCGTCCGGTGACCCCGTGTCAGAAAGTAACGGTTCGTTTTCTCTGAGGGGTGTATAAATACAACCCCTCCACCTCTTTTAGAGGTCTCTTGCTCATTAAAACATCTGAGAAAACCCTTTAGAGTGCAAGGGAGTGCAAGAGCTCTAGTGAGGATAGAGATTTGAGAATCAAAGTTTGTGATTCCTCACTAGTGATTCGAGAGTAGCAAGTGTGCATCCACCTCCTCATTTGGGCTCGTTGTGGTCAAGTGAGAGTTCTAGCTTGTTACTCTTGGTGATCGCCATCACCTAGACGGCTTGGTGGTGATTGGGAGTTTGGTGATCATCCGGCGGAGCTTGTGGATGACCCAACTCAAGTTGTGAGCGGTTTTGGGTGATTCGCCGCGACGGAGTGTCGAAGAATCAACCCGTAGAGAGCACTTGATCCTTGCGCGGATCAAGGGGGAGCGACACCCTTGCGCGGGTGCTCCAACGAGGACTAGTGGGGAGTGGCGACTCTCCGATACCTCGGAAAAACATCGCCGTGTTCCTTGCCCCTTTACATTCAAGCAATTACTTTCTCGTATTTACTTTCATTGCTTGTTTTTCATTCCTAGAATTGCCATGCTAGACTAGGATTGGAAACTAGGGTGCAAAACTTTTTAACGGTAGACTCTCTAGGAACACAAGTAGGCACTAGGGGTGAATTCTGGCTTGTAGGATTTAATTCTTGCAATTAATTTTTAGAAAAACCCAATTCACCCCCCCTCTTGGGCATCTTGATCCTTTCACATTTTAATATGACGGAGAATCTTCTTTTTGCATAGTGAATCTAGACCCAAAATCTAGGAACTAACCCAGGCCTATGTGGATTGGAGTGCATTGATGCACAACCAAACAAGTCCCTAAGCATTTAAAAAAACCAAACACTTGGCGTCGTTGCTTGGTCCTAGCACTACCGGAGCCGGCTGCTTTGCCGAGGGCCCAGACTCTCGGCAAAGCCTCTAAGGCCCTCGGCTCTCGGCAAAACGCCCTCGATGAAAATCCGATCGGCAAAGGCTTCTTTGCCGAGAGCCGTTTATCAGGCACTCGACAAAGCGGGAAATAAAAAAATGCGAAAAAACCTGATTTTTTTTAATCGGGGGAGGGGCCCACTGGCCAGCGCCCGCAAGTCACGGCATTTTTCGCGCAAAATTCACGGCTACGCGGTCGGCGGGATTCGAACTCGTGACCTCTCCCTCACACGATACCTCCTCTACCACCTGCACTACACACTCACATACGTCTATATGCCGTTTCGGTTACTCAAATATTATACTAAACCAAGTGAAAATTGATTGTTTGAGGCCCTAAACGAATTCAAATCAAAAGGTTGTCAACTACAAAGTTTCATAACTTTTCGAGCTCTACATTTTTCATATAGAATGTTTTTCCATCCGAGGTCTTTTGAAAAATTCAAATTTTACAATTTTGAATTTCAAACGTAGTTTTGCATGACAAGATGGATTCAAATGAAAAAGTGGTCAACTACAATGTTTCATAACTTTTCGAGATCTACAAACTTTATTTAGGAAGTTTTTTTTTCCATCCGAGGTCTTTTGAAAAATTCGAATTTTAAAATTTTGAATTACAAACGTAGTTTTGCATGACAAGATGAATTCAGATGAAAAAGTGGTCAACTACAATGTTTCATAACCTTTCGAGATCTACAAACTTCATTTAGGAAGTTTTTTCATCCGAAATTGTGGTGCTAACATTGTTCACAAATCTTATATATTTCTCTTGTAGTTTCATGAAACTACATGAGAGACATATAGATTTTGTGAACAACGTAATTATTACTTTGTCGAATGAAGAAATGACCAATATAAAGTTTGTAGATCATGAGAAGTTATGAAACTTTGTAATTAAAATTTTTTTTATTTGAATTCGTTTAGGGCACCAAAACATGATTTGAAAAATTGCTTTGCCGAGTGTTTTACTTTGGCACTCGGCAAAGAAACTTTTTTGCCGAGCGTTTTTTATTTGACACTCGGCAAAGCCTTCTTTGCCGAGTGCAGAGGCTTTGCCGAGTGTTTTTTATTTAGCTCTTGGCAAAGCCTTCTTTGCCGAGCGCCCGAAAAAAAACGCTCGGCAAAGCCTCCGGCGCTCGGCAAAGAAGCGGATTCCGGTAGTGTAGTGTATTCTCTTGGACAAGAACCAAACATGCTGATAATTTAGGCTCCATAACTAATGCTGGAAAACTAGAAACAACATTACCTATTGTCATAGTTAGAATGGACACAACAATTTTTTTTCTCAAACACGCAGAAGAGCTACGTATAATTGTATTAATAAAAGAAAAGGAGTCATACATAGACCCAAACGCACTTATACACCCCTCCACACCTTCCTTGCTTTTTAAGGCTTAAGCACCTGAATCTTTTTCTTTTTTTTCTTGATCATGCAAAAGGTTTGCGCGTCTTTGTATTAAGATAGAGAATTGTTTGATTACAGGACGAGCATTACAAGATTTTAAACATGGCCTCGGCCCACCCAAGTTTGAATCTGAGTATACAACGACCGAGGGGGCTAAAAAACTAAAGGCCCCAAGCAATGAGCAAGGAAAGACTCTTTGCTCCTACCATACACCACCAGTGGGCTTCATCGCTAGCTATACTCAGGACTGTGTCAATGTTTTTTGAGGTTCCTACGAAAAACACCAAGATACTATATATTGGATCAGTTGTATCTATTTCTATAACACAGCAATGTCAGAAATAGGGCTGATACAAAGCATTGGGAATAGCTTGAGGACTTATCTATGTAGAGTATCGGTGAAGGTCTTGTGCTTTTGAATGTTACATAAGTGGACCAAAACGGATCAGAGCCACCAAAAGTCTTCTAGTAACTACAAACAAACAATAATGACAATACTGTCGTTCCAAATTTTGAACATGATCAAAATGGATCAGGGCCTTGTTTAGATGCACCCAAAAGTTAAGAATTTTTTCACTCTCTCTCAATCACATCAATCTTTGGACCCATGCATGAAGTAGTAAATGTAGGTAAAAAAAATAAGTAATTACACAATTTAGTTGGAAATCACGAGATGAATTTTTTGAGCCTAGTTGGTCCACGATTGGACAATATTTACCAATTAAGACGAAAGTGGTACTATTCATCGAGTTCATTTTTTTTGCAATCTAAACAAGGCCCGGAGCCGCCTCCAAAAGTCTTCTAGTCACTATAAACAAACAATAATGACATTCATGTTGTTCCAGATATAGATGACAATCTCATTAGCATTTTCTTAAAATGACAATTTCATTCTATGTTGGTTTACCAATCTGGCTAAAAAATATTTGGCGAAGGCAGTGCATGCGTCAGAGAAGCTGGAGCCGGTAGGAGCTTTACCAAATGGGGCCTAAGCTTTCAATATAATTGTGCCTGATCGATAACATTCCTAAGAGCATCTCCAAGAGTATGCCAAAATTCACTTGGCAAATATCATGATTTGGCAACTTGCTAAAATATATGGCAAGTAAAAAAAATAGACTCTCTCCAAGAGTTTGTCATTTGGAGTTGGTAAAATAAGAAGAGACCCGCTAAGCGAACGAAGAGCCTCGCTAAGAAACGAAGAGCCCCGCACGTGAAGCCGGATGCGCGCTCGCGCTCAGCGCGCAAATATGCGCGTAGAGGGGGGAGATTTGCCAAGTTGTTAAAATTTGCCAAGTTAGATGCCAAACTGTTGAAGCACAATTTTTCCTGTTTTACCAAAAATAAATGGATGCTAAGTTGATTTGGCAAACTCTCGAAGACGCTCTAATTTCCAATGCTAGCAAAACTTCCAAAAGTTAACAGTTTGTAGATAAGAAGTGCTTGATTTACAGCCTTTTCATTTGCTGCTGGCCTTGTCGGCCTGTCACTTCATATATCCAAAAGTTAACAATTTTTTTTTGATACCCCAAAAGTTAACAATTTGAACGCGTTTCTGAACTCACAGCCCTCTCTCACATAAAAACGCCCATGAGCAGGGACCGAGCATGCAGCAGGAGCAGGACAGTCTGCAGCCGATATACATGCGGCCGCTGTCATCTTTTGTTCTGTTCTTGTCGCCTCTCTCTCACGAGATCGAGTCCCCTTCTCTCCCAGTGTTGCATCACCGATCGAAAAGAAAACAAACTCCAAAAAACACTCGTCCACAGTCCACACACAGGCATACGCTTGCTACGAGACCGCAATAATTCGCAGAAGCCACCAAGCTGCACTTGCGCTCGCGGACAAGGCCACCCATCAAAACGATTCAGAGAAATCTTTGCGAGCTTTGTGGTCGAGATGCCTTCTCCCTTCCCTGTTCGCCCCCAAATACTCCCCAGATCGAGAGCGAGTACTGACTTGCCATCGCACCAAATGGTCAGTACTAGTACTAGCTAGCAGTTCAACAGAAACAGCAGCGCAAAGACAGGTTACAACAACCTACCCTAACAGGCCATTCCTTCCACTGCACTGCACTCGTGAGCTACCTCTGAGCTCCAACTCCAAGTGTACCTAGTGTGGCTAGCTACTGGCTATTAGACACTTGAGAAGCTTGCAGTGTCGCCGATGATGTGTGTCGATGTGGAGGAGTGCGGTGGAGGCGCCGGCAGCAAGAGCAAGGAGATGGAGGAGATCGTCGTCGGGCCTGTGTCGGACCTGGATTTCGACTTCACCGTCGACGACATAGACTTCGGCGACTTCTTCCTCAGGCTAGACGATGACGACGGAGACGCGCTGCCGGACCTCGAGGTCGACCCTGCCGAGATCTTCATCACCGACTTTGAGGCAATCGCCACCACCGGCGGCGATGGCGTCGTCATGGACCAGGAGGTGCCCAGTGTCCTGCCCTTAGCAGACGCGGTGCACATAGGCGCCGTGGATCCGTGCTGTCCCGGTGTCCTTGGCGAGGACAACGTCTTAACGTGCGAAGATGTGGAAGAAGGGAAAGGAGAGTGCAACGACCATGCCGAGGACGAGGAGGTAGTCGCCGGTAATGGTGACTCCGGTGAGGGCGGCTGTGGAACCGTTCTGGGCGAAAAGTCACCGTCTTCGCCGACATCGTCGTTGCAGGAGGCTGAGAGCCGTCACAAGTCGTCCAACAAGCACTCCCACGGGAAGAAGAAAGCAAAGGTATGCATGTTAGCCAGCAATTGAAAGCCCTAAATGTAAAGGTTGAGTCGTCGGGTGATGACTGATGATACTATGTGGTGATATATTTTTACAGGTGGATTGGACGCCAGAGCTTCACCGGAAATTCGTTCAAGCGGTAGAGCAACTGGGCATTGACAAGGCAGTGCCGTCCAGGATACTCGAGATCATGGGGATCGACTCCCTCACGCGGCATAACATTGCCAGTCATTTGCAGGTCCGTGCCGCCCGTGAAGCTTAGTAGCGTCACTCACTGGATCCTCCATCCATATCCATACACTATATAGCATCGATCCAACGTTTTTTTTTTTGCACTGCCTGTGGTATAAATTATTACATCAGTTCTTGGCCTACCATGCATATATATTTCCTTTGTTTTATGCTAACGATCGATTTGCTATTTAAATCGAAGCAGAAGTACCGTTCCCACAGGAAGCACATGCTTGCAAGGGAGGTGGAGGCGGCGACCTGGACGCACCGGCGACAGATGTACGCTGCCGGAGGAGTCCCCAATGGCGTCAAGAGGCCCGATTCTAACGCGTGGACCGTGCCGACCATCGGCTTCCCTCCGCCGCCGCCCCCTCCTCCTCATCCGATGCAACACTTCGGAAGGCCGCTGCATGTCTGGGGCCATCCGACGCCAACGGTGGAGTCACCCCGGGTGCCAATGTGGCCTCGGCATCTCGTCCCCCGCACCCCGCCGCCGCCATGGGCTCCTCCGCCGCCGCCATCTGACCCGGCGTTCTGGCACCATGCTTACATGAGGGTACGTATGCATCATAAGTTAACTTCATAAGGGAGCTAGATTAGCTAGTGTTCTGACGGCAGGATTTCGTTTTATCAGGGGTCTGCACACATGCCGGGCCAGGTGACTCCCCCTGCGTGGCAGTGCCAATGCCAGCAGCGGTAATGGTTCATGTTCATCAACAATGCTCAAAAAATGGAAATTGGCACTTCATAGATGTTATTATTCTCTAATAAGAGCTTGATGCCCTAATTTTCAGCGTTTCCCTGCTCCACCCGTGAGGGGTGCTTTGCCATGTCCACCTCCAATGTACAGACCTCTCGTTCCTCCAACACTCGACACGCAGCTTCAGCTACAGACACAGCCAGTTAAGCGTAGTTGTATTGACATGTTTCAGGCAATACTCATATTTCTGCGGCACTCTCAACTCGGTCCTTCTTTTTCTTTTTGTATTTTTCAGTCAAGTGAGAGCATAGATGCAGCAATAGGTGATGTTTTAACGAAACCGTGGCTGCCACTGCCCCTCGGATTGAAGCCCCCTTCGGTAGACAGTGTCATGGGCGAGTTGCAGAGGCAAGGTGTAGCAAATGTGCCACCAGCTTGTGGATGATTCCCGGGGCTCCATAGCTCTGCTTGTCCCTGCAGTCCAACAAAAAGAATTCGTCGACATGCCTTTTCTGTTTCAAATTTTCGTGAACCATTTATGGACCACTCTCTTAGTTAACTTGTTCAGGGTCAGAGAGAAAAACAGTACTACATCCTTTCAGGTTTGAGGGAATCAACCTGAGTACATCCAAGTACAATGTGCTGCCATGTCGGAACAATGAAGTCTTGGCCCTAATAATCGGTATCTCAGATTTTAGTTTCTTTTTTGTCCAAAAATATATGTGAATGCTACATGTTAAAAACAACACTAGCCGCCCCCGTCAGCCCTTGCTCCTCGCCGTTCCTCTCTGATGCATCTTGGTGGTAAGAAAGAGAGGGTCAGATCTCTCTCCTCCGTAGTTTTAAGATCTAGTTTGCTCTGAGTTTAGCTTAAATAAATTTACCGGTGAAATCAGATGATTTTCATTCGGAAACTTGTTACCTGCGATACTTCAGTGATTGCAACGATGAGGTCACTGTTGCAGGCGTCGATTTCATCAGCAGGCGACCAATTTATGGTCATTATCTGCAGGGTAAGGGGTGCTTCTGGCACTCCCAACAATCCGGAGTAACTCCCAACAATGGAGTAACTGTGTCCGAGGATGCGGCTGCCGATGTTCTTTCATCGATTCAGATGCATTTTGGACTGGTTCCAAAACATTATATCTTGTGGCTTCTCCAATGTTTTGGGGTTGATCGTGAAATTCGGCATATGGACGGCACTCTGGCTTCGGTGTTCGAAAAAGCTCGGTTCGTCTGTAACATTGACTGCATCGAGTAAAGCCACGAGGGAAGAAGAAGATGAAAGAATCTGGATAGAATATTGTACCTTTTTTGTTTCTGATTTTTTATGTATAATTTAAAGATGTACTTATGCTGAGTTTTAATATAATTCTCCCTTCCCTTAAAAAAGGTTAAATAACACTATACGAAAGAGCTCTACACACAGTTCCTAGCTAATAGTAAGTGGCTTTAGAATCGGTTTTTGAATAAGGAGTGATACTCACACTACTATAAAAATAATTTTTAGAGACGTATCTTTTGTTCAAGATACGGTTGCTATTTTTGCCAGACCTATAAATAGAGAAAAGGGTCCCAGCTTACTAACCACCTCTAAACATATCTGTAAAGACATCCAACCACCTATAAAAATATGACCCTGTTTCTAAAGGCGGATGGAAACACTAGCCGCTTCTAGAAATAAGGTTCTATTTTTAGGGGCAGTCCAAAATGGTCAATGCTAGCCCAATACAAAATTTTGGAGATTAATAAGCTATAGGTCCAACACTTCATTAGCATAGCGTCGACCACCATCCTCACTCTTTCCTCTATCAGTTTACATAATTGTCTCTACCTTATCTCTTCTTTCACCATTTCCTCTTCTCTCTCTCATGACCCTCCTGGCTCTCTCCTTGCTTCTCTCCATGGGTGCAGTAGCTCCCGGACATCGGCATGTGAAGCCTTGGCAAGGGTGCAACAACCAAAGCGGGCGTGGGCTGCCCCTAGCGCAGGTGGGAGCGGCAAACCTTGGCATATGATGCGGCAGTAGGTGTGCCACCAACGCAGGTGGGAACTGACACAATGACAGTGCACAGGACGATCTTGGCAGTTGTAGCGCAATGGTTTCATTGTTTTGCATCGTTGTTGTGCCAAAGATGTGATAGATTTGAAGTCCGCAAATTTGTCCTCTAGCTTATGGACCTTGGCAGTAGACCTCGCCATATTGGTGTCATGGCATGAGGATTCCTTCATGACTTGGTTCACCACCATCTCAGAGTCCCCGTGGACATAGAGCCTGTGGGTGCTAAGCGAAATGGTGATGCGGAGCCCATGAAGTAGGGCTTCATACCCGGTGACATTGTTTGTGGCCTTGAAGTGCATCTAGAGCATGTACCACAGTTAGACCCCTTTTGGGGAGATGAGGATAACACCAGCCCTCGTGTTCTCCAACATCAGGGATCCATCGGAGTACATTGTCCAATACTCTTAATCGACCGACATCTGTGGGGTCCGTTTCTCATTCTACTCGATCAAAAAGTTGGCTAAAACCTAAGACTTTATGCTAGCGTGGGAGACATAAGTGATGATATGGCCCATGAGCACAAGAGCACACTCCACAGTCATCCCAAAAGTGTCCTTGTTGGTGATAACCTCACCAAGAGAGAAGAGCAACACCACTGAGTTGGAGTGCTGGTCGAGGTAGTGGAGCAGCCTCTACACCTACGGGTACCTGGTCTTAGATTCGAACAACACCTCATTGAAGTATATCAGTCGTTGCGCCTAGAATACATGGCCTAGCTTGTCATGCTCGATGAGAAGGGTGGCACTGACCACCTAGGTCGGCACTAAAATTTAGCGGAGGAACAGTTTGTCTAGCATCGGCGATACTAGCACCGGTGAATTGGTCTGGAATATCTTGAGCGGGTCGAGGGCCTCCTGTGTCTCTTAGGTCTAGGCCCTAGTTTGGACCAATTCTCACCCAATGAAAGAAATTAGTAGACCCTCACCAAACAGAGCGATTCTAGAGCCACTTCTCTTTCCACACTTCCTTTCCCCATGATGTTTACACGTGAAAGCCGAAGCAGCTGGGTTTGGGTAGTGAGGGAAATCCCCTTTGATTCCTAGGCGCTCGGCCCTCTACCTCATTCTCTCTGTGCCTACACCTTCCTTCATTGGCCACTGCTACTCCCTGTGCCACAGCTTCTCCTTCATCCCACCCCTCCTCCACGCGCTGCCATCGTGCTTGTCTTTCGCATGCATGCCATCGTAAAGCTCTTCCCCTCTATGCGACCTTGAGATCCTCCTTGCATGTGGTCCTCCTCCACCACACCGTCGCCCCCCACTACCTCCTCCACCATACCATTGCCCCCATGACGGTTGAGAGATGGACAACTACGACTGAGATCCGAGCGAGGGGCACCTGCGTAGCGGCGAAGGCATGGGGAGGCTTGCTGCCTCGCCACGACCGAGCAAGGGTGTCATGCTGGCATGCTCTCTTCCTTAAGTTCTTGTTACCTAGAATCGGCATGCCAAACATATGACTCTTTTGGAAGCTAGTTGTGGGAGGAAGCTAGCTTTTATTAAAAGCATGGTGAGAAAAAGTTGTTCCAAACAGGCCCTAGTGGAATTGGTCAAACTTCTTCGGCGACTTGTACAAGGGCACCCCCTACTCATGGAGTTGGGAGATGAAGCAACTAAGGGTCGCCATGCACCTTGTGATATATTGCATGCCTTTTAGGTTGTTGATTGGTCCTATCTTCATGATCACCAAGATCTTCTCCAGGTTGGCTTCAATGTTGTGCTCAGAGTTGATGAAAATGAGCAAAATGCCCAATGTGACCCTAAAATGAGTTTCTTAGGGCCGAGCTTGATGTTGAACCATCAGAAGTTGGTGAAGGTTTCCTCCTTGTCAGCGATGAGCTGGTGCTCCTTCCTAGTCTTGATGATAATGTCATTGATGTAAGCCTCGATGTTGTGGCTGATCTATCTTTGGAAACAGTTCCCCGTGCACCTCTATTAGGTGGCACATATATTCTTCAATCCAAATGGCATCGAGACATACAAGAAGGACCTAATGGGGGTGGTGAAAGAGGCCACGAGTTAGTTAGAGCCATTCATGGTGATATGGTGGTAGCCCAAGTATGTGTCAAGGAAGTAGAGGGTTTCACACCTAGCCATCGAGTCTCACTACCACAAGATCGATACGTGGCAAATGAAACTGATCCTTTAGGCAAGACTTATTTAGGCTCGTGTAGTCAACACATATCATCCATTTCCCATTCTTCTTTTTTATAAGAATGGGATTAGCAAGCCAGTCGGGGTGGAACACTTCCTTGATAAAACCTGCAGCCAAAAGCTTAGTGATTTCCTTCCCTACTGCCTTATACTTCTCTTTATCAAAGTGACATAGGCGTTGCTTATCCGGCTTTGCACTGAGCATGATATTTAGGGAGTGCTTGGCAACTGCACTCAGGATCCCTGGCATGTTATAGGGTTTGCATGCAAAGACGTCCTAGTTTGATGGGGATGTGATTCCCGATCTTCCATCAGGTTCAAGATAAACAACGATTTGGTCAGAGAGCGACACACCGATCTGGCTTCGGATCACAAAGACCGAACCCTGCAACCTTAGCACCACGTCTCCTCTGGTTATCAACCGTGTCACAATCTAGTTGACCTCGCTACGAAGGCTAATCCCTGTTGTAAATCGAAGAATACAAGCAAGAACAAGATAAAACGCAACTCAATTGAAGTGACAATTGTGGATATATGATTAAGCACTCGAAGTTAGGGTCTCGCAAACCGATAACAGCGACTGTTCAAAGACAGATTGATCTAAAGCAAAACCCAAACCCTAACATAGGCTTCGGCTATTGATTATATAGCCTAAGGGACGTCCAAGGACCCCTACTCGCGTCCTAAGGAGTCCCGACACGTTACAAGGCCCAAATGGTCCAAAAGACGACGACGCAACGCCCTGACAGATTCTGGACGTCAACTTGTTTCGATGATTCCCATTTATCCTGAAGGGATTTTGATGTGGGACCATTTCCATTAATTTCCTTATCAAATTATCTTTCCATCCATATGTGGATCATCAAAAACGGAGTCCGTATACGACCTGGGCGTCCGTTTTACTACATGCTGCTCCTAGAGCCTGAGATGGACTCGAACTTGACTTGGATTGGGCCTCCAACTAGGCTTCGGTGCCCTTGCTTGCCTCCTAAGGTGGTGGCCAAGGAGGAGGATGTCCTTGGACATCTCTTAGGTGTTCTCCATCTTCTTGGGGCGTGCTCCAACTTGGGCCTGGGTCCCAAGTGTGAATAACAAGCCCACGACGACGTCGTAGCACCCGACAAAAATAGCGGCAGAATATCTTGATGATCTGGAGGCCTTGCCGACATGATATTGAGGTGGGATCAGATATATTAGAAAGTCCATCAAGTGCTCATTGACCTCGATCGCACTTCGAATGGATGAGTTGTAGCCTTTCCAATAAAGCACTATCGGGCTGCCGATGAACCGAAAGTTCAACTTCGATGAACTTGTACTTTGAGACACATTTGTACCTACAATCAAATAATGACATGTACATGTGGAACCAAATGAATTGTGCCCAAAATCACTATGCAAACGTAGAAACGAGCGCACCTTATAATCAATGGTCATATCCGATGGTGTCATGTCCTCATCATCCTCCCCTTCTTGACAACAAACCGTCCTCGGTTTGAGCTTAGCTGGAGGACATGTTGTAGGTAGTAGCCAACATTGTTCCCCTTCTTGAAATTTAACATGTTTCTTTATAGCAAAACTAGGGGAACTCGACATGACAAGATTATAGATTTGAACAAATATAAACACAATGCACCATATAATCTCCTTTATAATTACATTTGCCAATAAAATGATATTGAAGGGTCAAGATGGCGGACTAGAGGGGGGGTAAATAGTCCGTTCTAAAATTAATCGTGCCGGCTAACTGAAACAAATGTGGAATTAAAACTATCGGTCTAGCCAAGAGTACACCCCCTCTATCTAAGTTCACAAGCACCTAACAAAGATTCTAAAAAGCAACTAAGGTGCTTTTCTTAGCAAGAGCTCTCCTAATTAATTCTAGAGCAAGGTCACACAAACCTATACACTAGTACTGTAGCAAGCACGGAGGAGCTCCTACACAACTAGTAAGCAAAAGCACAAAGCCAACTAAGCTCACAAGCAAAGCTCAATAACAAGGCAACCAATGCCAAATTAGATAGCGCAAAATACTTAGCTACACAAACTAAGCAATGTGACTAACAAGGTTACACAAACCAAATTAGCCACGCAAAGGGGAGCTTACTTATAGCTACACAAGCAAGAAGGTAACTAGCTAACTATACAAGCTAGGCCATGTTTAGTTCCCCAAATTCACCCCCAAATTCCACTATGCAAAAAGAAGATTCCCCATCACATCAAAATGTCGGCACATGCATAGAGTACTAAATGTAGATAAAATCAAAAACTAATTGCACAATTTTGTTGTACTTTGCGAGACGAACGTTTTGAGTCTAATTAATCAATGTTTGAAAAATTATTACTAAATAAAAACAAAAATGCTACAGTGCAGCACAGTGCTGCTACAGTGATTCGGGGATCCCCAATTTAGGGATCTAAACAAGGCCCTAACTAATTACAAGAGCAACTACACAAAGCACAAGTATATGAATGTAAATGCAAGATTGTGAATCGAAAGCAAACCACCGAGAAGATGTACACAAGGTTGATACGACGATTTTTCACCGAGGTTCACTTGGTTGCCACGAAGCTAGTCCCTGTTGTGGTGATACACCCACTTGATGGATCACGAGCTAATTGACTATCAAGAGTCAAACCCTCAGTGGGTGCCACACATCCACTCTCAAGATGGAGATCCCCCAAGCCACGAGCTTTACTAGAGTTGCTCTTCGCGATCCCTGCGGGGTGAGCACAATCCCCCTCACAAATCCTCCTCCGGAGCCCCGCACAATCTCCACACGTGCTTCAACGGAGTCGCAAGCCACCAAGCCGTCTAGGAGGTGGCAACATCCAAGAGTAACAGGCACCACTGGCTTGCAACACGATCACCTAGTGCCACTCGATGCAATCCTCACGATGCAACACACTAGAATCGCTTGCTCACTCAATCGGATGATCACTATCAAGCTCAAGTGAGTTAGAGGCTCTCCAAGCACTCCACAAGCATGGACACTAAGTCCTAAGGGTGCCAAGCACTAGCCAAGGCTGGCCACCACTTCTATTTATAGCTCCACAAACAAATAGAGCCGTTAGAAACCTCACTGGGCGGATTTCGGGGGCGACAGACGCGTCTGTCGCCTACCCGATAGACGCTGACCTAGCGTCCGTCACTCCGCTCGCCGCCATGTGTCACTAGCTTTAAACAAGAGCCATTGATCTCCAACGGTCAAGTCTCCAAATGCGCTCGGCAACCACACGACAAACGCGTCCATCGCTAAGCAACAGACGTGGCTCAACCGCGACAAACACGGTCCAGTGAGCCAGTTTTCGCTCGCGCTCATCGGACGCGTCAGACGCGCCATCAACAGACGCGACCGTAGCGTATGACGCTTGCGTGCTCACCCGGCCGCTGAACCCTGAGCGACAGACGCTGACGCAATGCGTCTGTCGCTCGGACGTGCCCGCGTCTGACGCTTCATCCAACTCAAGACAGCGTCGTGCTGCTAGGGTTAGGCGACAGACGCTGCACAGCCGCGTCTGTCGCGTGTAAAATAGCGACGACCACCTCCGCGACTTCGCCACTTCTTCCTACTTCTGGCGTAAAGGAAAATAAGCGTTTCATCTCCTCGAAAACGCCTGAATCCCACTTCACAAGGTCAGCGGGGGGGGGAGAGGACCCTAAACCCCTCTCTACCCCTCAAACTCCATCGCCTTCGCAAATATGCCAACACCAACAAGTGATCACCACCTTGTGCACGTGCGTTAGTATTTTCCCAATCATTTTCTCCGAGGAGTGCCTCGCCACTCGATCCTAACACATATGCAAAGTTAGATCGCTCAAGTGGCACTAGATGACCGATATGCAAACAAGTTTGCCCCTCTTGATAGTATGACCATCTATCCTAAACCCGGTCATCAACTTCTCTACACATCTATGACCGGTGAAATGGAAATGCCCTCGGTTATACCTTTGCCTTGTGCATTCCACTCCATCTCCTCCGACGTTGATGCAACATATGCACCAACCATATCACAAATGATATGATCCACTTCATATCATCATGTGACCTTGGTCCATCGATCTTGACCTCACTTGCTCTTCACCGTTGCATCGGTCCATCGGCGCCAAGTCTTGCTCAAGCTTCACCACCTTACGGTCTATTGCTCCAAAGCCTCCGACTTGCCCTTCACACTTGCAACCGGTCTATCGAGCCAAGCCTCATCTTGATCTTCACCACCTTGGCCACATGACTCTATGTCATGTCTCATATGCAATGAGCTCCTCCATGACACCATCACCTGTGGACTAATCTCCTATCTATCTCACATTAAACACAATTAGTCCACCTAAGGTTGTCACTCAATTATCAAAACCAAACAAGGACATTTCAGATATGTACATCTAGACAACCATGGCAAGTCAACACATTTAAAATTTTCCTCCAAACTACTAAGAGCACGCAAAGTATCAAACTCAATATAACCCAAGGTATTTAAAGAAGACAATAATTTTAGTTCATCTCTTTCAGTAGTAATTGGAAGAAAATGTTTATTTTTAACACAAGTATTTGGTTCCAGAACAAAAGCATCATTCTCATTCAATAGTTGTGGCACATGTATAATGGAAGCACTATCACACAACTCTTCTTTATCACAAACACCATCAAAGTAATTATTTTGTGACAAAGGTAATCCATATTTAGTGTCCATTAAATGTTTCTCTATTATAGCATGAGTGGCGGATAAATTGAGCACATCACCACCAATTTCAGTAATATTAGATTTTATAGCAAGCATAAAAGAATCTTCCAATTTAGATACTTGGTGATTTTTGGATTTAACATCGAATTCTTCCTTCTCAGTAGTGGCACTCTCTCTATCAAGTTGTACAATTTTAGTATGGATTAAAGTTTTACCAGACTGCTGAGTGGATGTGGGTGGTGGTGGTAGTGAAGATGCTGCTGCAGCAGCAGAAGCGGCTGCTCGCCTGCTTATCGTGATCTCAACCTTCGCAAATGCTTGCTCCACCCTTGCTAAAACCTGGTTGAGGTTGTCGCCAATGTTGGTCTGATTCTTTTGCTGACATCCCTACAATTCTTTTTCTGCAAGCATAAAAGCTGAAACAACTGCTTGGTAGTGTTAAAATCTTTATAATAAATAATATCCTGAATTTCACGTCTTAAACCACCATAAAAACAACACACTTTGTCCTCCGGATCCTCCTCTATCCCACAAAGAATCATGTCCTTTTGAAGCTCTGTATAATATTCTTGAACAAACATATCTCCCTGCTCTAAGTGCTATAATTTCTTACGCAAATCTTGTTTATACGAAACAGAAACAAATCTATCACGCATTGCTTCTTTAAATCTATCCCATGATTGAGGTTGTTGATGCAAATTAGCTAATTGTCGCTACCAGATTTGAGCAAAATCCTTGAATCCACTAGTAGCAAGTTTAACTTTATGTATCTCATGAACTAGGTGAGAATTAAATTCTTGTTCTATAGTCATCTCCCAATCTAAAAATGCTTCTCCATCATAAGATCTAACAAAAGATGGTATGATAAATTTACCTCTTATACCTTGATGATTATAGTCAATATGTAATGGCGGATTGTTCGTCATGCGGTCCATCCTTGCAATCATCTGGTCCATGATTTCCTGTAATTCACTCTTAAACAGAAACACGTTGTTTGATAATGTTAGAAATCAAAAGAAATTCCTGTCAACTATTATATGTGTCAGTGAAAACACACTCTCACACGTCTTACCAAGTTCTTACAAGGTTCTTACCAACGCAAAGCAGTGGACGGTAAAACCGGTGGCTGGTACATAATACTTGTGAGGGCGTGGCACCAAGATTGCAAGGATCTTTTTCTATACTGATCTGGAGTATATATATGGAGCTTGGAAGGCACACAAAGAACAAATATATATATGTGGCACACAATTCAGTAACAGATAGCAATATTGAATAAATGTTCAGAGCACTTGTCCTAGTTGCTGGCCTATACGTGTTCTTAGCACCAGTTGTGACACACAAGGGAGTGAAACAATTATGAAAGGTAGCAATGGAAATACGGACGAGGCAAAAGGCACCACAAACAATAGAGCTATCGAGTGTTCCTTATGTGCTCCTTTTTATCTCCTCTTCTCTTTTGCTATTTTTTTTTCTTTTTTTGTCCAAATTTTTTCCTTGATTTTGCTCTTTTGATATTTTTTCTCAGTAAGGAGCACACAACAATAAACCCTAAAAAATTTGAGCTCAATTGGATAAAAGATGTGGCCTATAGAAAATCAGGATTGTGCTCTAAAAACATATAAAAACTTATGGGTCTGGAAACTCGATTTTTCTGATCGAATTTCGCAAATCTAATTTTTACAAACCCATCTTTGCTAGGATGAAACGGATCTAAAATTTTCTATCATTCTCCGTAGATATAAAATTCGCCTTGTTTCGAGTTCGGATGCAAAAGTTGTGACTGTTTTAAGGAAGCTGTTCGAATCAGGGTTTTAGTGGACACAAGATGCAAACTGATGGTGATATGGAATGACGGCGGGTGGAGGGATCAACACAAATTAGAAAAAGAACACAATCTAAACCAGCAACAAGACCTTGACCTAGGACATAAACTCAACACGGAATATACAAATGCTATGGCGCGGATGGTTGTAGGACAGGAAACAAATATGGCGGTGGACTATGGGATGAAAGTGAAAATCAACTAAACTAGGATAAATATGAACTTGACGGTTTTCCTGAGGCTCTGAATACCACTTTATGGGGACGTGATTCCCGATCTTCCGTCAGGTTCAAGATAAACAACGATTTTTTCGGAGAGCGACACACCGATCCGGCTTCAGATCACAAAGACCAAATCCTGCAACCTTAGCACCACGTCTCCTCTGATTATCAACCGTGTCACAATCCAGATGACCTCACCACGAAGGCTAATCCCTGCTACGAATCGAAGAACACAAGCAAGAACAAGATAAAACGCAACTCAATTGAAGTGACAATTGCAGATATATGATTAAGCACTCGAAGTTGGGGTCTCGCAAACCGATAACGACGACTGTTTAAAGACATATTGATCTAAAGCAAAATCCAAACCCTAATATAGGTTGCGGCTATTGATTATATAGCCTAAGAGACGTCCAAGGACCCCTACTCGCGTCCTAAGGAGTCCCGACACGTTACAAGGCCCAAATGGCCCAAAAGACGGCGACACAGCGCCCTGACAGATTTTGGACGTCAACTTATTTCGATGATTCCTATTTATTCTAAAGGGATTTTGTTGTGCGACCACTTCCATTGATTTCCTTATCAAATTATCTTTCCATCCATATGTGGATCATCAAAAAACAGAGTCCGTATATGATCTGGGCGTCAGTTTTACTACACGCTGCTCCTGGAGCATGAGATGGACTCGAACTTGACTTGGATTGGGCCTCCAACTATTGGGTGCCCTTGCTTGCCTCCTAAGGTGGTGGCCAAGGAGGAGGACGTCCTTGAACATCTCTTAGGTGTTCTCCATCTTCTTGGGGCATGCTCCAACTTGGGTCTGGGTCCCAAGTGTGAATAACAAGCCCGCGATGATGTCGTAGCACCCGACAGAACGACAGAATGTCTCGATGATTTGGAGGTCTTGCCGACGTGATATTGAGGTGGGATCAGATCTATTTGAAAGTCCATCAAGTGCTCATTGACCTCGATCACACTCCGAATGGATGAGTTGTAGCCTTTCCAATAAAGCACTGTCGGGCTGCCGACGAACCGAAAGTTCAAATTCGATGAACTTGTACTTTGAGATACATTTGTACCTACAATCAAATAATGACATGTACATGTGGAACCAATTGAATTGTACCCAAAATCACTATGCAAACGTAGGAACGAGCACACCTTATAATCAATGGTCGTATCCGATGGTGTCATGTCCTCATCACAATCAGCGACGAAGCCAGGAATGGCGTTAGGGAGGGCCGGCTTCCTCTTCTTCTTCCTCCAGCCCCTCCTTTCCTTCTTCTTCCTCCTCATGGTGGTAGGGGGCTTAGCCCGGGCTCCATGGAAATCATGGCCGTAGGGGGGGCTGGAGCCCGGGTTGTCCCCCCGCTGGCTTCGTCGCTGATCACAGTTGGTGCAGAAGAAATCAACAAGTGCACTTTGCTATTTGTTGGGCTGCGTGGTTTTGACCCACACCGTCTTTTGAGGAATTCTCGGGGTTGACCTTTATCACCTTGTGTCCTACACCAGCCTTTTGGAGTCACTGGCACCTTGAGTCGCTACCTGAGGGATCTTCGTGAGCTCGACAGAGGCAATGATGCTTGAGAACATATGACTTTTCATAAGCAAGATATTTTGGTCTTTAAACATATAAGCATGTTCAATAACAGATGTTTTAATGCAGCCATGTCTTAGATATTGTTATTCAAGAACCAAGGATTATAACAAAAGCATGGATCATAATCAGATATACCTGGATATATATCTAATCCATTGACAAAATATTTTATGACCAATGTTGTGCTCACCAATAATAAGGTATACCTAGATATATATGTACTTCGTGGTTCTTCGTGGACTTCCGGCAGCGGTAGCAGGGGCTAAGGAGGTGCTCTATGCTTTCGGCTACGGTAGCGGGGGCTCGAGCCCCGACCCGCCCTGGTGCTGGATCTGCCGCTGTTCTTCCATTGACACAATATTTGATGATCATTGCCATGACCACCAATAATAATATTGATCCATATACTACCGTTGTCCGAAAAAAAAGATGCAATTCTAGGTTGTATCAAAGTCAAACTATCTTAAGTTTAATTAAGTTTACATGAAATAGTACCAACATATATGTATATGACTCCAAATAGGTATACTATTAGAGAAAAGGTTTCACATGCTTTATTACAAATTAAAGCAAATTCATACAATTGAGTTCAGTATGTATTCTAGGCATGTCCACCCAATGCCCAGCATCCAGATTTACTCATATAAGTTCAAATCTAAAAGGCTTGACTGCAAGGCAACTTCCCTCTCATCAGAAACTCCACTCGCACGATCATCCTCACTTACGCGGGGCACTGCAAGTACCCCAGCCCACTCTTGTTGCATTCGTCGATTGTGCTGAACTTGATGTTAGATAGTTGCGATCCATGCTTCTCCATCCAAGCTTCTCTGATTACATCGTCTTTGATTCCAAAACACCAATGCAACCATCTATTCTTATCCTTAATTCTTCATTGTATACCTCCTTCCACAATTGTAGCATCTTCACCACTTCTCGCAGCAGACTTTTCATCCCCCCCCCCCATTCTTGTTCTTGAAAACAAAACAAATTTTGGGTTTTCCATAAGCACCATAGCTTGGACGCACACAAATTTTGATAAATATATTTCACAATGATAATACTTATTTAGTATGATAAACTTTGATATATTTTTATATAAATTTGACCGAGAAACTGCAAATCGTTTGGCCTAACACCTTTTCAAAACTATTCTAGAATTGCATACTTTTTGGGACGATGGAGTATTTTATATTCTCTTGGTGATGAAGAATTTTTCTTTTGATTTTGTCCTACCGCAAGGTCTATAATCTATTTGTGCACTCATGCAAGTTGCTGTGACTCATCTGACATGTAGCAATTTCCTTCTGCTCCAAGAGACTTTCTTAAACTAACTCTCTAAATCATCATTTGGAGAGTCATTTAAATAAAAATAACTCTCTATATCTCTCCACCCTCTAACAACTTCTATATATTTTGTGCACATTTTAGAGAGGCAATCGCACTCTCCATCTTCAGCTAGAGAGAAATCCAGAATAGAGGATGACAATACTTAGAGATCCAATTAAAAAAGTTATTGGGGGATATTTTTTTACCAAAGTTTCTATTCCTATCAATACGAACGAATATAGAGAGGTTCCTGAAGTCACTCTAAATTCATGTGTTCATGCTGATCTATTTGACGGCTTGCACATTCTATGCTGTCAATTGCTCTATGCTCATGTTCAGACTGTTGTTTGTTAGTTTCTGTCGTTAGCACTGTTTAGCAAATTTGATTGCACTAGTTGGGTGAACTTTTTCCCCCGTACATGCAATAGATAATCTGACAGGTGAGACCTTAGCCCACGAAGCCATCGTGTCGTGTGTCACACCAGCCGTTTGCGTCTAGCTAAATGCGTGTAGGCCAACCGACCTCAACCATCCAAACCTGTTTCGGTGTCTCGCACTGCAATAAAAGTGCAGACTTTCACTTGCCAGCTGATGAGCTCACGCGGTCACGCCTCAGCATGCCCTGAATGCCCGACACATTTCTTTTTGCATATACTGGCCGGGATACAAAATCGTGGCAAGTTCAATTCATTCTCTGAGATGGCGTGTTAACCACGAACGATAAGGAACCCAGAGAGACAACTAGGGTGTAAAAACTAGCCATGTGTATGTACAGTTTGGTGAGCTACTAGCGCGACTCTGCCACACCAAGTCACCAACCTCGTTAGAATTCGGCTTACCAGAAGTGACCAGCTGAAACGTTCCAGCAACAGCCGAAACAACTACTAATAATATAGTCAAAGCGAAAACGCCCACACATCCTTCAAAAGAGATTAAAGCTGGTATACTTCGAAAATTTAGTTCCGACTTGTGATCGAACAGAGCAGCATGATGCCGCTTCCTACCTCTCCTTCCTCAAGCCCAAGGCTGCTGCGCAGCAACAGCAGCGAGTGGCACGCCGTGGTGCAGAGGAACGTCAGGTCCTCGCTGCTGCTGCTCCTGGTGCTCTCCACCATCTTCGTCTTCTCTGTCCTCTACTCGTCGCACGGCTTCAGCGCAACGACGGCTGACCAAGCGCTCACGCAGAGGCAGAGCACGGATCATGGAGCCATCGATCGTTTTGTGCCGGGGCAGGAGGAAACCGATGAACCGACAGCAGTAGTCCCTGCCGAGAACAATGAGGCGCCAGAACAGAGCCTACCTTCAGACATCTCGTTGCCATCAGCAAACGCGTCAACAGCTCCCACGGTTCCTGCATCGAGCAGAGGCAGAGCAGATCAAACAGGTGATCAAAGTAAGTGCAATTTTACAGTGAACTGTTTGACATTCCCAAGCTATACAAAAAGTTGCATTATCTGTGACAGTACTTCTAGGATATAGGAGTATTTGCTTGAGTGTTTGATGACGGCATGCTTAGGTTCGGCAGGAGCGGCGCATGCTGAGGAGAAATGCGACATGTCTACGGGGAAATGGGTGAGGGAGCCGCGGGGTCCAGTCTACACAAACCTGACGTGCCCGACGCTGCCGGACTTCAAGAACTGCCAGAAGTACGGCAAGGACCCCGGGCACCTCTTCTGGCGGTGGCAGCCCGACGGCTGCGACCTGCCGCGGTTCGCGCCGGAGCGGTTCCTGGACGTCGCCCGCAGGAAAACGCTCGCGTTCATCGGCGACTCGCTGGCGCGCAACCAGATGGAGTCGCTGCTCTGCCTGCTCTCGCAGGCCGAGACGCCGACGGACGTGTACCGCGACGCGTTCGACAAGTTCCGGACATGGCACTTCCCGGGGCACAACTTCACGCTCATGGCGATGTGGACGGAGTTCTACGCGCACGGCGTGCCGGTGCTCGACGCCGACGGCAAGCCGACGCCCTCCTTCGACATCCACCTGGACAGGCTCAACGCCAACTGGACGGCTCGCTTGCCTGGGCTGGACTACGCCGTCGTCTCCGGCGGCAACTGGTTCTTCCGCGTCAACTACCTCTGGGAGGACGGGCGCCGCATCGGCTGCGTCAACTGCCGCGAGCCCGGGCTCACGGACTTCGGCATCGCCTACGCCGTCCGCCGCGTCGTCAGGGCGGCGCTCGAGGCCATCGCCCGGTGCCGGGACTGCAAGGGCGGACTCGTCACGTTCCTGCGCACCTACACGCCCGACCACTTCGAGCACGGCTCCTGGTTCAGCGGCGGCTACTGCAACAGGACGCGGCCGCTGGAGGAGGGCGAGATCAGCTTGACGAGCATCGGGTGGGAGCTGAGGAGGGTGCAGAGCCAGGAGGTGGCGAGGGTGAGGGAGACGACCGGGAGGACGACGAGCTTTGAGCTGCTGGACGTGACCAAGGCCATGATGCTGCGCGCCGACGGCCACCCCGGCGGGCACTACGACAAGCGGTGGGTCAGGAACGCCAGCGACTGCCTGCACTGGTGCCTGCCCGGGCCTGTCGACATGTGGAACGGCATGCTACTCCAGAGGCTCGCACACATCTCGCCGCAGCCGCTGCTGCGTTGATGGTCGCCACGTACGTAAAGGGATCACATTGGCATGTTTTCTTCGAGCTTATACATACTGAAATATTGTTTTTTGTAAAGCAAAAATGCAAATTTCGTGCGTCCCCAAAGCTCGGAACACTCGGTTTTTTACCGTGTTTTTATCGGCTGTTTGTGCGTTGTCCAACGACTGGTTGTTTGTAACCGCCAAAACACATGAATCATGAATGTCACCAAGCCGAGCGCATCGCCGCCTTCATTCAGACACCGGCAACAATCATCTTCGCCAGTATGTCGTTGAACGTGTCGACCAGCCCCGGCGCGCACCAGTGCAGGCAGTCGTTGCCCACGGTCTCCGGCACGGGGCGCCCGTCGTACGCGTGTGCGAAGAGGTAGGGCCCGGGATGCCCGTCGGGACGCATGGTCGCCATCTTCGTCACGTCGAGCACCTCGAACCGCACACCCCGCCGCCGCGTCGTCTCCGCTGTTGCCGCCGTCGCAACCTCCTCCAGGACGACCTTCCTCAGCTCGGCGTCCGTGGCCGCCACCTCTGCCTCCCCGTCCTCGTACGGCTTCGTGCGCGAGCACGCGTCGCGGTGGTTCCAGCCGTACTTACTGTCGAAGTGAGCCGGCGCGATGGTGGCCACCACCACTAGCTTGTCGCCGCCGGTCGTCGACGACTTGGCATCGACGATGTACTCGAGCGTCCTCCGGATCACCTTGCGGTACACGCCGAGGTACCCTATGTCGGTCTTGTTGACGTCCGGACGGGAGTACACCCCGACGACCTCCCCGTCCTCGTAGTACATGGCCGGGCGCGGGAACCAGTGCCCCGCCGAGATCACCACGACGTCCATGGCGCCGACGTCCGCCGTCCACGGCTCGGTGAGCGCGTCCAGGACCACCGCCTGCTGCGTCATGGCGTAGTCCTCCGAGTGGCCCTCGGCGCGCACGAGCAGCGGCGACCAGTATGTGCTGACGTTGACGCCGTGCGGCGCCGGGAAGACCCACCGCCAGAACTTGCGCCCCAGCCGCTCCTCGTACCGGTGCACCGTCTCCGGCAGCGCCTCGGAGGAGAGGAAGCACACGAGGGCCTCCGCCTGGTTCCGCGCCGTGGAGTCGCCGACGAAGGCCAGGTGTTTGCCCCGCACCAGCCGGAGGAACTCCGCCGGGTTCAGCGCCGAGAGATTGCACCCCGCGGGTTGCCAGCGCCAGTGCAGGTAGCCCTTGTCCGGCTTGCCGTTGACCACGCACTTCTCCGTGCTCTTCATGTCGCAGTTCTCACTGTCGTACCGTGGGCCGGTGACGCTGCCATCCCACACCCACTTACCGTCGCTGTAGTCACATAGCAACCATGCTGGCCAAGGGAATCAAATCGATTTTTTTTTTTTCGAAAACGTGCATTGGCACGTGTTGCACTAAGTGGAAGTTAGAAAGTTTACACGCTCCGGGAGCGGTCACGGCGAGACGCCGATACACATCACGGAGTAGTACACAACATGAATCACCGCAAGCGGTGGGGAAGAAAGTTGTACTAACTAAGCACTAATTTTGCGACAAAGCGAGCGCCGTCGTGGCTAGTCGACTAGGGCTGTGAGCAGCGCCAGTCCGACCTCTCACAGGGCGAAGGGAACATCAACTCGCGCAACGCCTCACGAGTGGGGGAGTCCACCGGTTCCTTGAACGTCTCGTGGAAGAGCACGGCGATCCGGTCGTCAGTGGCATCGATGGGTGCGCCATCAGGCCTGCGTTCCCATTTGTTGACGAGGACGCGCTTTGCTTGCTTTTCCGGATTGGGATCGCGGAACGCAGATTTGGCCGCCAGCCGGTCACTGCGCCTGGGGACGAGGCTGGGCGGTTCACGGCGTGCGCTGCGGGAGCGCGGGGGGGTGCGCACCAGGGCCTCCGGCAATGGCAGCCGTAGGGAGTTGACGAAGAGCATCCCAGGGTCCACTTCGGGCGGTGGTGTGGGGACGGCGTCATCGGGGGCGTCATCGGCGTCATCGGGGACGACGCTGTAGTCCGGCACTTGCGACACCCGCAGCCTGGGGGGCGATGACAGGATCGGTGGGCTGAAGTTGGACGCAACTGGTGTAGTCGCGTCCTCCAACGGAATCGGGTCCGGCCCAGGCGCGATGCGAGGGGCCGGTGCCCCCACAAGTAGCGAGCCGGCCTCCAGAGCGGAGGCGATGAGTCCTGTGGGGGCAGCATGGGACTCCTGTATTGGCGGTGAATCATGCAGCACTACTCCAAGGAGTGAGGGATCGGAGATCAGGATGGAACCAATCAACCCGTGGCCCTGCTGCTGCTGCTCGTGCATATTGGGAGGGAGAGCATCCAGGAGCGCCAAGTCCAGAGATGCCTGGACCGTGGCATCGCCATCCCCAGACTCCAGTGTTTCCGCGGCTTTAGCCGGCAGGAGCACTCCGTGAGCCTCAGCTACACCGGCATTCAGGGGAGAGGCAGCCAGGGGCGCCAAGTCATGAGATACCTGGGCTGTGGCGTCACCATCCCCCGACTCTATTGCCTCCGCATCCTTGGCCGGCAGGAGCGCTCCGTGAGCCTCGACTGCACCGGCATCCAGTGAGGAGGCGCGTTGTATCACATCACTTGGCCCGAACCTAGTGTGTGGCCCGTCATGTACCGGGCAGACAAAGGAGCCAATGAGTATTGTGCGTCGCGGCATGAAGGTCGTTCCGCGGCAGCCCCCCAATCTGGGGGCGTTGTCACTAGCAGCTGCTGATCTGTAGGTTCGATGTCCGGGATCAGAACCTCTTCCACCCAAGTCGTGTCCGGGGCGGTAGCCAGAATAATCGTCATGGTTGCCCCCAGTGTACCCCTCATCATCAGAAGACGGAGGAGCCCAGTCTTGGTATTCGACAATACGTATTTGAATCACATATCTCAGGCCGGGCAGTCGGTTGAGCACAGCCTCTCCAGCACGCAAGGCGAGGGCGTTGCCAGGGATGAGCACATTCGGTTCCGGAATGAAGATGACTTGCTCCTCAGGAATGAGCCTTGGGTGCTGACACCATGCCGCCATGAAGAATTCTCTGTCGTCATCAACTGGGGTGACCTCCGGTGGCGCGAGCTCGATGCGAGCACAGGAGGAGCCCAGGATGGTTTGTACCACGTCGGCGTTCCGCGCGTGCAGGGGGACGTGCCGCATCCCAATCAGGACTCTGAACTGGAAGAAGTCGGCAGTGGCGAGCGACGTCCTTCTCCAGGGATGCCAAATCAGGGAGAAGGGGGCGTTGACCACCGGCGTGCGCAGCACCGTTTCCCGGTCTTCTGGGCGTGAGAATCTGACGATAAAGTCTTCGGGCTCGTGACGCCGTACCGATGCCTCAACCACCCCAAGGTGGGAGGCCAGGTACGCACGAACCATCTCGGGTGACACCATTGGCCTAGTGCCCGAGATCACCGCGACCAAGGACAGTCGGAGGTTCAGCTCTGCTGCCTCGAGCTCCCCCGAGCGGTGCACGACGACGAGCTCACGGTGGCCGCCAATGGGCTCTGGATCAGCATGAAGCACCGTTTCGCTGCTGTGGCGTGGCAGTTCCGGAGTGGGTGGAGCACAGCGACGCGGAAAGGATGTGGAACGTCCCGTAGATACAGAGCGACCGAAAGCAGTATCGTCCGTGTACTTCATCCGGCGGTGAGCAGGGGGCCGGCGTCGGGGCGCAGCTTCCTGGGGCGAGGTACGGCGACGTTTCCCAGGAGCAGCCTCCATCATCGGAGGAAAGGGGCAGTCTCTCTTGCGGTGACTCTCGCACCCGCAGTTGAGGCATCTGGGTGGGTGGGAGCAGTTGGCCCTGATGTGATCCTCCCCTGTGCAGTTGAAGCATTTGCCATTGAGGCCGGGAGGCACCGGCCTGGAGCGCCGCGGTGGAGTACGTCGGCGGCCGCGGCGGTGGCTCTGAGCCTGGAAGAAACCCTCCGCGTCTGGGGCACCAGAGAACCGTGGAGGGTGCATTGCCGGGGGGGAGCGGCGGGGATAGCGGCGGCGCCCATCACCCCCACGGCGCTTGCCACCCCCACGGCGAGAAAGATTGCGTCGGCGTTCCCCAATGTCACGGCAGGGCGGGTGGCGGCGGCGTTCCCCGTCTTCATGTCGAGGGGAATGGCGGCGGCGGTCCACCCTGAGGCGAGGGCGGGGGTCGCCCTCAAGCGGGGGGTGGGCCTGGCGGGCGGCGGCCATGAACCCGCGAGGCATCCGGCCGCGGTGGCGGCGGCGGCAGCGCCGGCGTCGGCACGGACCCTCCTCCGCGACCGCCTTCTCCTTCTCCATCCCCACCGTTGGCGGGGAGCCGGCGTCGGAGTAGCCGGAGCCCTCGGAGTCGGTGAGGGACAGGCGTCCGCCGTAGTCGTCCTCGGATCCAGCGGGGTAGAAGAGGGTGGCGTCGGGGTTGAGACCCGGCGAAGCGGCAGCGGTCGTGAGCTCCTCGCCCTCCACCTCATCGGCCCAACGCTGGGAAGGGGAGCCTTGCTCCATCCAGATCTGGAGCCGGGGAGACCTAGGAGGAGGGGGAACAGGGGAATGGCGGGGGAGAAGGGCAGGGGGAGGAGGCTAGTGCGCAGGGGGCGCCGGAGCCGGAGCGGCTGCCGGCGAGGGAGGCCGTGGACGGCGGGGCCGCGGTGGCCGCCGGCGTGTTCAGCATCGCCCTCGCCCGTAGCTTTCACGCTGGCGTGAGTACCGGCATCGCAGCCTGGCTTTTCAGTGAATGGAATCAAATCGATCAAGAATGCAGTTATATTGCAGCCTTGCGTGCAGAGGAACATGCAGCGATATATACACACGCATAATGTTCAAAAGAAATGATGAATGAATTACCTTGAGGAGGTGGTAGAGAAGAGTTCTTAGCTGTTTGATGTGTCTTCAACTGGACGAAGGTATCGGTGTAAGAGATGAAAGAAGTTGGAGGGGAGTAGAAGATGAAATAGACTAGTGGCAAGGTGAAGAGGGCAAACAGAAAACAACCCAGAAGCTTGCTAGGGAGGGAACAGCGGCCATGATCTGCTTGCTCTTGTGTGGTGGCACCCATGTCTGATGCGAAGCTCTTGCTATAGTGGAGGGATGCGCTTATATGTACATCAAAGTGTACTGTAAAAGCTGCAAGATCTAGGTAAGGGACACACAGTGTAATACCGTTAAAAGCTTAATACTATTGGCAGGAACGGTGGACTGGTATATAGCAATGTTTTAAATCTCCCGCTATAGCTGCCGCTATAGCCCCGCTATAGTCTTTTAAGGTAGGGAGCCGCTATTTATGCTCATGTATAATTTAGCCGCTATATCTCACTATAACTCGATTTAGCTCCGCTATTAGTTGATTTAGAGGTATACCGCTAAACACCACACCTTAGCCCGCTATTTAAAACTATGGTATATAGAAGCGCTGGTGTATCATGTATGTGTGTGTATATATAGAGAGATACTCAAGCACAGTTGCCTGATAATCTGCTTATCCGTCAGTCGACGAGCTCACAAGAAGATGACCGGATGACTAAGCCAGGCACCAGCCGGCCGGCGATCTCTCCTGGCTGGCGATCTCTCCTAGCCGGCCAGGCACCGTGTGCCGGTCCACTGACGCCGCTAGATAGCTCAGTGCGCTTGCACATTGGGGGTTCCTGTGCGGTGCAGGGTGCACAGGCAGGTAGGTATAGCCAGGTCAAGCAAGGAAGGGTCAGCGGCCCGGCGCGGGTCAGCAAGCGATACTGTTGCGGCTGCAGTCGCACACTTACACGTCGAAGCAGCACGGCACCAAGGGCAGGCTAGCTTTCAACGGGGCACTCGGCAGAGCAAGAGGTTGAAGATGACTGAAGCTTATGCAAAATATCAAGCAACTGCTGTGGAGACACCACGGTATACTGAACTGCAGACCATCAACTGGCTGGGCAATTAAAAACTTTGTTCTGTCAGACGTGGGGAGCGCAGTTTATTATAAAAAATAAGGCACTTGTTCTCAACTCATCAATTCGATAAGTCAAAAGTCTAAATCTTGGGATGTTGGTTACACGTTGTTATAAAACACAGCAGAAAACAAGCTAATCAAAGAAAATACTTATCTCCATTTTCGTTTACTTGTCACCAACCTTTTACTGTAGCAGATTTGACTAACCGTTTTTTTCTTCTTAAAAAATCTTAGATACTTCAAAGCATATAACATTAATCAAGCATGTAAAATAAAGAATCATATATGTGAAAACTTGATATATCTAAAATTCTTTAACAGAAAAAACGCATAGTCAAAATTGCTACAGTAAAAGTTTGGTGACAAATAAACGAAAACGGAGGGAAGTAATACACCTAATCTAACCTATAGACACCTTCCTCTGGGAAAAATAAGGACGTGCAAATGGTAAGTTCATCCTAAGTCACCACGGATAGGGATTACAAGTATCTATATATGGATATTACATTAGAAAAGTGAACAGACAGAGCATACATAAAGATTGTAACTTTCGTTAGTTGTAAGTATACTAAACATGAATTTTCAATACTTTATATCCTAATATTTTAGCGTAGTGGTTAAGTTTTTTACGGTGGAATCTATTCTCCTAATGATAAAGCTCCCACGCGGACGGGCGCCTGTTCGGGTAGGGACTAAGTCCGGACGCACAACTAGGGCCCGATGTTCGAGCGCTAGTGTGCCTCCCTTCTCCTAAGCATCTACATTTGTATTGTGCTTTAAAAAAGCACTACACACGTTGGTGGGTTAGCAGTTCCCAGTTCCCACGAAGACCTTTGTAACCAAAACCAAAGAGGATCTTTGGGAAGGAGGTGATAGATGATCAGGGTTCCAACGATAACATTTAGGGCTAGCATGTAGGCTTATATTAAATAAATTGTGGGCTAGACTAGTTAATGTTCTCGACATTTTATGGCCGGTGTTTTGGAGTGCTATCGGTTGGTTACTGGCAAGCCTTTGGGAAGTACATTGGTACTGTCTCGTAGATAATAGTCTCATGCAGTGTCATATAATATGAGACGACATTAGAGATAACACATAAAATAAGTTATCTTTTAAGTTGTTTTGTAATAATTCTAGCTAGGGTCCTTAATCTGTGCATACAACAAAGGAATGTTTGTGAGTTGCATGACAACAACCACTTATACAATGGTATATAAGTTGTCTCATACTTCTAAATTTTAGCTTATGAGGTGGTTGCTTCGTGAAACAACCACCTCTTTCTCTTACCTCCCTCTCTCACCTCCATATCATCAAAAAAATTGAGTGTGGCACCGCATAAGACAACCTATGAAATTGCTTAAGTGTACCAATATACTTGCTCTTAGGTGGTGTTTGGTTTGGGAGCGGGACAGGAATGAGGTGGGATATCCCATCTTGTCCCAGTGTTTAGTTCAGAGACACTAGGGATGGAGTCATCCCTATAAAGGAATGTTCCCTCAGATTCGATGGCAACCCTGTCCCCAGAAACTGGAGCGACAACATCATCCCTTTCGGACGCCGTTTGTTCCATTTGTACCCTCTTATCTTCTTCCTCGTGTCCAAGCGCTTCGGCTAGGGTGGCCGGCCTCGGCTCTAGCGTTAGTGGGCAGCCATGGCTCTAGCAGGGCTAGGCGGTGTTGGCCCTAGGAAGAACTTCACTGAGGACGGGAGCACTGGTTGTGGGCGGATGAGGTTGGAGCTGAGGCAATGGGCAGGCGGGGTCGAAAGCCGAGGAAAAGGTGGGTGAGGGCGAGGTCGTCGGCGGGGTTGGAGCCGAAGTCATCGGAGTGTGTCAGCTGTGAGCGGGGTCAGAGCCATAGCATGTGAGGGCAAGGGCGTCCATGGCGGGTGGGGTCGAAACCAGGGATGTCGGCGCGAAAACGGTGGCCATGGAGGGTGGGGTCAAGGCTAGGACACTGGGCGGAAGCATTGAGTGAAGGCGAAGCCATCGAGCGTAGATGCGCCAGTATGGGAGAAAGAAAGAAAAAGATGATCATAGAGGCTGACGTGCAAGTCCCATTTAACGGTTCATAACAGATCTAGAATGGTTGGCTATTCCTCTCTTCGCATCCCTCGTACCAAACACAATATAGGGACATCCTTATCCTCTCAACCAAACACATACATATGATGGTCCCATCCCAAAAAAAACTAGAATAGATTTGTTTTGTCCTTCCTTGTCCCCAAACGAAATGCAACTTTAGTACATGTACTAGAACTATGAAGGCCTAGAGTGGTCGTAGTGTCGTCTTTGCTGCCCTAGGGCACGACACAACATGAGACTTTGAGTCGAAACAAATCTACTTGCATCAGAAGTCATTCCATTAGGGCATTCCTAACTAAGAAACTAGGATGGTCTCTATGTTCATTAAATGAGGTGCAACTAAGCAAAATGATCATGCAGCATTGGAACTAAAGAAGAGAGATAACGAAATGGTTTCTTAGATAAGAAGCTATATCAACACAAAAACTAAGATATGAATAGATGTGGATAGATAGATGATGGAGGAATAAGACATATGATTGGACAAAAAATTATTTTGAAGAAACTATCCATTGAAAATATGGTTTCCTTGTGTAGTATCTACATGATTTGGCAAGAATATAAACCATCTTATAGTTTTTCGTTTAGAACTGTCTTATTAACAACATAATAAATCTGGACAGCACATCCAACAAAATTCTAGGTTGTTGTGATATCCTTAATTTTGTGTATAGATACTTGTGGAAACTTGATGGAAACATACTCCTTCCGTGTCCTGAAATACAAATATCAAAAATTCAAATTTTGTCTTGAGTTATAAGGTATTCAGGAGGAGGGCAGGCTGATCCGCTATGTAAATTGTGTTTTCGTCAGCAAGAATCGCACACACACATGGTGGTAAAATGCACTTTCACTAAAGAGCTGCGGAGATTGGTGGAGACATGGTCTCAACAACAAGGATTGATCCTGAACCAGGACACGAACAACATCAAACACATTGTGGAAGCTACTGACTCAAGGTCAACCAACAAATTGCCAAAGGATGAAACGATAGAGCACCTGCTAACTTTCGCTAAAAAACAAAATCCTCACCATAGTTTGTTTATTTAAATTAAACGTCAACGCCATCACCTATCCCAGCAAAAAGCTAAGGGCATTGGGGACACTAATTAACATCCAAAATCAGCAATCGAGATTCGAGACACTAACAATCCAAAGACCAAAAAGAGCCTACCATCTTTTACAATCCATATTTCAGTTCTGTCAAAAAAAAAAAGAATCTAGCTTCCACAATCCAAAGAAGATCCAAACCGCGACTACTAATCCAGTCCCCATTATTGCCATTTGGGATCGGTCGATCGAGAAACGTAAGCAAAACTAAGAGGGTGTTTAGCAGGACTCCTCCTGAGGGGCTTCTCCTGAGAAGTTGGAGCCGTTTTGAAGGAGCCATAATTTATGGCTCCTTCAAAATAGCTCCGACTTCTCTATTTTTCGCTGAAAATGGCTCCTCATACAATATATTTGGTAGAGCTTATCCAGAAGAGTCAGAGCCGGAGCAAGAAGAAGCCCTAATAGGGCTTACCGGACAGGTTTGTAAAGTGTGGTCCATTCTGGCCTCATATCGGCCGCTTCCATCAACTCATCTATCAATGATCTACGATTATATATCTCGTATAGCAGCTTAGGAGGGGCCTGCGCAGGAGTTGCTCACCTGATGGCTGGCCGGCTGGGGCGTCGGCGCAGGCAGAAGTGCTCTTCCTCGATCCTTCGAAGGCTGGCTGTGTGGCGGACGTGCTCCATCCCCTTGCGGTGAGGGCGAGGTTGGGGCGCTACTATTTGGCGGCACGCCTGTCTGCGGGCAAGCTGCGGTGGTTTCCACCGGGAGCAGCGATGCGCGCGGAAAGGATCACGACTTCACGTGATGTGGCGATCGCAATCGGGAGCGTCGGGAGATTTGAATCTGTTTTGCGTTGTACCGAGTTTTATGCGCAATATCATTTTCAGCATATTTTTGGCTGATAGGATATATTCTAACAAAAAAAAATTAAAAAAGAAAGAAAGGATATATTCCAACAAAATTTTAAAATACATACGTTAAAAGTTGAAGCTCATAGTAATTTGAACAAATTAGTTTAATAATAATTGTAAAGTTCAGTGCCCATATTTGCCTTATTTCGGTCCAACTTAATTAGGCAACATCTCCCAACAATCATTTAAAAGACCCCACCTATTAGTTTTTAGGCAAAATTTGTTGATGGACATTGAAAATGAGGTCCTTTTGCCAGAGGATACCGAAAAAAGATCGATTTGCTGGTAGACACTCTTGCCAAATTTGCTAGAGGACACCGAATGCATTAAAATATCTATTTCTGACTTAGGAGGTGAGAGAACTTCTTCCTCTCGCCTCCTCCTCCTGGCCTCGCGCCTCCTCGTCGGCGCACCGCTGCTCAGAGACACGCGCTGCAGCCTCCTGGCCGCCGTCGCTCCTCAAGGACTGTGCGCAGCCACCACTCGAGGACCATGATGCCGCCTCTTGAAGGACATGCGAGTGAGAGATGCACGTGCATAGGAGGAGGAGGCAGCGGCTGGTCAGGGTGTGCCCGCGCCCCGCGCCTCCTGCGTGCTCGCTGGCGGTGGTGGCCGGCAGCGGTGCCCATGCCCACGGTCTGCTCGTTCAGCGCGGCGACGGCCAGCAGTGCGAGGATGCCAATGGTAGTTGTGGCGGTCAGCGGCCAGATCCCGCGCACTCCTGCCTGAGCCCGAACGGTGAGTGGGGGGGAGAAGAACAGGAAGTGAGGAAGAAGAAAATGGCAAGGGCAAAAGAAACATTTCACCGCTCTTCTCTCACCTCCTAATCTAAAAATGAATATTTTAATGCATTCGGTGTTCTTTAGCAAATTGGGCACAAACTAGAGTGTCCTCCAGCAATTAATCTTTTTCCGGTGTCCGCTGGTAAAGCGACCTCAATTTCATTGTTCGCCAGCAAATTTTGCCTACTTTTTACGTTAGACTTCTTCTAGAAGACATATAGAAGAAGTGATAATGTGACTAAAAGTATGTAGCAGTGATTTTACGAAGGAATTACAACGGGAAAAGAACTTTTTTCTTAGCGCTAAGTCCACACAGTTTATATTGGCGGCACCATTTGTATCTTCATTAGAGGTTCTATGGACCGCCAGTGTAAAAGGTCAACAAAAATAGAAATGTTTTGCTAGCGCTGGCTCAAAAACCGCTAGTGCAAAATTGTAAATACTTTTACACTAGTGTAATCAATTTACACAGACAGTAGGCTAATTAAGCCAATGTTGGTACAAACATTTTATGATTTGTGTAGTAAAACAGCCTCTGTTACTTAATTTCCTTCATTTGCTTTTTCTATTCTTTTTTCTTATGGTTTCTAAATTTATGTTCTCCTTTCACTTTTTTCAAGTAATTTTCTTTTCTTTTATTGTTTCTTTATCATCTATTTGTTCGATTTCAAATATCCCTTCATCATGTTTCAATTTGCCTTTATTTTTCAATTTTATGTTATTTCTTTGTACATCATTAATTAATTTTGATCATATTTGCAGTACATTTTTCCAATGATGAGAGAATATTTCATATTTTAAGATGGAGCATTCATGAAATATTATTTATCATTTTCATTTTACTTTATATATTTATTTTTCTATTTTTTCCTTTGTTATATGGATTTTTTTATTTTTCATTAAAAACTTTAATTTTTTCCTCCTTTTTCCTTTATTTGGTTTTAGTTATATTTTTTAAAATTTTTTATTTGTGTACATGGTACATTCAAGAGGTGTTCCATGGCATATTTTTTTACATATAATAGTATCTTATATGTTTCATGATGTATTTTAAATTATTCACATATTTTAGATTGTTCATGAGTGGTGATTGGACGTTCTATGATATACTTTTTATTGTTCACACGACATGTCTATGCAATAAGATGTTCATTGGTATTCTTTATTTTTTTTATTTTACTTATTTAATTTGGATTGTTATTATTATTATTATTTTATTTTATTATTTATTTCATTTCCATTGTTAGAGCATCCCAAGAGACTCTATATCTTTCCTAATTTCAAGGAATAGAGATTTTGATGAAAAAATAACGTCCAATAGCCTCTTCAATTAGATATCTAAATATAGATATCCGCTATTCTGAATTTCTCGTTAGCCAAAGATGGAGAACGAGGATGGTTCTCTAGACTGCAAACAAGATATAGAAAAACTGTTGTGAGGTTGTTTTCTTTGTCTTTTCCTTTTTTTCTCTCACATTTATATTCTATTTAGTATTTAGTATCTGTTCTATATATTTCATAGCACTATTTTTTGTATCCATGATCTTGTGGCGATATTTATGTAAACATTTTTGTAGTACCATAAAACTATTCTTATACTGTTATGAGGTATATTCTATATTATCGTTATAGTTTTCTTAATATGTTTAGTTGTGTAATCTGGATTGTTCGCATAGCATTTTTTAGATGTTCCATGATGTATTCAAGATTTTCCCTCAAAGTATTCATGTTCAATACATGGTATTGTTTTCATGTTTTTATAGTACATGTAAGATATTTCATGGTCTACTTTGAGTTGTTCATGTACTCTACGTGGGATGATCTATGATGTATTTTCTATTGTTCCCGCACTACCCAAAAGATGTTTTATTATGTATTTTATGTCGTTTGCCTAGTATCCATAGGTTTTGATGGTATAATTTAATTATCCCTATTATGTGGTCGTGATATGTGACACTCGGCGCCACAAATATGGGTCTGTATGCTTAGCGTTGGACCGACAAGCAACACCCAAAATGGGCCTGTACGCTTAGTGTTGGGCCGGTCGACTCGTATGGATTTTTTTGTGAATGGGCCGCTTCGGTTGAATCTGTAGAAGGCTCCCTTCCCCGCTTGCCATTTGCCAATGACTGCAACTCTGACGCAGGGGGTGTTTTGCTGGAGTCTAAAAAATTTTGTAGCGTCACATCAGATATTTTATGAGATGTCGAAAGGGGTGTTCGAATACTAATAAAAATATTAATTACATAACTCGTCTGAAAACCGTGAGACAAATTTATTAAGCTTAATTAATCCGTTATTAGCACATATTTACTGTAGCACAACAGTGTCAAATTATTGATTAATTAGGCTTAAAAATTCGTCTCGTAAATTTATCACAGTGAAAAATTTTAGAGGAGGAACTAATCAAGGCCGTAGTATCGTTTGAGATCCGTGACAGATACACAGAGAGAATATATAAGAAAAGTGAACGAGAATCCCTCAAAAAAAAAAGTGAACGAGAAGACTCAGCGTGTCTTGTGCGATCTCCTTCAATATTGCTCATTCGGAGGTACAGAGGTCATTAGATCGACTCCGCGTCAGGTCAGTTCGTTCTATACAATCGTGCATCTTGCGCTGTCCAATTGAGGATTTGCTTAGTGAAGCACCAGGATGGCATGAGATTGACTACACCTCTGGTCCCGTTAGCAGTAGATTTGTGGGGGCTATACTTTGTCCATTTAATCATTTAGCTTAAATTATTAGTTGTGGGGACTACTGATCTACACTTCTACAGTTTTCGAAAGTTTGAAAGCATTGGTTGCATGTTTTGCCAAGTGTGAGTTGGGCTTGAAGCTAATTTTCAAGTGGAGCTACAGCCCTTTAGAGAAATTTTTGTTTGAATTGCCTTTTTTTTTCTCAAGAATCTATACCTCCTATAAAGTAAAGACCCACTAGCCTATTTCTCTGGCTTCTCATTGGGCCACATCAGCAAAATGATGTCATCCGCCCACTAAGTAACGTCATCCGCCCACTAAGCCTCATTTATCTTCCACTAGCTATTTCTTTTGAAATAGAAAAAAGTCGTAGCACCTAAACCAAGTATCGTAATTAAAATCCAATTGCACCATGGTGTTTCTCGCAATAAACTCTTCAAAACAAGACCCCACATGGATATATTTCGATAACTTTTTTGCAAACATTTAAACGGCCGTTCCTAAGAAAAACCTAGCAAAACTGTCGTTTCTAAGGAAAACCTAGCAAAACTGCATATCACATGGATTACATGTGGTCCTCCGAAACATGCATGATTTTGTGAAGGAAACTCCTAGAACTTTTGGGAGGGGGATGGCCCTCAGGTATAGTAGGGATGAGGGGTGAGGGTAGATGAGGTTAGCCTCCCGTATTGGCCAATCCTATAGGTTAGTGACCGTGTTTTCTTTGATAACCGTTTCTAAGCAAAAGCTCGTTTCTAAGAAAAACCTAGCAAAACTACATATCACATGGATTACATGTGATCCTCCGAAACATGTATGATTTTGTGAAGGAAAACTCCTAGAACTTTTGGGAGGGGGATGACCCTCAGGTATAGTAGGGGTGAGGGGTTCTGGTGGATGAGATTAGCCTCCCGTACTGGCCGATCCTATAGGTTAGTGACCGTGTTTTCTTTGATAACTGTTTCTAAGAAAAAGTCCGTTTCTAAGCAAAAACCTAGCAAAACTACATATCACATGGATTATATGTGGTCCTCCGAAACATGCATGATTTTGTGAAGGAAAACTCCTAAAACTTTTGGGAGGGGGATGATCCTCAGGTATAGTAGGGGTGAGGTGAAAGTCCTATGTTTGGTGTTGGTAATTAGTGACAATGCCTAAGTACTAATCCTATGCCTAAGTTGTATGTAGCATATGAGGATTAGTACATTCCAAGGTTGGTGGTAAGATGGACATGGTGATCATGAGTGGCCACACTTGGATTTGGACGCAACCCTACGTGATCAAGGCAAAGGTATATGCTTAAGGGTTGTGTTTTAGTAACCAAGACACCTAGTGGGTGTGGTTACATTATAGGATAGATAGCCGTACTATAAAGAGGGGAATGACGCGGCTATTGAACTCCTAAGTGCCTCTAGGTGTGCATTTCATGTCATATGCATTTGGATAGAACTAATAACGCCTCGAAAAATGATTGTGAAAATGCTAACACACATGCACATGGTGATGATCACTTGGTGATGTTAGCACGTTTGCGAAGACGGTAGAGTTTAAGCGGTAGAGAGGGTTTGGGGTCCTCTCTCCCTCCCGCCGAGCCTGCGAGGCGGGATTCAGGCGTTTTCGAGGAGTTGAAACGCCTATTTTCCACTACGCCGGAAGTCGAAAAAAGAAACGGAGGCGAACGGAGGTCACAGTGGTGACCGGACGCTGGACCGGACGCGGTCACTGTTTGACCGGACGCGTCCGGTCAGCGTTCAACATCTGCGCGAGTTTTAGTTGGTTGATCGGACGCGCAGCGCGTCCGATCACAGTCGACCGGACGCGTCCGGTCGTCCAGGGAGCTTACTGGACTCCAACCAGACGCAGGCACTGTGGCGTCCGGTCAGTTGACCAGCGCGTCCGGTCAGTCACGGGACCGGAGCGTCCGGTCGTGACCAGCGCGTCCGGTCGTTGCGACCGGCGCGTCCGGTCAGTAGTTCGGAAAATAGCCGTTGTGCGACCGGCGCGTCCGGTCAGTTCGACCAGCGCGTCCGGTCAGTGCGACTTCGGCTGTTTCAAGTTTGTAACGGCTATATTCGAAGGGGTACGTCTATAAATACTCGTTGGCCGGCTCAAGGCTCTCACTCTTGGACATTTGACATACTTGTGAGCACTTTGAGCTAAGCAACTCCCCTCCCACTCATCTCTCTTACTTCTTTGCATATTCGAAGTGAGATTGAGTGATCCAAGTGCATTTGCATTGTGAGATTGCATCTAGTTGGCACTTGGTGGTTGATTTGCTGCGGGATTCTTGTTTCTCTTGGTGATTGCCGCCACCTAGACGGCTTGGAGCAGCTTGGAGGCGTTGGCAAGAGTTGGTGATTGTTCTTGGCCACCTCCGGTGATTGTGAGGGGTTTGTGCCTACCTCGGCGAAGCGCCAAAGGCAACATTAGTAAATTGCTCGTGTCATTGCAACCTTTTACCATTTGGTAGGTTCTTGTGGCGCCTTTTGAGAGGCTCGGTGTGAGACCGATTAGCCACCGAACCACGTGGTGAAGAGGGACACAACGGGGACTAGCGTGCCAGCAAGCACGTGAACCTCGGGATAAATCTTCGTGTCATCACTTTCATATTGTGATTGATTGATCCCGGTGTTCGGTTGTTTTGGTATTCATTGTTGATCATATTGGTTGGCTCAATACTTCGCCCCTCGGTGAAACCCTCCTAACTCAACTCCGCATTACTTTCTTAGTTATCTTTGCTAGCTAGTTCGCTTTGCTAAAGTAGCTCTTTTGTGTAGCTTGCTAGTTGTAGTTGTAGTTACCTTCTCGGTTTAACTTGTGCGGTTGAGTGCCAATATACTAGAATTGTGAATTGGATAGGTGGCTTGCAAACACCCCGTAGGCTAAGCAAAACTCGCATCTCGCTATTTGTTGTATTGATAAACTTGTTTAGCTTGTCTATGTAGAAATTTTTAAAAAGGCTATTCACCCCCCTCTAGCCATCAAGACCTTTCATGAGGGGTGAGGGTGGATGAGATTAGTCTCCCGTACTGGTCGATCATATAGGTTAGTGACCGTGTTTTTTTTATATGGTTTTTGTTGTCTTTTGTTACACCTTTAACAAAAAAACTAAATCTGTTCTCTGTTTATATCGCATATATACTTATGTATTATACACCAACGAGATTCCTTCTACATTCTATTTCTCCTAACTCAATTCAAATTACTCTTGCATTCCCGCAGCAACGCGCGGGGAATTCACCTAGTAGAAAAGAAGTCAAACGTCCATGATGCCACTGCCAATTTTACTTCGTTGTACTTGTATATGCATGAGTCATATGTTTGACATTAGTTTTTAGTGTAATGTCATATGCAACGAAGATTAATTAATTAATGATGAGAAATTAAAGATTGACCAATAATGGTTTGTTATAGAGAGCATTGTATATAAAAGTTGTCATGATCATAATGACCCCGGAAGAAAGATTACCCTTGTGATGATCATGATGGATATTTACAGTCACCGTTGAGGATTTGGCTAGCACAAGGTGACGCTAGGGTCACCAGGCTGACCATTCTCTATTGTTAGGCATAGCCACTCCTGGCTCTAGGAACGCACCACCTGTGGAGCTGAGGCAAGGCTACCAAATCTTGCACTAGTACTAAGGGCACTTTCATATACATGTTAGATTAGCAAGACACTGCTCTTGAAAACTATCCCACACAGCGCATGGTGTCTATAGTTTGGTCCGTAATAAATTGTCTACATTCACTTGATCCTCTCACCCCTATGCTCTCTCTCTCTCCCTTTGACGCCTCCATCGTGGAGGTCGTCCCTCCCTGACATTGGCGGACACCCAGATTCGTGAGCCGCCGTCGACCGTTGCATAGTGCGCTATCCTGCACCTACGTCATGTAGGACCCAATTGCAATTGGTGACCACCTGAGCCACGCCGACGCAAATCAGCCCGCGTCTGACTGTTAGCCGTGACTAGGCCCGAAACACGGTGATGAGGTCAGCCGTGATGGGGAAGAAGGTGCGGTGCGACGACAGCACCGCAGATGATGAGAACTTAGCGCTTGGAGGGTGTCGATGTCCGCTGCAGTGGGGGTGCCCACGCCTGCTTCCCGCACTCAGCCGGCGGCCGCAACCTTCTCCCCTTCGATGTTGGCGTCGTGGGCTTCACCTCCGCTTCCTGCTCCTAGGCCTCCAAGCCGGCCTCCCCTTGTCGCTTCTCTGTTGGAGGAACAACGAGCGGCGGCGTAAAGGGTGGCACGCTGGCGACGGGTGTTGTAGATGGGCACGATCTATAGCGAGGGTCGTAGAAACTACGCTGACGCCCCCAATGCGGTACCAGGTAGTTTCTTGGGCTTCGATAGGCGTGAAGACTCGGTTTATAGATTAGACACGGTTTCTTCATTTTTTTTCTTTTCTCTCTTCAATAAATTTCTTGCACATTAGTAAATTTCCTGCACGCAGAATTATAATTGCGTATTAGAAACCACTCTAGTTTCTGCACTAGGAGAGACCTAACCAAGGCAGAGACGTTGGGCTTGTTTGTTTCATTACTTAACTATATGCCATAATTTGCTACAGCTCCCACATCATAGTTTGGCAGATGTTTGGTTGGTCATTTTTCTCACCACGGTGCGCTAAAAGCCATTTTTCTCACCACGGTGCACTAAAAGTCTGGCGGACAAATCATCCGCCTAACTTATAGCCTGTGCATTCAAACAGACCAATTGGCGGACAAATCATCCGCTTAGCTTATAGCCTGTGCATTCAAATAGACCAATTTTTTTGATCGGATACAACTTGGACGCACACAACCCACACACTCCACGCTCACACCACAAGCACACACACGCGTGCACGTCCGTACACACGTAAAGAAGAGATTGGAAGGTGTCGCCGCCTCTAGTGCACAGGAAACGCACACGTGTTCATGTACCCTAAAATTTCTGAAAAAAATTCTAGAAAAAAGTACGATCATCCAGGTTTGAACCCACATTGTCCCACTAGACAGACCTACCACTAGACCGCCGTTCGCTCAAACAGACCAATTGTGTGGTGTTCCTTCTGTAGTTTTTTTAGGGGAGTTCCTTCCGTAGCTGAGGCAGGCCGTTGGGTCACACAACACCCATGATGGGCCGTTGGGCCACCCAGCCACCACATCAGACAAGGTGTTAGCCGGGTTCAAATGAAAGAGGCGAGAGCGGGTAGTTGGGTAACTAGAAGATAGGAACTAGAAGAGAAAATTGCTCGTTTGCCATCCCGCACAAGGGATTTGCTATTTTGCAATTATCAAACTAGGTACACTTGCTCAAATACCCTTGACTGATTTCTTCCAAAACTTAATTATTCTTTTATTCCCACCAAAATAGCATTCCTGTTTTACCCCTGCTGAAATGGGAACTCACCCCTTCTTTTCTTTCCTCCTCATTCACGCACGGGCAAGAAAGAGACGAGATGAAGACAACTGTAGCCGCTTCTTGCTCGGCTTGCTTGGCCACCGCCGTCGCAACTTTAGGCGGACGCCACAGTTGACCCGAAGCTCGACTGCCGCCGCCGCGGCCGAGTCTATTCCAGCCCGCCACGGCGCCATGCCCGACGCCAGATCTGCAAGCCCTGCTCTTGCCCGCGAGACGTCAGCTACGGCCATCCTCGGGAGACAAGCTCACGAGTGCGCGCCATGAAAACCCCTCCGCACCTGCCTTCGTTGGGCCCTGCGCGCTGCCTCCGCTCACCGTTTCATCCTCGTCATCCTCCCTCGCGTTGGCCATCACGCAGACCCCGCCCCTAGCCCATGCGGCGATGGAAACGCCGCGGCGGCTGGCTTTACACCGCCACAGGCGGCTGTTTTGTGAGCGCGGTGGTGTGATTCGCGGTGCAGGTGGTGGGCGTGGGGTTGAGCCCATGGGAGAAGCGTGACGCGAAGATGGAGATCCCGCAACGCTCGCAGCACGTGGAGGAAGATGAACAGTGCACAGAACAGGCAGGGGTAAGGTTCCATTCAAATGGGGTAAAACGGGAATGGAATTTTGGTGGGAATAAAAGAATGATTAAATTTTGAAAGAAATCAGTCCAAGAGCAGTTGACAAGTGTAGCCAGTTTGATAATGCCAAAGTAACGAATCCATTTTGCGGGATGGCAAACGAGCGAAACCCAAGTTAACGATGACAAAATTCCAATTTTCTCGGAACTAGATGGATTAGTTGTGCTTTTTTTTATGACTCCATTGAACAAGTTGTTCACCTCCATATCCAAAGGCACGTGGACACAAGAGGAGGTGGGGGAATCCAGATTTTAAATGTTTTTTAAGAACTTATTTGGATACACTTGTATCTAAATCTATGTTTGTTAGATTGAGTTAGGGTGAAATTTAAACTAAAATTTACTCTAACGCGTATAGATTGAGGTGGATATGGCCTAAGTCAAATGTAAAACATGTTGCCGCCACAAGGCTACTTTAAATCCAGAGCAGTTTTTTATTTGTCTGTTTGGTACATCTTTAATCGGTACAAACCGTTGCAAGTGCACTAAGAGGGGTATAGTCTCGTTTGTTTTAGAGACTGTTTGACACGACCTTGCTTGGCTCCTATTCCCACGTTGCAAAGAAAATATCATTCTTACTTGCTAAAAAGTAACTCTCAAATTTAACCAAATCTATCTATACTATAAAGAAGCGAATGAATTGAAAAGTATGGTGTACCTAAAAATTTCATACCCACCTTATATCTGAACCGTTGATGGCTTAATCTCTTTTTAATCTCATGGTTCCTATTAATTTGGTGGTGGGCCGTAGTAAGATCTTACACGGTTAGTCATTAGCCTTGTTTTTTTTCACCGAGAACTTCTACCCACCCGCCTGTACCCGCCTCCCTGCCACACCTCCATCGCCCAAGCCGCCGCCATCGCGCAACTTCGCGGCCTTTTTTTTCACCAGGCCCGTTCGCATTACGTAACCGACCGCTCCCGTAGTTTCACGAGGGGACGGCACTAGGCGGCGGCAGCGGCGGCACCGTTTCTCCCAGTCGGCGCCGGTGTGGCTTCGCTTCATGGTTGGTTCAGCCTGGCGCAGTGTACGCGAGCCAGACGCTCCAGCGCCGGTGTACGTCGGAGATGAGGTGGTTGCTCAAGTCCAGGCACTCAACATCAGGACGACAGGGGCGACGAACAGCAGCACAACAAGCCGATACGTGTATGCACCTGCAGCAAACCTTGCTCACATCTTTGCCTTGGTATTAAGACCCCAACCTAACTGAATTATCGATTGTGCTGCACAGCGTCAAGTTCGCAAGCGGAGAAATCAAGGTAGATGAAGTATCCAGTATTTTTTTTACATAATTTTTTACTTATTTGGTTTAGATCTGACAAATTTAAAATCAAAAAGCACGCCACCCATAATATAAGCTTTGATGAAGATTACTTTTATATCTGCAAAAATAATCATAGTGTGATTTACTGATTAACTTGTTCCTTCTTTCTTCTTAATTTTTTTCATTCGTTTATATTCACCTTATAATTTTTTAATAAATAGACATATTTACCTTCTTAGACGATGTTTAATAGCCAACATAAGCTACAATGTACTATTACCTCTTACCGTATTTGGGTTGGATAAGTATGGCCAGAATTTTCTCTCGCTTTCTTGGCCATGTGATGGCCTTCCTTTGTTTGTGCGAAAAAATACCATCTTTTATTGGATTTGGTGTTTTTTTTAAGTTGTGACCCATGATTGCATAAAAGCTGCTCTTCACAGATTATTGTAAGCCCGGTGCCTTGGTGCGTGATGCTGGCGCTAGAGGCGTTGAGGAGCATGACGCTAGCGTCAACTCGTGCAGTGGTTAGAAGCTCCCTGCCATGGCTGTGACAACTGGCCCTCCTTCCTCCTCCTAGAGAAGATCACGCCCTCCTCCTTCCTCAAGATTGCCCATGGCTTCAATGGATTTGTGATGCACTTGATCTTGCGATTCATTAATTGATTGGGGATCTAATTTTCTATGCTATGTGCAGATCCTAATTCAAGCTGCATAGCTTCATTTAAGGTAATTTAATATCCAGTTTTGTGATGTTTGGATTTTTCAACTAATTCAGTTAATTATGATAGGAGTTTATGGCTTTTTGGTCCTTGTGCACAGTGTGACCAATAATGATAGTTCATTCATATGACAGGGTTTATATTTTATATGGGCCTCTCTATGGAGGTGTAGAGAATTATTTTTCTCCATTCCTTAGATGTGTTAGCTTGCATTTAGTGTTTTTTTTATTCTTTGTTGTTTGGTGAAACCAAAAATATTTTTCAAACATCACCGAAATGTTATTATTTTTCATTTTAAGAATTATGAAAGCCTTCTAGTGGAGGATCATAGGATTGCACAAGAGATCCAGCGAGAGGAGGAAAGGGACTCGGAATAAAAAAAGAACAAAATTATGGTAAGCTATTCCTTTCAACCAATTAATTTTTGTATCATTGATTTTAGGGTTATATTGTGACACTTTGTGTTTCTAATAACATTCAGATACCTTCTCCGATTATTTGGGTTCATATCATTATTTACCTCCCCCATACAATTGTCGGAAGTACATAACTTGAATTACCTAATGTTGATATTTGCACTTTACAAAAAATCTGAACCACTTTGGTAAAATACCACAATAACATTGGTTCTATTTCAAGTGAGGATGGTACTTTTTCAAAAACTTATACTATCATGTTGTCTAAATAAAGTCAGTTTCTGCAACTAATGCTACAGGAATTGTTGGATTTTAGTTAGCGACAAAGATTTGACAGATGTGCATACAGAAGGGGGATCGATGTGCATCCAGAAGGGGATCGCATCTCAGGTAATGACCCTATGAACAGTGCAATTCCAAGTTCTTTAAATTTGACGGGCCAGGTTAGATTGAGCTAGATGATATAGAAAATATTATTATTAATTAAAAACCAAAATATAGCCACGTGCGTGTCGCACGTGCATGTCCACTACTATATACAAAAATAATGCATCATTAGATTAGTTATGGAATATATTTTTTATTGTAAACGTATTTGATGACACAAATGTTGCTAATATTTTCTATAAACTTAGTCAAATTTAATAAAATTTGAATGACCTGAACCTAAGATGATATTTTCTTGGGATGAAGGGAGTACTGCTTGCCATAATGAGTGGATAATTCGACATCGATGAAGCAAAAAAATGGTTTTACATGCTTCTAGTTCATTTTAAGTAAAAAAGATAAAATGACTCTCTAGCTTTTTGTTATAGTGAAACTACAGCCTAAGAATACTAAATAGAACCTTAGAGTAGTAAAGATAAATTAAACCGTAATGCCACAAAAGCAAACCGAAGACATTGTGACAGTTCAACCACATATGTCAGAAGCAAAATGGCATTGTGCAGAAGACTCAAACCAAGCTAAATAAACAAATCATCGGCGTGAGGTGATCGCTTGGACGAGTACATGTACCGACACGTCACACGTGCATAGAGATCGAAGTACTCCACTGGTAGGAAACGTGGTTTCAATACCGGTTGCCAAGGGCTCTTTAGTGCCGGTTGTCCAACCGGGATCAGGAATCCGGAATTAAAGCAATAACTTTTTAATCTCAGTTACTTTAAATTTGGACTAAAGGTCCTCTATTCGAACTCAAGACCTCATGCGTGGGATTTGAACTCAAGACGTCATGCATTGCCTCGCGCGTACCTTTCCATCCCACCTACACACTACATGTGGCTGTATATGGGATGTTTTCCTTTTGAACTAACCCGTCGGAGGACCTTTAATCCGGGTTGGTAACACCAACCGGGATTAAATGGTCTACATTAGTCCGGGTTGATATTATTAACCGGGACTAAAGGGTCAAAGCTCTTTAGTCCGGGTTTGTAACACCAACCGGGACTAATATAGACCCTTTAGTCCGGGTTGGAACCACAGACCGGGACTCAAGGTCCCTGCTGCAAAAGCCTGCTGCACTATCTGTTGGACAGGGGGATTCTAGTCCCGGTTGATGTTTCTAACCGGGACTAAATCTCTTATTAGTCTTGAGCCAAATTCCGAGCGGGACTAAAAACCAAAATCGAAAGTCTGTTCTCTACTAGTGCTCCTTGCATCCGAAAATAACTTTATATCCTTTTTTTAAGCAGTAATGAAGAACCTCCAAATGTATCAAGTATTCAAGTAGTGACTGACATTCTTATGCTCTACCTCTGCTTTTTTTCCGTTGCAAAACGAAGACATAAATTCTCATATACTACCTCCGTCCCAGAAAGAATGTAACCCTCGCTTCCCGAGGAGTCAAAGATTCTTAACTTTGACTAAATACAAATAAAAACATATTAATGTTTATGATGTGTAATGAGTATAATTGGATTAATTATGAAATATAGTTTCATAATAAACCTAATTGGAGATTAAAATGTAGATAATATCATCTATAAACTTGGTCAAACTTAAAGATTCTTTGACTCCTCGGAAACCGAGATTTACATGCTTTTTGGGACGGAGGGAGTAGTCAATATATGCAAGGATATACTATCACCCCTGTACGTGTGAACGCATGTTGTACCCTTATAAGCACATTATTGTGTAGTACCTTCTTAAGTTGCTACAAGTGCATTGCCATAAGGCATACGAGCGCTTGTATTGACTCAAACCAAGGTATGCAAGCAATTTCCACTACAAGGGAGTTTAACCAGATATGTTTACGCTTGGTTCACTGTTCTAGCTCTACGTTAATTGCATGATTTGGAGCCCAATTACCTCGTAGGTTTTGTATCTATCATTAATAGCAGGAGCCCTGCGCTCACCACCCGGGTTTAAAACCTGGCGCCCACCATATTTTCATGCGGTGCATGGGAATGGAGACACTGCGCCCTAGTTCAAAAAATAATAATTATTACCTACGCGTGGTGAGCCTGGAGATTTGGAGGAATATCTATCGTGGGTTAACATGTGCGTGGCTCGTGTCATGGCTAAAATTGGATTTAAGTACACTGTACATCCCAGGTCAAAAATGGCACCGTGCAGAGATCAGAAGAGTCTAGAAGACTAGAGCGTCCTTATTTCATTGAATCTATGACCAAATTAAATGCTAGTTGAACGATGCGATGCATGGAGATCTATGCGCGCAAAGAATATGTATTCAGAGAAACTGAGATCCCCATGATCCCTCGACCGACCCGTCCAGCTAATTATAATCAAGTCTTCCAAGAATCTCAAGAAGTCATTCTCCAAATTGTTGTAAACTTGTAATCAACTTCGAGCAAGGTTACTCTGAGATACGTGTAAAGAAGATTGTGCCACTAAAGAGTACGGCCTCTGTTCTAAAATAGAAGTTGTTCTCGCTTCTTGAAAAGTCAGTTTTTTTAGCTTTGACTAATTATATATAAAAGAATATTAATATTTATAATAATAATTAGTATCATTGGATAGATCGTTGAATATACTTTTATAATAAACTTATTTGGAGTTTGGAGATATAAATGTTGCACGTCTCTTATATAAACCTAGTCAAAATTGAGGAAGTTTGACCTGCACGTATCCTGTATATCGTATATAATAGTTAAAATAAAGCAAGTGAGCTGTGTCTATTGAAAGAAGACAGTATATTTAATGGAGGTTGATTTCTTTGGCCCCCCGCGGCCGCACAAGGTAAGAGTTTCGTCCTTTTGCAACGTTAGCTAAACATTAGAGTGTGAGCTGGGTGTTTTGTTTAGGGACATTAGAGCAACTTCAAGAGGCTCTATGTATCTTTTTTTTATTGACAGGAGATTTTGGTAAAAAGATATCCTCTAACAACTTCTTAAATTTATATTAAATGTCTAAACATTGATATTTTTATTCTAGATTTCTCACTACTTAAAGACAGAGAGCGGGATTGACTCTCTAGGGTACGATACAAAAAATTGTTAGATGATAAAAAGGTACAAGAGAGCAATTTTTATTTAAATGACTCCTCAAATGATAATTTAGAAAGTGAATTTAAGAAAGACTTCTAAAAATTTAGTTTGCCAAGCTTATAAGAACTCGTTGACCATGTAGACCCGTCCGAGCAGGCAGAAGTGGAGGTGGTTGGAGAACATTTTCTCCTGCACGCCATGCGCAGAACGGAACAGTCCCAGTTCATGTACTCTCTCCATCACAAAATAGTTATACATCTTATTTTTAAAAAGTAAAAGTTTTTTATGACTTTGACCGGATATATAAAAATAACTAATATTTATGGTGCCTAATGGAACATTATTATATTAATAGTAGAATATATTTTTTTAATAAACATATTAGAATATAGAATAACATTCGGATCCGTAGCGTATCATTTTTGCACTACATTTGGGTGCATTGTCAATCCCTTATTGTCTCAATCATGTAGAAATGAAAATGCTCTCGTTAGGGCGTCCGATCATCCGGACGGTCGTGTTTGTGGAGCGCCGCACCAGCCCAACGGCCTAACAGCCATATCCTCTTGTCTACTTGCCTCTCTAACCTTATCCTGCTATCTCCATTCTTCAGAAGGCTCTCCACCGCAGCGCCGTAATCGTGCTCCACCAGGGGCGGAGCCAGCCCTGTTCATTGCTGTCACATGACAACAATGATTTTCTGAGATTTTCATTGCAAAACAATGCTCATACATGAACTTAAGCCATGGCGTAGTAGTTATGACATCAATGGAATTTTTGATGGATCTGTCCCTGTGCTCCACCGTGACCACGCTCAGGAAATGAAGCTCCATCGTCGGGCTTGATGAAGCGGAGGGCGGCTCCACTCCTGCCGCCACCCCATCGTGCCCCCGCTGGGCGGTCCGCAGCTGCCCCCTGTGCCAGGTCCGCTCCAAGGTTGTAGTGTCCCTCGGCCGGTCCGCCGACGACATGAAGCTCCATCGCCGGGCTTGAAGAAGCGAAGGGCACCGGCTCGACAGCTATCGCGCCCCTTGTCTAGTTGCTCCACGCCACTGGCGAGCTCTACACCGGTGAACTCCATATGCCGACGAGCCTCATGTGTTTTAGATGTTTTATAGGTATGTTTTTTATGAAACTGGAGGGGCCAAAGCCCCTACAAGTATTTTATTAAACAAAAGGCAAGGAGCAATCGAATTTAAGAAAAAAAAAGAGATAAAGAAGAGGAGAATAAGTAAGAAAATTATAGTTTCGGAGGTATGTTAACGTGTTTCATATCGTTATTGTAAAAGTAGATCGGGATGTTACAAAAGTAGCCGGGATGTTGCACATGTTGCAATGGCTATGCACATATATTCAAAATGTATGTTCTAAATGTTTCATCTGTATCAGACGTATGTTGCAAGTATTTTCATCTGTATGTTGCAAAAGTAGATTTGGATGTTGCATATACATGTATGTTGCAAGCATATATTTTAAGTGTTTTAGGTGTTTCATACGTCTGTTGCGAGTGTTTCATGTGGATATTGCATATGTTTTGTAATAGTTTTCAAGTGTTTTTAGGCGTTTTTACAAGTGTTTCGGACAATTGTTTCAAGTGTTTCATCTATCTTATTTTGTATGTTGCAACTATTGCATCTGGATGTTTTTTAAAACTAAATCGAACGTTACACATGGGATATGTATGAGAAGCAGCTGACGGTATGAGCAACGTTCGGGACGGCGTAGGCGGAGACTGAGATCCCCGTCCTCTGGACCTCCGGTCCGTGCAGCAAGTGTTGCAAGAATCTCAACTTGTCAGTCTCGGAATCACTAAAGTTAACGATCAAGGTCAACTGATCGCAGTCAATCTCGAGCAAGCTGCTCCAAATTAGATCTTATTATATATACGTGCAAAGATGATAGTCACTGAATCACCTCGTATGGTAATGCAAAAATTCGGTTTAATCGCTTCGAGAGTTCCCTTTCAAGTACAAGTATACATAATTTAACACAAGAATTTGAATGAACAATCCGACCAAGGCCTTTAGATACACTTCAAATTTCAAATTTTTACACTCTCTCTCCATCACATCGAATTTTGGACACATGCATAGAGCATTAAATATAGATAAAAAAAATAACTAATTTCACGAGACGAATCTTTTGAGCCTAATTAGTCTATGATTAGACACTCATTGTCAAATACAAACGAAAGTGCCACAGTAACCAAAGTAGAAAAAATTTGCAATCTTAACAAGGCCCAAAACTTGCTGCCCCACGAGATCAAAATAAACCAGGCCCGGGCCACAATCCAGATTTAATGTGCCACGAGAACCGATCCGTGGTAGTTTCACTTTCAGCGCCTCTTCCTCAGGATCTGCAGCAATATCTCGTTGAAGGTGTCGACCGGGCCGGGCAGGCAGGAGTGGAGGCAGTCGGAATACATCCCCTCCGTCGTCTTACCGTTGGCGAACGGGTGGTCGTGCATGTACAGGCCCGGGTGACCGTCCGGCCGCATGGACGCCAGCTTCGACACGTCCAGCACCTCAATCCTCGTGGCGCTGTCGTTGCCGCTCCTCGCCCTGGCGGCGTTGGCCTCGTCGTAGACGATGTCCCGCACCTCCCTGTACAGCCACTCCATGTCGTTCTCCCCCTCCTTGTACGGCTCCGTCTTGGCGCACGCCGTGGGGTCGCTGGTCGACTTCCCTTCGAAGTGAGACGGCGAGAACGTGGCCAGCACCACGCTCCGTGGCCGCCCGCCGGCGGCGGTGCTCATCAGCCGCTCCACCGCCGCCCGGTACGCCACGCGCAGCGGCCACGCGTAGCCGATGCTAGTGTAATTCATCTCCGCGGGCGCGTTGTGGGCGCCTATCACCACGCTGCCGTTGTAGTAGATGGCCCCGTTCAGCAGCCAGTGCGCGGCGGCGAGCACCGCGACGTCGATGGTGTCGGCGTCGGCCGCCCACCGGTCGCCGGGCTGGTCGAGGTGCACGTGGTTGTAGGGGACGCTTTCGTCCTCGGCCTTGCCCGTGGCCCTGACGAGGAACGGGTACCAGTAGAAGGACACCCGCACGTCGTAGTCCGGGAACGCGTACCGCCAGAAGTTGTGCTTGCGCGGGCCCGGCCCGGTGTCCCGGTACAGGAGCCGGTACGGGAACGCGGCGCTGAGGAGGCAGATGAGGGACTGCGCCTGGTTCCGCGCCATGGAGTCGCCCACGAACGCCACGTGCTTGCCGCGCACCGCCGACAGGAACGCCGCGGCGTCGAACGCCGGCAGCGGGCAGCCGTCGGCCGGCTGCCACCGCCAGTCCAGGTACCCCGTGTCGGGCCGCCCGTTGCGGATGCAGTCGTGGCTCTCCTTCACGTTGCACTCGGTTGCGTTGTACCGTCGCGCGTGGCCTGGCGCCCACACCCAGTTCCCCACCGCGTAGTTGCAGCTTCTTTCTTCTACTTCTACCGGAGGACCTGGACTGCAAGTCACAGATCGCGCAACATATAACACGACTAAACCAGCATGAATGTGAAGATCTAAGCGTTAAGATCACTTACACTGTTGAGACGAAGGAGTAGGTGTTGTTGATGTACTGGAGCAGAGGAGAGAGCGCCGCTCGCTGAGTGCCGGCGGGGGAGCAGCAGAGGACGTGGAGGAGAGCTAAGGAGAGGAAACCACAGGCGAGCCAAGCGCAGGTAGGTTTGGACAGGAAACAGCCAGGATTTTTGCTCGACGCCTTGTTGTGGCTGTGGGGATCCAGTGGCTGTAGGTACGCTCCTCCCATCTCTGACTAGTAACTAGCCACTGCGCTAAGCTAACTAGCACCAGCAAGAGGTGGTGGCTGCTTATTAACGGGTTCCATTGCCTCGTTCCATGTAAATATATAGGAGATTTAACCTTGGAAACCATAGTTCTGAACTTCTATGTACCATTAAGACATTAAGTATTGTCTAGTAGACGACCTAAGCAAACTAAACATTAATGATCTGTCGGTGTGACGGTGTGGAGTTGTATGACCTTCTTCAGATTAAATAAGTACAGTATATTGATCAGTAATGGTCTAGGTTGGAGCCTTGTATTCGTCACTAAACTCTAAGGGTTTGTTTGGTTTATTTATAAACTATGAACGGTAAAAAATAACTATTGTGAGCTATGTGCTGTTGAGAAAAACTAAATTATTTGGTTAAAACAAGTATAAAAACTACATCCTCCCTCTGTCTCCTTTGAGCTATGAGAAGTCTATATCTACCCAATTAAACAAGCTAAATACCGAAAGCGTGTTATAAAAATTGTACTACATGAAAGTAGTTGCTTCTGTAAAGTAGCTTCAGATTCCACCCATTTGGTTAGTGTTCTACTTTTTTTTTGCAGCAGAAGCACTTTCTTGAAGTTGAACCAAACAAAACAACCTAAGAGTATGGTTAATAATTTAGCCAACTCATAGCGTATATGTTATTGTTATATCATCTACAACCCATTAAATAACCTATCATATAATAGTTGGCTATTGATATATGCTACATCATTAACACTTGGTCTACATCGTTCTCTCACAAAGTTTTTTGAAGGATGTGCATCAACTGCTTGCTGGTTGTAAGCATACAACCTGCTTCTCTTCTCTCTCATTTCTTCATTCTCTTATCCCAACAAAAGTACTCCAAGAAATTTGTGTTGAGTATGATGTGGCACATCATACAATTCCCTTAGATCACCTTAAAGCAAGTACAATAACGATCTTCGGCCTGTTCGTTTGGGCTGATCTGGCTAGCTGAAAGTACTGCTGACTGGTTTTTTGTGAGAGAAAAACACTGCTGGCTGGCTGGCTGTGTTTTTCCGATGTGGAGGAAAGAGAGAGGACAACTTGGCTCTTAAACAAGTGACAAGTTGGGCACGGAAGCCTATGTTGTGGTGGTCCCAGGTAACAAAAGGATATGAGAGAATAGGAAAGAGAATGTGAGACATGAGTAAAAGGTAATATCATATAATAATTTAAAACCTTTTTATAGACAAATAGAACATAAATGTTGTATAACTTGGCTCTTGTAACTTGACTTATATCTACTAAGTACTTGGCTCTATTATTGAGCTTGCTCTTATTATACAAGCTATGATATTAGCTCTACTTGAGTAAATGTTTACAGTTTGTGAATAGGAGTTCTAAATGGTTTTGATCTCAACTGCGGCACGAGATCGTGCTAGACAACCCTATATAAATAGCCTATTGGCCAATGGCAACACACATCTATTCGATCTAGGTTTTTGCCTCTTTACGTTGTTGCGTCGTTGCCGTAGCTTCTCCATGCCGAGCCCCTACATGTATCTGCGATCGGGAGAGAGAGCAGGTCTCGGGAAGCCTTGTCCTTGCGATCCTTCACTGGGAGAGGACAATTAAGGTTTTTGGGAAGCGCTCTTCGCACGAGTGCTCCTAACCTCCGTGATGGGCCATCATCTATCCAAGTCAGGCAGTGCCGTGTACCATCGAGTCTGTTGCCAACCGCTTTGAGCTCTTCCTCCACCACTCATCGATGACTTCGTACCACCAGCAGAAATGGTATCTCCTCTGCAAACAAAAGGTTCACACGCCGTGGTATGACCTGTTACCTTGGCATTTGTTTTGATCAGGATGTTACTAGTCTTGTTATTCATACTGTTCGGTTCAACTAATATGTTAGGGTTTTACATCTAATATCTAAGATTGTCATGATTTATATTTTGGTTTTAATTAATCTCTAAACTGTCTACTTTCTTGACATTTTTTTGTACTTGGAATCCTTTCTTCCATACAATAATCTTGGGGGATTTTCTAAAAGAAATTAAGGAGGTACTTTCTATGAAACGGACCCTTGAAGTACATACCAGGTCTAAGTGGTGCCTGCAAAGATTAGAGTAGAAGGTGGTTATTTTACTGGAATCCGTGACTAAATAAATACTTGCTAGCTCAATCTTCAATGATATTCAGAGCTTCAAACTGTGAAGCTAATTCTCCAAGCACATCAATTTGTGAGTCTCGAAATTATAGAAACTAAATCACTACTCGACGTAAGGTCACGGTTTAGCTTGCACTACTACCATAAACATTTGTAGGGGCGATTTATTAGGGTTTGTGGGGGCGGTTTTCCC